>JAJAVR010000034.1:100000-352500 GCA_021554675.1 Leuciscus idus | reverse complement strand
TTTAAAGGAAGAGACCGGAAAACAGCAGCAGGTGTCCACAATAAGAACGCCCACCAATAACCCCTTTGGAAGGCGGCACAGGGATGACGCGCATGAGCCGTCACACCCCACCCCTTAAGACAGGGGTCTATCAAGAAACCCTGTAATACACAAAAAAAAATTAGCAACAATATAAGTGCACTTATAAGTGCTCCAGAGGAGCACGCGACAGGGCATCAGCAACAACATTTTCAGATCCTCTGACGTGTCGAATATCCAGGGAGTAAGCCTGTAAAAACAGAGACCAACGAATAAGCCTTTGATTCAGACAATGGAATGAATTCAGGAACGTCAACGGGTTGTGATCCGTAAAGACCACCACGGGTTGACCCAAACCAACGTAGACCTCAAAATGTTGCAACGCCCAAATCAGAGCCAGAGCTTCCTTTTCCACTACGGAATAATTCAACTGATAGGAATTAAACTTGCGAGAAAAGAAACTGACAGGGTGGATCACACCTTCCTCATCGCCCTGCTGAAGGACAGCCCCTGCACCAACTTGGCTTGCATCCACCTGTAACGAAAAAGGCCTCTCAAAACAAGGAGCAGCCAGGACAGTGGAAGAACACAATAAAGACTTAACATTGTCAAAAGCCAATGCACAATTCGACGACCAAACAAATTTTGCCTTAGCCTTTAGAAGATCAGTGAGTGATGCGACAACGGAAGAAAAATTGCGGCAAAAGGAACGATAATATCCTACTAATCCTAAAAAGCGCATCAGCTCTTTTTTTGTAGTAGGAATAGGATAGTCACAAATAGCCTGAACTTTAGCACTTAAGGGCCGTACCTCCCCGCTACCCACAACTTTGCCAAGATAAAGTTATAGTAGCCTGAGCAAAGCTACACTTTGCAAGATTCACTGTCAACTTGGCGGCTGACAAACGGCGTAAGACAGCGCCCAAGCGCTCTAAATGTGAATCCCAACTGTCGCTAAACACTACAAGGTCATCTAAATACACCGCACACCCTTCAAGGCCCGAAACTACACGATTCATCAGCCGTTGAAAGGTGGCAGGTGCATTTCGTAACCCAAAGCTCATAACCCGGTATGAGTAGAGGCCTGATGGAATAACAAATGAGGAAATTTCCTGAGCTCTTTGACTCAAAGGCACCTGCCAATATCCTCTCAGCAGGTCAAGCTTTGTTACAAATTTAGCAGAACCAACTTGATCAATACAATCATCCACTCGTGGGAGTGAGAAACAATCCGGCCTTGTCACACTATTAAGTTTACGAAAGTCGGTGCAAAATCTTACCGCACCATCAGACTTTGCAACCAGCAAGCAAGGCGATGTCCAGTCTGAACTCGAAGGAACTGCTATGTCATTTTCCAGCATATATTTGATTTCTGCTTCCATTAGCTTTCGTTTCTCTGGTGACACTCGATAATAACGTTGTTTTATAGGTGATGCGTTACCCACATCAATGTCGTGTTCAGCCCAATCAGTACGCGTTGGCGTGTCCCCAAACAATTCTGGAAAACTCTGTAACAAAGAAATCAAATCTACAGACTGTAACGGTGACAAGTGAACCAGAGTAGCATCAAGTTTTTCCAAAGATTCAGTATTGTTTAATCGCCCATGTAAAACACTATCATCAGGTTCATAACCCTCTTTCTCCCCTGAACAAAAGTTTGAAACCTCAGACGTCGCAAGTAGAACTGAATGAACGGATCCATCATTATTTGACTTAAAACTCTCATAATACGGTTTTAACAGATTTACATGATATAAGTGACTAGACTTCCTCCGATGTGGAGTTGCCACTATGTAATTTTCATCGCTCAGTCTACGCTTCACCACAAACGGGCCCTCAAATTTCGCTTCAAAAGGAGAAGACAGCAATAGACGTGACACAAGGACCTGATCTCCTGGCTCAAAAACACGGCGTTCAGTTTTACGATCATACAACAGTTTCATCTTATGCTGTTGCTTTTCAAGCTTAACACTGGCTAACTCTCTTGCTTGTATCAGCCTCTGACGAAATCCATCGACATATGCAAGCAAATTTTTTGGTGAATCTGAACTTTTAACAGGATTTTGCAGTACTGCCAAAAGCCCCCGAACTTTATGACCGAAAACTAAGTCGTTAGGACTAAATCCAGTGCTTTCTTGTACAACTTCACGTGCAGCCAACAATAACCAGGGCAACCCCTCCTCCCAATCTCCATCCAACTGTACACAATAAGCACGAAGGAGAGATTTCAAAGTCTGATGAAATCTCTCCAACGATCCCTGACTTTGTGGATGAAATGCACTAGCAAGATTATGCTTAATTTTTAGCTGTTTTAATACTTGTTGGAAAAAATGAGACGTAAGGTTAGTACCCTGATCACTCTGAATAATTTTAGGAATGCCAAAAATTGACATAAACTGTGACAAAGCCTTTACAATTGAACGTGACGTAATTGTGCGCAAGGGATAGGCAGAAGGAAAACGTGTAGCCAAGCACATAACGGTAAGCAAATACTTGCTTCCTGACTTCGAGCATGGTAGAGGACCCACGCAGTCCACAACAACATGTTCGAAGGGTTCACAGTTCGCTGGAATCGGATTTAATGGAACCGGTTTTAAGACCTGATTCGGCTTACCAGTAAGTTGACAAGTGTGACACTTTTTAACATAAGCAGAAATATCCCGCTTCAGTCGTGGCCAAAAAAAATAGCGTAGAACCTGATTATAGGTTTTCTTAACCCCAAGGTGACCAGATTTTTCATGAGCAACTTCTAAAACCATAGAGCGAAACTTTGCTGGAACAACTACTTGGACAATAGGATCACCGACAAAATCCTGGCCATGAGGACACCATTTTCTCAGCAAGAGTCCATCCTGAATGAAGTACGCTCTGGCCACATCAGCTACGTCACTGTCAGAAAGAGCAAGAGTAAATAACTCAGACAATGAAGAATCTGAATGTTGCTCCTTACTCCAGTCATCTGTTGAGAACGGAAAAGACAAACCAGACAAATCAGGTATAGGAAGAGAAATATTTGCCTTTGACACTTGTTTGATTTCATCGGTCAGGACACACTGAGCATTTTTGACCATAGCCCGAGTTGCAATAGCTACAGGATCTCCCTTTAAAACTTCTTGGGTAACCTCACTCCCAGACAAAACCATAGGAGATGGCAGTACACTAGGCCAGACCTGACCTCCTGCCAATTTGTTACCCAAAATAAGGTGAACCCCCTCAATTGGTAACACAGGGCGCAGTCCTACCGCAACCTCACCAGTCACCAAGTCAGAGCTAAGTTTCACTTTATGTAAAGGCACTGATAATGTATTTAATCCCATTCCCCGAACTAACATGCTCTCACCAGTTTCAGATTGCGAGGAAAATGGCAAAGTGGACTCTAAAATGAATGAATCCACAGCTCCAGTGTCCCGGAGGATTTTAATGGGAACTTCCATAGATCCATCCAACAAAGACACTCGCCCTTCTGTAATGAAAGGAGCAAAACTAGACAAGCAATTATTAGAAAGTTTAATATCAGTGTCACTATCACATAAGTGAACAGAATTGGCCATTGCCGCAGGTTTAAATTTACCCGTCTCAACTCGTTTATTTTTACTTTTAAGTATCAAACAATCTGCTTTCCAGTGTCCTTTTCCCCGACAGTAGTTACAAGTTTTGGACTGATCAAATTTGCTTGAAAATGTGTGACCAGACTGTGAAGTGGTATTTGTAAAATGAGCTAAACCCGCTTCCTCCAGGGAGCCGCGCCCCTCCCGTGTCTGCCAAACAGCAGCCGTACTCTTATGAGTAAGCACATAGTTATCAGCCAATGATGCCGCTTCTTCAGGAGACTGACATTTGTGTTCATTAACATACGTTGCAACTTGCTCTGGAACAGAGTTTTTAAACTGTTCAATTATAATCAACTCAAGCAAATCATCAAATGTTTTAACATCAAGCGACGAACACCAACGCGTAACCTGTCGTCTTAACTCCCGCACAAACTCCAAATGGGTCCGGCCTGGAATCATCTTACACGATCTAAATCGCTGTCGATAAGTTTCAGGCACACACTCATAAACTTTCAACACCGCTGCCTTAACAATATCATAGTCCTTACACTCATCAATAGTTAAAGCAGAAAAAGCCAATTGTGCCTTACCAACTAACACGCACTGCAACAACAATACACAGTTTATTTTGGACCAACCTTGCATCTCAGCGACACATTCAAAAAGAGAAAAAAACACATCTGGATCATGTTCATTGAATTTAGGAACAAGTTTTAAATTTTGATGCAATGGAAAACTTCCAGAAGCACCAAACTCGAGTGAACTATCATACCCCTTTTCCACCAACAAGAACCGGGTGCTGGTTCAGAGCTAGAGCTATTGCCAGCTCGGAGTTGGTTCGACTGACGAGCTTACTAAGAACCCGTTTGCGTTTCCACCGGCCAGAGAGCCACAACAGAGCTATATCTTACGTCACTGCATACGTATCATGTTGCCCAGCAACGCTAGTGCGGCAGCGCCAAACACAAACACACCAGACTTGTTCGAGATGCATCGGCTTCTCGCAGAACGATCAGCACATGAAATCAAAGCACTGCGAAAGCGATCAAAAAGCACAAGGAGTCGTATGATCTCCAAACACTCCCGAATCTCTGATCGGTCCACGCTGCTCCGATGCATCTCGAACAAGGCATCAACAATAATAGACGTTGCGTTACTATGGATGCTCATGGGTTTGCGAAAATAAATCGGCATCCAAACACGGAGAATCCAACGCGTTCGTGCAGCTCGCCGTAACTTACATAGACGGATATTATAATCGAGCTGCTATTAGCTCGACTAGCTGCTATTTAAAAATGGCGGTCACAAGTTTCTCTTCAGTCTTGTTGGCCACGGTAACCCCGCCCCCAGCCTCTGACGCAAGCGGTTCTTTCTTGGCTCCGTTCTAGACCCTGCAATGATTTGGTGCTACTTAAGAACCAGTTTTACTGGTTCGGAGCTGGTGCTTTGGCGGTGGAAAAACAAAGAACCGATTTGAAACTAGGCTCTGGCTCCGAACCAGCACCAGCTCTGCCTTGGTGGAAAAGGGGTATCAGTATTCTCCTTACTTTCCTGTAAAAGTTTGAGCTTTAAATAGTCCAACTCCATTTTCGCCTTCTCTAACTCAAGTTTACCTTGTTCAGATCGTTGTTTAATTTTCTCATGATCTATTTGCAACAACAACAACTCTTTTTGTTGGTCAAAAGTTAAAACGGACTGTGAAGCAGGTAAGTTTTGTGCTTGTATGTCCTGAATTTGCTCCATTGTAGACGACAAAATTCCTTTACTCACCAATTTATTTTCCAACTCAATCTTAATAGTACTTTCTTTAAGTCTCTTGTCACTAATTGTAATTTCATAAAACTCAGCAATTCTTAAAAGCTGCTCTTTCGTGCATTTATCTAATGATTCACATGAAGGTGATTTAGCAAACTTTTCTACATCCGCCATAAACGCATCACAGAACGTAAGCAACTAATTGTGCAAACAAACACTCAGAATTTCCCCCCTATTTACCTTTCCAAACAATCTAACTTACTAGACCCTAATCTTCATGTAGTTACAGGCGGGGGGAAATTAAGCACACGAACCCAATGGGTGCAATTGCAACTAGTTAAACTAGCGACAAATCACAACACCACGGAAGTGCTCCCGAGACAACCGCTACTACCCGCTTTCACCACAGCACTACAAAAACAACAAAACTGACATGTCTCAAAGGAAACAAGTCGCTTAGCCTAACCGGGAAAAACTCCAAGTAAAAAACAATTTTGCACAACAGTTACTTACCCGTCTGTGACTTCGAACGGCGATCGAATCATTGCGAACTGCACAAATCACTGTCAGGTGGTCCCCAACACAAAACTAAATTGCGCCGTGACGTCAAATTATTCAAATAGGGTTTCCCTCAAAACGTCAGGAACAAACAACCGTCTCAAACTATGTTTAAACGAATAACCGAAATCAAAAGCAAAAACTCGACGAAACAAATGAGTTTATCAAATATTTCCATCATTCGCAAACTATCAAACAAAAAAGGACGAGCCCCCATTTGTTACGCCCTATGCAGGGCCGGCTTTGCCGACAGGCGACACAGGCGGCCGCCTGGGGCGCCATCTGCTGGACGGGGCGCAAAATTGCAAAAAAAAAAAAAAAAAAAAAAGTTAATTAAATGTATGTATCGTATTATGAAAGTAATAGTCACTCTGACAGCTGTCAAACTCACGCGCGTTGCTCAGCAACCGGGAGTGGCGCGAAAACATCTGACAGCTGGTTTTAGCGCTTTAAATGATGGGGCAAAAGTCTTTTTTCGTATTTTTTTCAAAACGCTATAAATCCATCCATATTTTTTCAAAAGCTATAAATCCATCTTTTTTTTAATTTATTTTTTTTATTGCTGGTTTGTCTTTTTTAAAAAGTATTTTGTCTTTTATTTCGTGTTCGCATTTATGAGGAAAAAAAACATGTTATGTGACCGTTCGTTCTCCATTAAGGACGCAACCGCTCTGCGGCACTAAAATACTTTTAAAACTTTCACAGAGACATCAAACAGAAAGCACAAAGCCTCTCTTTAAAACGAATTTCGTTTTGTATTAATTTTATCTTAATTTTAATCCATGTTTCATTATTTTGTATAATCACAACACGTTCAGACTGGAGCTTAAGCTATCATACATGAACTGAAACTCCACGTAGGCTATAGGTAGCCTAGGCTACTCGCCTCACAGACCTAAACAAATTAGAAATATCCTATATCTGTTATCTACAGAAAGCTTGAAATTTCTACTTTTAAACAGAACCATTAAAAACTAAATAAAACTAGGCTATGTAATCCGTAAGAAATGCATTTTTCTCCGGCGCGTTCACTACTGCGAAGATCGCGAGTCACTATTGTCAACTTCATCTTTGCAGCTGACACAGAAACACTTGTTTATTAATAAACAATTAAAATGTCTCATTACAATATTTTTTTACAGCGTAAAAAAAAAAGGGGGGGGGGGGGGGGTCGCACTCTCGCCTTGGGCACCAAATAACCTAGAGCCGGCCCTGGCCCTATGGCTCAAAGGGACGCAACAAAGACGGGGACACACGCAAAAGTGCCAAAAAATATACGAAATTTATTAACAAAAGAGAACTATACAGAAAAAGAATGAAGTAACATGAGACTGTCAGGAATCAGTGGTGTAAAGTTAAGTGAATGCATGAAGTGTAATGGGCTGTAGTAATGTTGGATGCGAAACGTAAACAGAAAGCAAACAAAACAGAGTCCGAAATGCAGCCGCGCCCCTCCCGCAGTCATTTGTCATAAGGCCCTAACCCTCTGGGGTCCTTCGGGTCCAAATGGACCCGAAGCGTTTAAATAATTTTTTTTTTTAAATCATAGCTTCATCGGAATGGTCCGATATTTGGTGACTTTGTTGGTACTTGGTATATGAACACCCAAAAAAATTGGGGACAGGATTTGAATAGTCTAAGTGGTTGTAAAAAAAATAGTCACACTCAGGACCTTCGGGTCCAAATGGACCCGCCATAGGAAATGAATGGGAAATTGGCAAAAATGTGAAAATGCAGAGTTTTTTTGTGCGTACAATCTACAAATCAGCCACGATCCAGAAAAAAAGCACACAACAGTAAAGGGGTGAATCTATAAAACATCAAGAGTGCAAAACAGACACATCCACAAACACACACACACACACAAACACACTTTTATACACATACACACTAATAAATTCAGATTACAAAAATCTGTTTTGAATTTTTAAAAATCACAGCTTCATCGGACTGTTACGAAACTAGGTGACTTTTATGGTATTAGGTATGTGAACACACAAAAATATTGAGGTCATGATCCAAGCATGCTAAGTGGTCGTCACACTTCTGCTCTTTGGTCAAAATGACCCCCATAGGAAATGAATGGGAAATTGTCAAAAATATGAAAACACAGAGTTTTTTTTGTGCATACAATCTACAAATCAGCCAGGATGCAGAAAAAAAGGACTCAACAGTGAAGGGGTGAATCTCTAAAACATCAAGAGTGCAAAACAGACACACACACACACACACACTTATACACACTAGAACACACACACACACAAATGAAAGCTAATTTTAGGAAATGTGGGAAATAATAGAATAGCCTATGTAAATAGTATGCAAATAATTTAAATATATAGTTATGATATTTAAAACACTTTTTACATTTTTCTATTTTCCATTGTTTGATAATAATTATACTTTTACTGTTATTTTAGTTTTTTGATCATTATTTGATGTTACCAGTTATACTCTTCATTGAATTTGTTCATTGAATTTTCAGTTACTGTTCATTGAATACTTTTCATTGAA
Source organism: Leuciscus idus (assembly GCA_021554675.1). Taxonomy (NCBI): domain Eukaryota; kingdom Metazoa; phylum Chordata; class Actinopteri; order Cypriniformes; family Leuciscidae; genus Leuciscus; species Leuciscus idus. The sequence continues at coordinate 344,104 of JAJAVR010000034.1, read as the reverse complement.
TTCAAAATGTTTATTGTGAAAGATTAATAAAAATATTTGCATTTTTATTAAGTTAGAATTAAGTTAAAATTAAACATTGGGTAATAAAATGCTTTCCATTTGTTCTCTTTCTAATGCAGTGTTCAGGTTTGACTGTATTATAAAGTAAAATTGGAACTTCAAATTACCATTTAAACCAACCAAACAAACAAAAAAAAAGACAAAAATAGTCTTTGAGAAGCTGTTATTATATTTTAAAATCAACAACCTCAAAAAAAATTGGCAAATTTGTGCAAAAATCACTAGAATTCGCAAGCCTTTCTACAGAGAGCTGTAAATCCATCTAGTGGTAAAAATGTGCTATTGCGTGATAAAAATGCTCAGTGTGTCCACCTGGTGGCACCCATCTCATTTCAAAAATTGCTTTCATGAGGCCTAGGCTTGACTCTAAAATGAAATACAGCTTTAATAAAAAAAATAAAAAAATATTATATATATAAAAAAATTCTATTATATTCAATGGGAAAAAATGGGTCATAATTATTGCATAAATATTAATTATAAATCATAAAATTATCTCAAAACACCAAAAAAGAAAAGAAAAAATATTATAAAAAAAAAGTAAAAAAAAAAAATTTTGATTTTTTTTTTTATATATATGAATCCCGCCCTCCGGGTCCATTTGGACCCGAAAGTCCCAAGTGTGACTGTTAAACGAAGGACCCCAGAGGGTTAAAGGAAGAGACCGGAAAACAGCAGCAGGTGTCCACAATAAGAACGCCCACCAATAACCCCTTTGGAAGGCGGCACAGGGATGACGCGCATGAGCCGTCACAACTATTGATTCAGTTATCAATATTCCACAAACTGTCTGTGTTGATGCCTCCCCGGCTGTCTGTGAATTTTTTTTACGCTTTTTTAAAGATAAAGTCACTTCCATTAGAGCTCTGATTTCACCTTCTGCCTGTGACCCCTCAGTCTCTGTTAGCTGCTCTTCTGTATTTGATAAGTTTGAGCCTGTGACTTTGTGTATGTTACAGGAGATTGTTGGAAATTTGAAGCCCTCAGGTTCACCACAAGATGCTATTCCTCCTCGACTCTTTAAGGAGGTTTTTTCTACTATAGGACTGTCTGTTCTTGCAGTTACTAATAGCAGTCTGTCCTCTGGTGTGGTCCCTAAAATTTTTAAACACGCTGTAGTGCAACCTCCACTCAAAAAACCTGGTCTTGATCCGAAAGATCTTGCAAATTTTAGGCCTATTTCAAAACTACCTTTTATTTCTAAAATCCTTGAAAAGATAGTTTACAATTTTTTAAAACTGCTTTTAGTTACAGTGCTCCAACTTCATAGAATGAGTTGCAAAACCAGCTAAAACTGGAGGTTTTTATTTCACATATTGAATTCAAGTCTTATCTAAATCAAATGTATCATCATGTTTGTGATTGTTTTAAATAGTGAGTTTCTGTATATTTTAATACTTCTGTGCATCCCTGTCTTTTGTTGTTTGTTGTCTGTTAAAGTGTATCCTCTATGTGCTGCCTTCTTGGCCAGGGCTCACTTGTAAAAGAGATTGCAATCTCAATGTGATTTTCTTCCCTGGTAAAATAAAGGTAAAATAAAAAGTAAAATAAAAATAAATCAAATAATGGCTTTTTTGAAAGACAACAATATCCTTGAGGTATTCCAGTCCGGCTTCAAATCTTTACACAGTACAGAATCTGCTCTTTTAAAAGTTTTTAATGATATTTATTTAGCTACAGATTCTAGTAATTATGTTGTTCTTGTACTTCTTGACCTGACGGCTGCATTTTATACTGTGGACCATGAAATTTTGATTTCTCGCTTAGAGCATTGGGTGGGCATAAAAGGCATAGCGCTTGAATGGTTTAGGTCATACCTGGAAGGGCGGACTCTCTGCGTCAGCTGTGGGAACTCTGAGTCCTCTTCTGCACCTCTCTCTTGTGGGGTCCCCCAGGGCTCAATTCTGGGTCCTCTTCTCTTTTCACTGTATTTGCTACCGCTGGGCTCAGTAATTAGGAAGCATGGCATATCTTTTCACTGTTACGCTGATGATAATCAGATGTACATGCCGATTAAAAAGAATGACACTGTCAGTTTGCTAATAGAGTGTCTCGATGAGGTTAAAGCCTGGATGGCTATTCATTTTTTAAGTTTTAATGCTAATAAAACGGAAGTGATGATTTTTGGTGGTACTAATGGGACTCGTTCCGTTGAGTTGGGTGCTTTGGCCCAATATAATAAACCAGTTATCACTAACCTAGTGGTAAAAATCGATGCTGATCTTAACTTCAACAGCCAGATCAGAGCAGTAGTTAAAACAGGCTTCTTCCAGCTGAGGAAATTGGCCAAAGTAAAGCCTTATTTAGAAAGACGACAATTTGAGACAGTAATCCATGCCTTTATTACTAGCCGGCTGGATTACTGTAATGCACTATTTGTGGGGGTTAGTGGGTCTTCTTTAGCTCGTCTTCAAATGGTGCAAAACACAGCAGCTCGTCTCTTAACAGGAGTACATAAATATGAACACATTACACCCGTCTTAGCGTCGCTTCACTGGCTGCCTGTACAGTACAGGATTAATTTTAAAATTCTTTTATTTGTTTTTAAATCATTAAATGGTCTTGCCCCATCTTATATCTCTGAGTTATTACATCTCCACACACCCACTCGTTCTCTTAGATCAGCTGATAAACTGCTCCTACATGTGCCCAAAACAAAACGTAAACTCAGAGGGGATCGCGCTTTTGCGGTGGCTGCTCCAAAATTGTGGAATGATCTGCCTTAGTCAGTAAAACAAGCCACTTCAATCACTCATTTTAAATCTCTTTTAAAAACTCTATCTTCTACTAAATCTATTTTCTTTGGCCTTTAACACCAGGGCCCTATCTTGCACCCAGCACAATTGACTTTGTACACCAACGCATGTATCATTCCTATTTAGACTAAACTAGGGAATGAACCTGCGCTCCCTGGGCGGTTCAGCGCAAAAGAGGAGGCGTGTTCCAGCGCAAACATTCCTTCATGCTATTTTGCAGGTTTAGAAACCAATTGCGCCACTAACCAGGAAAAAATAGTTTAAAGTCAGTGGCGTGTTGCGCATGTTATTCATATGCTATTTTAAGGGCGCATGCTTGGCCATAATCAATGTAGCGTGAGCACAACGCTCATACACTTTGATTCTCTCATCTACACAGAAGCAGCAGTTTTCATTTTTGCAAATCATACATTATTACGATAGATAGATAGATAGATAGACAGATAGATAGATAGATAGATAGATAGATAGATAGATAGGTAATTTATTATAAAAGCATACATCTAGCTTACACATTTACCCAAATTATCATACGCCTTTTTAACCGAAGTTAATTTGGGTGGGTTTCTCCATCCCCAACGTCCCTGACGAGAGCGTTGCTCTCCTCGGCTGTGAACGCTCCTGGCGCGCGCCTGGTGAATCCGCCGTTATAATAGGAATCCGCTTTAGAACAAGCACGCCTGCTCTTAAAGGGAATGTGAGATGACACTCTGATTGGTTTATTTCACGTTACGCCCAAACCACACCTATGAATAATGAAGTTACTTCAGACCAACACATTTTAGATTTGCGTCGGGCGCAAGAGCCATTTATCTCGCCGGCATAATAGCAACAGCGCCGAGACCCGCCCACAAAGTTACTTGCGCTTTGCGCTTTGACGTTTCAGAACGTTAAAATAGGGCCCCAGGAGTTGACATTTTGCTTTTTATGGTTTTGCAGTTTATGGTTTGTTTTATACGTTTCTTTTTCATTTATTTCACTTTGTATTTTATGCTGCATGAGTTGTGTTGTTTTGTATATTTGTTTATTCTTGTGTACAGCACTTTGGTCTACTTTGGTCGTTGTAAAGTGCTTTATAAATAAAGTTTGATTGATTGATTGATTGATTGATTGATTGATTGAAGTTCTTAAGATCGTTCCCGGCATACGGTCAAATGGAAGCAAAGCATGAAAAGTGTGTAAAACACTCACAGACTCGGACCAGGTGAATCACATATCCATCGCCGACATACAGAGCCCAGTGCGGATTTCCGATCCATCTGAAGATTTCAATGAGGTCTCCTGGCTTCAGTTCCTTATCATACAAGAAAGTGTTAAGTTAGCCTAAAAACAGCTTCTGTACACATGACATGAGCTCGTTTCAGAGGTTTATAAGTATTTAACTTTCTATTTCCTTAGAGAACAACTTGTGTAGTTTTAAACTCTTTCAAGCTCTGTTACCGTAGTAAACCTGCTTTCCAACAACCCTTGATCAATGAACAAACAGTCTTTTATATCAGAAACATCAGCCCATAAAAGATCTATTAGCTGAGTGATGCTGTCTTTCCCTCTCTCCGTATGTTTGAGTTCATTACAAGATATTTACCTTTTCCATGGCAAACTCCTTCTGCTCTTCTGCTCTTCACTGTAATCCTGTGAGAAACACACAAAGCTTTTATACCAGCATTTTATGTCTAGAAAGTTTGGCAACTAACAGACATATATGTGGCAAACGACACCGGCTATGAGGGATGATACTGGTGTGAAATTCCCATTTAAAGGAGGAAACAATGAAACAACAGTTCCTATATCAATATCCTATCGAACAGAATTGCCTTAAATCATGAATAGTCAGGTTAATGGCATCTTACACCGTATGCAAGAAATAGCTTTTCTCGCTGTCTCTTATAAAATACAAGTTAATACAGACAATCTTTGGGTGAACAGTCCAGCTAAACGAAGCGAGCGAAACACAGACGCTCCAAGTGTGGAAATGCCTTGAATGTCTGTTATTTCCATATGCATTTATTTGTGCACTGTGTTAAATCACTTTATATCCTCAGAACTTTAGCATCAACTGTTGTTTAGTGGGTTTATGCAGAAAATAGGCATTTATAATAGGCATTTATTCTTCTAGTAAGTAGTAAACTCAGAGTACTCGTGTCTCTGCTGTCACTGTTAGAACACACTCTTTCTCTGATCATCTCTGGCAGTAAATGCCCGTCACAGGAGTGTGTGTGTGTTTCTCACGGGTTTCTGTTTGCTACACCCTGATTCTCCTAAACATATTTGACTGATGATGATGAAGATGATGAAGAAGAAGAAGAAGATGATGATGATGATGATGATGATGATAATAATGATGATGAACAGAATCTGAGCTGAGAGTCAGGTTTGATAGGAAAAGAGGAAAACACAAACTCTTCCGTGACGGAGTTTGATTCACTGCACTGTAAAAAAATTAATCATGGCTATTGTAATTTTCATTAAAATAATTAAGGTGATAATTAAAAATTTTGTGTATATTTTATTAGGAAAATTGTAGTTCAGTGTCATATAGAAAATATTAAGAACATTTCACTAATAAAACCAAGAAGTACATTTTCCTATTTTTTTAGGGAAACAAACACAGTTCCCTTTCGTGGTCACTCCGAGTTATGTCGCATGGCGACGAATGGGGTTTCGCTTAGAATGTCGCTCATTTGCACATTAGGTGTCAAATAAATTAAGAAATAGGGAAAGAATGAAACAACAACAGCAGACTCTGAAAACGCTACAACCCTAGTGTTTAAACAAATACTGCTCTGTCGTCTTTTGTTTTCTTTCTTCCTCTTTGCAGATAAACACTTGATGGCTCTCCTGAGACCCATAGGCAAAGACCTCCTCACCTGCATATGAAGCCACAACCTCAAGAAAACAACTAGACCCACTGCCAAGCCAACCAACACAGAAGAAAAATACACAACGCAGAGACATATGAAACCTTCAGTCATCCATCGACATGATCAAGACTACAAGCCTGCACCATTACATGAGTGCTGCACCGGCTTAATGTCAAGTTAACCAACAAGCAATCTTGATCTTTCAACAAAATTACACACCAGATGACTGAAGATAATTCTTCATGGTTCAGAAACTTGTTCACGAGAAAATGAGTTCCAACCATAAAAGAAAAAATACACAGCGCAGAGACATCACGGACCCTAATCGCATGTTCGTTTCTGTGTCAACATGCAATTACAGAAAATCAACACAGAACATGTGCGACTTATGGAAGAATGAAGTCCATGCATGAATACTGCTGGTCTGCCGTTTCTTTGTTTTATTGTGTTACAGGTATGTGTGTATGCCATGATGTCTTCACAAGCGGCATCCTGGTGTAAAGCATCACCTCAGATTTCCATGAACAAACCTCATGAGGGACGAGTCATCAGAGCAACTCTACGTGACAAATGGACTCTACAGGAAACAGACTTCACAGCTATTCAGGCGCCATGGACTTTCAAGACTTCCACTCTTATGCTACATGGTTTTCTGTGTAATCATGTAGTTTATATGACATTTTACACCCTGCGTCACAGGTGTCAACAGTTATGGTTTTGAGAAGAACTATGACACTGATGTAAATCAAGGACACAACACAGAATAAGTTATACGTGCCTGTAACTTTTTCAAGTTACAAGAATTGAACTTTTAAGTGTTTAAATTTGTATTTTGTGAGAGTTATTTTAAGAACTCTCAAAGAGGGGACTGAAGGGTTAAAATTTAAGAATCTATTTCAGATATGCTTCCTTACATAACATCACAGTGAAGAATACTGATTTTACCATTTGAGGTTTTAATTTAGATAGTATATAAACTGAGAAAGTGATTATTGAGTTTACAGCAAGATATTCCTGCCCGACCTGTTTTTCCTTTGTTTTCTAAATGAGTCAATTCCTGAGACTCTCACCCTCACCCTTTGTCCTTATGCATTTCCTTTCCAGTAAGCTCAATATACAGCTGTGCTTTTGTCTCTGTGATCATGTGAAGATATGGGTGATACCGTCAGGCTGATTGGATCATTTGAGTGGTTATGCTGATTAAATTGAGACTGCCGGTCTGGGGCGGGTTCCTTAACCTGTATACTCATTTACATGCTTTGTTTGAATTTGTCTCCACCCCCAAAAGTCCCTCCTCCTAAAAAGCCTATAAGATACCATGTAAAGTTATGTTAGATTAGACAATGTTGTAAGTTCTACAGCCGCGTACAGAGGAGTTCTCAATAAAGAATAACTTCCGTTGAACGCGATCCCGACTGTCTCCTGGTCTCTGCTTCGATCAAAGAAAACTTTACAACATTAGATATAGCATATTCTTTTTTTACAGTGTAAATCATTTAGGGGATTTTGCATGATTTATTCAGGTTGATTCCATGAAAGAAATTGAGCCTTAACTACTCAAAAATATCATGCGTAATATTGTTACCATATTTTTTTTAAAGTAAGTAGCACATGGCTTTTTTGACATTTATTTGTCATTGTCAGTAATATTTGGTAAGTTATAAAGGTATCAGATCGCTTTTAAGACCCACATACAAGGCTCCTGTTCTCCTTTGCTCTCTTTTCTCTGTATATCAAGCGTTTCCTCTTCATTTTCATGTCTCTGTGTTTCCCTGACCTATCTTGTACCTCTCAGATTGAAGTGATTAGTTTCAGGGTTTCTGAGCGCAGTAGCCTTGAGCTACGGGGAATGTGAGGGGAAAGAAAGAAGGGCATAAGGCATGAGAGAATTTTGACTTTTTAATTTTAGGGTGAACTATCTCATTAATTTTACTATCCCTCCTAATTTTAGTGAATTAGTTCATTATATAGTTCATGTAAAGGAACAATTCACTGATTCGTTAAGTAATTTATGCTGTTTTCCAGTATTTATTGTAAATTTATGTGCAATTTAATACTGTCACCCCAGTTAGATCTTTATCACATGTGAGTAGAGTGAAACTAATCATAATTATACTATTTTTTTTAATTATTTATTGATATAGAGGAAGACTTTCCCTTTAAAAGGCTACTTTTTGTTGACTGCATGTTTATCTACTTTTATAGAGCATCATGAGTTTAATTGAGTCAGGACGTTCATAAATGGATAAATCATAAATGGCATAAATCTGCTGCACATCCCACTCTTTGCAAAAGTGTGAATGAAACTTTGAGGCTCGTGGTTCTGTGATGTGAGATGGAGCACAGTATTAGAACTGAAGATCTTTGCCCGAACCCGACGGGAACCGTCGGGACCCGACGGGTTCGGTCGGGTTCGGTCTTAATTTCGTTCATTTTACACGGGCTCGGGCCGGGCTCGGGCTTGCGCTCCGGGTTGCGCGGTAAATGAGCGGTCAGGTGATGCGTTTCGATTAGCGCGAAAATGGATGCTGAGGAGGTGAAACGGAGGCTGGCCTCTGGTGATTATGTTTTGGTTGCACAGACAAAAAAAGCAAAGTCTGAGGTGTGGAAAAATTTTGACCTTGTGCACAATGAGAACAATGAGACAGTGGGATATGTGAAATGCAAAAGATGCGACATTCTGTTAAAGTACGACAGCAAAACGACAGGGAATTCGTCGCTGATAAGGCATGTTGATCGAAGCTGTTCAACACCTGCCAGTGCCCACGATCAACCTACAATCACATCGTTTGTTACAGCATCAAAACCCATCCCTGCAAAGGTGAAACAAACGGTGACGGAGAAGTGGGTCAGCTTTTGCTGTAAAGACATTAGGCCTTTTAATATCGTAAATGGCAAGGGGTTTGAAGAGCTGGCGCAAGAACTAATTAATGTCGGGGCTGCATATGGGAGGGTTCCCGTAAATTCTGTTATTCCCCGCCATGTGACAATTGCGAAGAGGTGCACTGACATGGCAGAAGAAAAGAGGGAAGCTTTAGTACAGAAACTTAAGACTTTGTTAAAGGATGGCACAGTCGCAATGACCACGGACATGTGGACAAAGGATTATCGGAAGATTAGTTATTTGACAATCACATGCCATTTCATAAGTGAGGATATGGAACTGGTGAATAAAACCCTGACAACTACAATGTTCCCTTTGGAAGAGGCAAAGACGGGAGAAAATATAAGACGGGAGATACTGAAACTACTGGTGACAAAGTTTGGCCTTGACGCTTCCTCTCTCAACAAAATTGTATGGGTGACCGATGAGGGGGCAAACATTAAATTAGCTCTGCGGCCATACCAGAGATTGGACTGCATTGACCATCTCATTAATACGGTACTGCGCCATGGACTCGACATTGCCGAGTTATCCAAAGCCGACGGTGCTCCGGACATAGGAGATACCATTTCTGCTGCTAAATCATTAGTGAGGTACGTTAAACAGTCGGGGTTGGCTGCTCAACTGTCAACAACATTGCTGCAAATGGGAGACACTCGGTTCAGTACGGTGTACCTCACACTGACATCTATACAGGCCATTTATCATGAGCTCCATGAAAAGCTGGAGGCACGAGGGGAGAGCGCGCACATTGAGAAAATAGCACCAGACACACTGGACTTTTTGATACACTTTCTGAAGCCATTCTATGAAGCACAGCGGGAACTTGAGGGAGACAAGTATCCAACACTTAATAGTGTGTGTCTCTGGAGTGAGAAACTGAAACGCCACTGTCAGCCCAATGCCCTGGACTCCCCACAGCAAGCTGTCGTGCGTAAACGGCATGAAGACTGGCTCGCGCGTAAAGTGATCATACAGGACCTCCACAAGATCGCAACATTCCTCTGGCCAAAATTCAATCAGCTGAGAATGTTGTCACACTCAGACAGGAATGCCGTACATGCTCATGTCCGCACTCTTCTGCAAGCCATGGCTGCAGGTGCACCAGATGTGGAGATTCGAGACCCAGAGCTCTCCGGAGTCGAACCCAGTGACAGTCCTCCGGCAAAAAGGGCGATTTTTGCGGAGTGGGAAAACGTAAGGCAAGCTGACTGGGAAGATGATGAGGTCACTCGCTACATTGAAACGGCTGCTGTCATGGAAAACGAAATGGATGTTCTTGGCTGGTGGAAGACCAACAAACCATCCTACCCAAAACTTGCAAAATTAGCCAGATCAGTACTATGCATCCCAGCCAGTAGCAGCAGCAGTGAAAGGGTGTTCAGTGCTGCTGGACGCACCATCAGTGAGCGCAGGACCGCGCTGAAGCCATCTACGGTGGATTCAATAATTTTCCTCCACAAAAACATGTAGCCTTATCTTGGTGAGTAAAGGTTTTTCAAATTACAACTAAATATTAATTGAGTCTTAAATGCATAATGTAAACAGCAGAGTATAGGCTACAGGCTAATGTTGGCATTATTCTTTTATTACATTTCAGCTGCTGTTCACCGTCGTGTTGAGGCTGGATTGTGGAGAGAAGTGGCAAAGCAAATCCTGCGTCTTTATCTTAATTTCGTTATTGCCAAACACCCATCTTAATTTAGAATTTATCTTAATTTAATTCGTTTAAAAAAGACTCCTATAAAGACGCATTATTGGCGCGTTGGCCTTTTTATATTTGTATTGGTGATTGTGGAGAGAGGCGGCCTCAAGCAAGTCCCGTTTTCGTTTGTCTTATAGGCCTAATCTCAATTTGATGTAACTTTTCGTTTTATTTCGTTATTGCCAAATAACTATCTTTAGAATTTATCTTGATTTAATTCGTTAAGAATATATTTGTATTGTGATTGTGGATGGGCGGCCTCAAGTCCCGGTTTCGTTTGTTTTAGGCATAATCTCAATTTTATGTAACTTTTCATTTTATTTCGTTATTGCCAAATACCTATAGTTTATAATTTATCTTGATTTAATTTGTTAAGAAAGATTCATTTTTATAGGCACGTAGGCCTATTTATAGGCTAAGTATGCCTAGGCTAGGCCATGTTATGTTACAGAGGACTTATTTTATTTCTTTGTTCCTTCCAACTTCCAAGTGGCCTGTCATGAATAAATTATGTTAAAAATGTATAAATGAAATGACTCATTCTTGACTTGACTTTACTTGACAAAAGGCAAAAGAGCTGTGTGCGTGCGTACATTTGAATAATGTCGGGCTGTAAACGGGTTCGGGCTTTTAAAAAGCTGTCAATCAAATTGTACTTGTCGGGCTCGGGCCGAATTCTGTCGGGCTCAGGCCTTGTCGGGCCTAACTTTTAAGGCCCGATTAAAGCTCTACACAGTATAGATGCTGTAGAACAAGGCATTAACTTCATGCACTTGTTGCACAGATGAACCCAGTTTCCTGTTCTCTTTAACCGCAGCGCAAAGCTTCACTTCCGCTTCAGTACACTGAACACTCAAAAATACCCTAAAACTTTATGACAAATGGAAACTCTGAGAGCATGCTTAAAGGGGGGGTGAAATGCTCATTTTCACTCAATCTCCTGTTAATCTTGAGTACCTATAGAGTAGTATTGCATCCTTAATATCTCCAAAAAGTATTTAGTTTGATTATATTTATAAAAGACAGATAGGCGGTACCGAATATTTCCGGAAAAAATCGATCGTCTGGAGGCGGGCCGTGTGCTATACTGTCTATGGCCGTGTGTGGGCGAAGCTAACGCTGTGAGCTAACGCACCACACTAACAACACAGAGACATGTGAAGCAGATATCAGTTTTCCTCACCGGTTCCAATCACGACCGCGAACCTTTATCATTGCGACTGCTCGATCCATTAGATGCATTAGACGATCTGCAAATCCGTCGATCTGGGCTTTGTTTGTAAAACAATCATCTCGACTCGAAATGCAGGGAACAAAGTCTTACACAGCTCCGTTGATGCTCTGAAAAAACAAACTCCATCCACTGGTCCGTTAACGCTGGGTTCTTTGGGAATATGTGCATGGTTCTCTTGCCCTGGCATCCAAAAACACACTTATTTGGTGACATTGACTTCCAAAACCCTCAGCCGAGCAGAGCAGCGTTCTGATGGCAAACGTCTCCGGTTACTTATTGTAACCTTGTTCCCTGAGAAAGCGGAACGAGATGCTGCGCTGCTCAGCGCATTGGGAACGTCTTTAATCGTGACCAGCTGTGAATATTGTGTATAACACGTCAATGAAATTGACCCGGAGGCAATATAGCCTCGGTCGGTGACGTCATCGGCGCGCCCCCGCGACACGAGGCTATAAGTAGATGAGCCACAGGTGCATCGTCAGGATATTTTGTCTGAAGAGCAGTCCTGGGACATCTTCAGCACGGCAAAGTAGCGCAGCATCTCGTTCCGCTTTCTCAGGGAACAAGGTTACAATAAGTAACCGGAGACGTTCCCTTTCGAAAGCTACAATCGATGCTGCGCTGCTCAGCGCATTGGGAACGAGAATACCCACGCTGCCGTGCTTGAACATGTCTGGACTCCCACGGTTGTGCAGGTGTGTTTCACAAGAACGTAAGAAGGTCTAGACATTAGCTTGCGATGTCGACTCAAGGACATGAGAGCCCGGAGTGGCATGAACATCCAAACTATAAAATCTTATGAATGTGTGCGGAGAGGACCAGCCTGCCGCATCACAAATAAACTGCAAGGGGCACCTCTTGCCAAGGCAGCAGAGGAGGCGACCCCTCTGGTGGAGTGAGCCCTTAAAGCCATTGGCGAAGCTTGGCCGCGCGCCTCATAGACAAGAGCAATAGCATCCCTGACCCAATGTGACATGGTCTGCTTAGTGGCGGCAGCCATCGGTTGCGGCCCCCATAACAGACGAAAAGTCGCTCTGACTTACGCTACTAGCTAGTGTGGTGGACGTAGGCCTGAAGAGCACGGACTGGACATAGTCTATGAGATCTCTCCTGTTCCGGCGTCGTGAATGGCGGAGAGCAGAAGGCCTCAAGCGTGACAGGATGTATAGCCGAAAAAGGCACCTTATGCAGGTAATCAGGATGCAAAATCACTTTCACCATTCCTGGGGCAAAGTCTAAGCAGGGTGGCAAAATCGACAGAGCCTGCATATCCCCAATTCTTTCAAAGAAGTTATTGCCATAAGAAAAAACATCTTTAGAGTCAGAAGTTTTCAGACGCTGATTCTAGAGTTTCAAAAGGTGTCTCAACCAGACCCTTCTAGGACTACTGCTATGTCCCATGATGGGATATTGGTTTTTACGGGAGGCCTCAGTCGTCTGGCCCCACGAATGAAACAAGCGAGCAGAGGATGTCTCCCGAGTGGCACCCCGTAAACCAAGGCATGGCAAGCCAAAAGAGCGGCCAAATAAACCTTGAGAGTGGCGGGGCATGTGCCTGTTGTTAATTTTTCCTGCAGAAAATCCAGAACTGAAGCAATCTGGCAGTTGACCGAATCTGCATTATGTACAACACCTTTCAAAGACACTCCATTTGTTGGCATAACTCTTTCTAGTGGAGGAATCCCTAGCACTTAGAATGGTCTCAATAACGGCAGGCGAAAGCCCAGTGTCCCTCAGTTGGTACCCATCAGGGGCCAAACATGAAGGTTCCAGAGGTTGGGCCTGGGATGGAATATCGTGGCCTCCGTCTGAAACAGAAAGTCCCTCCTCTCCGGAATCGTCCATGGCGAGCCGTTGAGGAGAGATATTATCTGGGAGAACCAAACTCTGGCTAGAACTCCTGGGAGCAGAGAAACTGGAGGAAACGCATACAGGCACATTCTGGGCCATGTGTGCGCCATCGCATCCAGACCCAGGGGCTGGGTGATTCAGAGAGAAGTAGAGGGGACATTGCGCTTTCTGATAAGAGGCGAAGAGGTCCAACACCACTTCGTAAAATCTGGTCCAAATCTGTTTGACTACTTCTGGGTGGAGTTTCCATTCCCCTATCGGTAGTTTCTGTCTGAACAGTAAATCCGCTCCCACATTCAGGTGCCCTGAAATGTACACTGCCCTGAGTGACAGGAACTTTTCCTGGGCCCAGAGAAAGATCTGCCTCGCTATTCTGTTCAGATTGCGTGAGCACAAACCTCCCTGGTAATTTATGTAAGAGACTGCCGCTGTGCTGCACTAGGACATGACGGTCTCTCAACTGAGGGAGAAAGTATTTCAGGGCCAGAAATACAGTCATCAGCTTGAGGCAGTTGATGTGCCAATTGAGCTGATGACCCTCCCATTCCCCTTGAGCTGGACGACCACTTAAGACCGCTCCCCAGCCCATCAGGGAGACGTCTGCCGTTAGCATTCTGCGACAGCGAGACGCACCTAAAGTGGGACCCAAAGCAAGGAACCGGGGTCTGAACCACATAGAAAGGGAACAAAGCCGCAGCGCGTAACCCTTACCATAAATATGGATTTTAGAAAGTGCACGAAGCGTTCAGCGCGTGACTCACCATAAACATGGATTTTAGAAAGGACACGAAGCACTCAGCGAGTGTTCTTGCCTTTATTTGCCCTTGGGGATTGTAGTTGAAATCCCCCGTTTTGAGCCACAACTAAAATTCCAGAAGAATCATTGTGGACGCAGCTGCCATGAGACCCATGTAATGTCCTGACCTAGCTAGATGTTGCTTAGGATGTTAAAATTGGTCCTGACACGACCGGGAGATAATTATGCCCGATGGTGACAGAGTCTCATTTAACCCCAAACATGTTACCCTCAGGGTGGGAGAGAGAACGCCCTTGGCGTTGACCTCAGCCCCCTAGAGATAACATGGCTAGGTCGAATGGAAGGACCCAAATTGGTAAGCTTTGCCCCCAAAAGCAAACTTGGGAACCTCCTGTGTTGTGGCAATATTCTATATGAAAATATACGTCCTTCAGATCGATCGTGACAAATCAAACGTGATGTTGAATTTACGACACGATCGTCTTACCGTTAACATCTTGAACTTGAGTGCTTTAACTGTACGGTTTAAGCCTTGAAGATCGAAGATTGGACGCAACCCCCCATCCTTTTTGGGGACCAGGAAGTATCTGCTGTAATAGCCTGACTCTCTCTCTGGAAGAGGAACATGTTCTATGGCCTCTTTTCTCAGCAGAGATTGTAGCTCTTGTAACAGTACATGCGCCAGTTCCGGTCTCACGGAAGTGAATACCACGCCGTTGAAACGCGGATGACGATTAATAAATTGGATTCTATCCTATTTGTACTGTACTTAATACCCACATAGAAACACCTGGCAGAAGTTTCCACGCTGCCAGACTCTCTGAGAGTGGTATCAACTTAACACTTCCTTTTGAGGGGATGTTAGATGTTCCGTGTCCTGGATGACAGCAGAAAAGCAACAGAACATCTAACATTTCGCTGGAAAACGCTGCTCCCCGAATCACCAGAGGTGGCGAGGAAGTACAGTGGTTTCGTGAGGGTGTCAGGTAGGAGCTGTTTGATTTACATGTCTCGTCCCGTAGGGGCACACCCCCACAGACCTGGGACAAAACAACCCTCAGGATTTTGTCTTAGGTCTATTATGCAGCTGCTGAGTACAACGAGCCAGTCCCCAGTTTTCACGAGGGGGAGCGCAACTCGTTACACTCTGCTTTTGAACCCTCCTAAAATGATGATGAGCAAAAAGAAGAGAAGAAAATGTCTCTTCAGACTGGCCCATCATCGTATAACCACACAGCCCCGCACCCATGATAGTCTTAATACGTCAAGGGCACAAAGATGCACGAAGAATAAGGTTTTCCCATAACCGAGTTAACGTCATGGAGATCCTCAAGGAGGGCAGTCTAGCTGTAATCCGACCATCACTCAAGTCACCACCAGAACCTCTCAAACGTTTTAACATAACGAGAGATGTGTTCAGAGGCAGCTTTAATTCCTCAGAATTAAATGTGTCCGGAAAACAGCCAGACAATATTATATTATATATAATACATACATATATGTATATATATATATAATTATATTATATAAATATTATATAAATATAAATATCAGTTCCTCAGCAATAAACACATCCCAATCAGACAAGCAAACACGGTCTGGATGAGAGGCTGTGTTTAAATCCTTCATAAGATCAACCTGGTATGGTTTTCACACGGCCATGGTGTACAACGCAGTACCAGCCTAACCGCTGAAAATGCATCTGATAATATGATCCCAGGGGAGAGATAGCCCGCGAGTGTCTCTCCAAACTGAGGCAATATCATATAATCGCGTGCTCGCACCCGCGATAGTAGAATGGCTCGATGTCGAGGACACAAGACAAATATTTACAATCTTTATTTATTTATAGACTGTGTTTTATGTGACTCTTTTTGTTGTGATCAGATCAATCTGGTCACTGCACAAGCGATCGCCACGAGCGATCTCCTTTTATCATCACGGGAGAAACGCTCGGAGGCGACAAACCCACGAGATTCAATGTCCTCTGCCCGAGCCGAAGAAGCGCCGAGGCACGCTTCGGTAGTCAGGCAAAAGGACATCGCGATCTGGAGAGAGAGCGAGCGATAGGGAACCAACGTCTCTCGCTTCTCAGCCAGATCGCACGCGAGCCCCACAATCTTTATGGGCGCTACCCCTTGAAATAAGCAAAGCGAACGCAAAGCACTTAACTGTAAACATTCCACAGTGCTCGCAATCACCATGCTCAAATGCAAGGGCAGCATGTTCTTTCCCAAACAAAGCAAGCAGTAAGTGTGTGTATCCAGTTCTGACATGGAATGGGAGCATGGAGGAACACAACACTTATTGTTTTGTTGGCTCATTTCTCCTCTTTTTAAACTCTTTGATGTGCGAGAGAGAAAAGGCTTGAGAAATGAGAAATTTTCTGCACACTGCCTGAATAAACTAACTCCTAGCAAAGATCTGTAGCAGATAAAAGGTAGAGAGAGAGTTTTGACGTTCACACATGCACAGTAATGGTCTGAAGACAAAAGACCTGACGATGCACCTGTGGCTCATCTACTTATAGCCTCGTGTCGCGGGGGCGCGCCGATGACGTCACCGACCGAGGCTATATTGCCTCCGGGTCAATTTCATTGACGTGTTATACACAATATTCACAGCTGGTCACGATTAAAGACGTTCCCAATGCGCTGAGCAGCGCAGCATCGATTGTAGCTTTCGAAAGGGAACTGCTTTCACTGTCTCTCTGGTCTACGAGTGCGCCCGCGGTCTCCCGGCAGAAGTGCCCTTAGGACCCATATAAGGAAATTCCGCCCTCTCTTACGTGAGACAGACCCATACACGAAAAAAACTTTCCGAAACTTGTGACAAACCGGAAGGACAATTTTTGGCACAGAAATACTCCTTCAAACGTACAATTTAATTTTTGAAGCTTTGTCCATGTTTAGCATGGGAATCCAACTCTTTAACAGTGTAAAAAACTCAGTATGCATGAAATAGTAATTCACCACCCCTTTAAAATCTTGAATTCAAAATGTTATAAAATTCAAGATTGTTTGCCATTTCTCATACTGGTAATATCACATGCACTGGAAAAGAAAAGTTATTAAATGAAATGCCAATGGCAAATGTGAGCCTTTTCACTTTCAGATGTTTGGACTCGACTGTATTCCCAGCTAATATAAATATGTTTTAACATTTTGTTAACATTCCCTTTAAGTTATGAAAACGTCATTTCTGAATGTTCTCTAGTTTCAAATGTTAAAAAAACATATTTATGCAAACATTAAGGAAACATTATTTAAACATTATGGAATTCTTCTGAATGTTCTCTGAACATTCTGAAACAAGCAACATTTAAAAAATGACAAACTTACAACTACAATGTTTTCAGAAAGTTTTATAAACGTTGTATAAATAATGTTTTTGTGAATATAATTACAGAGCAGTGTCACCATTGTGTTCAGTTATATTCAGTTCATAGACTTTTAGTTTATTTTCATTCCTCACATGTGTTTCCTTGTCTGTGTTTCCTGCCACCGATCAGTCATATACTACGACCTAAAAGTATGTACTTTTTTTGTGAGGAAAAAGTACATACTTTTGAGTGTGTAGCAAAAGAGTATGCACGTTCTGGGACATACTTCGATGACGTCATGCAACGTGAACTTGAACGTGGTTGCCTAGTTACGCACACCGCAACTGTTAACAAAACATTTTACATTTCATTCATTCTTATGTCCAATATAATTTTATTTACTATTCCCATCTTTTTTTTCCACAATACATTTACAATGTGTTTTACCAAATTGAGGAGTGAAGCAGGGCGTCGTCGTAGATAAGCCAGACGCAGGTCGTTTGTGAGGCGCTGGTTCTGACATTCATGTGCAAATGTGTGTAACGAAAACTACTTATTTTCTACTTAGTTAAAATATTTAAAGTTTATATTGTAACTATTGTTTAACATATTTTATACTTAATTTTATACTTATGCATATAACTCAAAAATACCCCGATGAAAATGAACCATGCTTTTACTATAGTAAAAGTGTAGTAACCATGTTTCTTTGGTTGGACTAATAAAGTTAACATTTGTACTGCCACAGTACTACAAATAAGTCAGTGTGGTTAAACTATGGTTAGTGTAGTAAAAGGTGTTTATTTTCATAAGAGTTTATAGTATAAATCTAAGACAGAAACATCAAAAGAAATACTTAAAAAAGACACTTGCATGACACTGTACTAGAGCCTTTTTATTTACTCTACAAGATAAGTACGGTAATTTTTTTGGCACAACATAAACCCATTAATATTACGAGACAATAAAATATAACTTTAATTAGGGTTAAACATTTGAATTCTTACACTTAAAAACTGAGGGCGCATATCCGCTGCTGCATCCGGTGTGTACGTACTAATTCTAGTTTCGCATACTATTTAGGATGGACTCGCAATGGACACTTATCACATTCATCACAGTTGCTCATCCTTTAGTTAATCGCCACTGTGTAATTTTAAAGGGTAACTAAACCCTAAAACAACTTTTTTAGTTAAAGGGAGACTTCACCCATTTGCATTAAGCTTTGTATTGTTAGAAACCCAGTCATATATTATAATAAATGTGGATTTTTCATCCATTTTTCCCTGAGATGGGAGAAATAAGGATTTAAGTGTTTTACTTCCTGCTTATTATGACGTAAAAATCATAATTTTGCGTCATAATAAGCAGGAAGTCACATTTCATTGAAAAGTGTAGAGACTACAGACACTCGTTCCTCATCTTTCCCAGGGGGCGGGAACCGCTCACGCTACAGGCCTATTACAGATCAGTGGGTGGGACTTGACTTTCTGAAACTAAAAGCAATATCCTCCATCTTGTTTGGAAGCTAAGCTAACAGGCGCTGTGGAGACAGATGTGATCGAAGATATGACAATAGCGGAGGGTAACGTTACTCAATATGATGTAGAAGAAGAGGATTTCGGAAGTCTGATGCTTGAATCAGGTGTTTGTGGCTACCTTTACAAGCCGCATAGCGAAGAGCAGCCGAGGCAGAAGACCTGCCTGCCGCGGACGAGGAGCCCGGACTGGCTCGGGTTAGGGCGGACTGGTGGCGCCGGTG
Source organism: Leuciscus idus (assembly GCA_021554675.1). Lineage (NCBI taxonomy): Eukaryota > Metazoa > Chordata > Actinopteri > Cypriniformes > Leuciscidae > Leuciscus > Leuciscus idus. Next base: position 324,912 of record JAJAVR010000034.1, on the reverse strand, counting down.
ATCTCACTATGCAACTACGAACCGCTACGAACACAGAGATAGAGTCCGACTGTGGCAAAGAATTTCAACAATGACAACTTCTCCTGAATGAAATCTCTGAATCAGACGAGGACACGGACGTTTGTGTTGTGAATCAGACGAGGACACGGACGTTTGTGTTGTGAACTATCCTAGTTTCGCACCGCATCTGACTGAACATCCAGGTAACGTTACAATGCAAGAATTCACCACTTCGAAAGAAATACAAATGAAGAGTAATTCACTAATGAGTTCGCCGACTAACTAGACATTTTGTGTGAAATGAATTTCAAGCTCCGGTGGTAGCTAGCCTTGTAGACGGAAGAGTGATTTCTCTTATAGGCAGATATGCGCTTTCTGGATTAGTGGGAGTGGCTTGCGCAGCTGTGCAATGTGGTGCATTGTGGGAGTTGGTGTCTTTCATACAAATGCGTCCTGAAGTTATTTTCTTTCTTTCCTCGGCCAAGAAGGCACCAAATTCAAAATTAATTTTACATTTCGACTACATATATGACCCACTTTCAATAAAGATCAATTGTTCCCATGGGTGAAATGCTCCTTTAATTATCTGTAAGAATGGTGCTTTATTAGTGCTGTTCATGGATTAGAGTAACTTTTTTGACATTTCGATATGAAGTGTATGAATATATGGTGTAAAAAACGAGTGCTGCCCTCTTCAGGTTGAACGGTGGCTACTGCAGTTGAAGTTTCCTATTGGATGTTTGCAGTGCCCTGTGAATATTACTTTCTAGCCCCTTCCACTCCAAGGGTGTTTTAACTCCTACGGCGGCCGGCAGTCGTGAGTAATCTCCCCCGTGCATTCGCCTTGGTGCCACTGAGTGCAAAAGCGTGAAAGACCCCTTAAAGGGGTGGTGAATTGCTGTTTCATGCATACTGAGTTTTTTACACTGTTAAAGAGTTGGATTCCCATGCTAAACATGGACAAAGTTTCAAAAATTAAATTGTACATTTGAAGGAGTATTTCTGTGCCAAAAATTGTCCTTCCGGTTTGTCACAAGTTTCGGAATTTTTTTTTCGAGTATGGCTGTTTTTTCAGAGCATCAATGGAGCTGTGTAAGACTTTGTTCCCTGCATTTCGAGTCGAGATGATTGTTTTACAAACAAAGCCCAGATCGACGGATTTGCAGATCGTCTAATGCATCTAATGGATCGAGCAGTCGCAATGATAAAGGTTCGCGGTCGTGATTGGAACCGGTGAGGAAAACTGATATCTGCTTCACATGTCTCTGTGTTGTTAGTGTGGCGCGTTAGCTCACAGCGTTAGCTTCGCCCACACACGGCCATAGACAGTATAGCACACGGCCCGCCTCCAGACGATCGATTTTTTCCGGAAATATTCGGTACCCGCCTATCTGTCTTTTATAAATATAATCAAACTAAATACTTTTTGGAGATATGAAGGATGCAATACTACTCTGTAGGTACTCAAGATTAACAGGAGATTGAGTGAAAATGGGAAATTCACCCCCCCTTTAACCTTTTACACTGTTTGTTGCTACCCCCTTAATTTACTGTTCGCGGTCAAATTTGAGGTGTGTGTGTCTGTTTCTGTGTGTTTCTGTGTGTGCGTGCCTGCATGTGTGTGTACTAAGCGTTAGTTATGTTAATGGACGGGGCCCATTTTAATGTTTGCTTTCTTGTTCTCTTGTTCCCTTTTACAAGCACTTGAGAGCTCTGGAAGTGTGAATCCATCGCTCTGTATAACACTGCTCAAAAAAATTAAATAAAAACATATCAGATCTCAAAGTATGTGTATGTTGTCAGGCATTGTAGGTTGACATTTAGGTTGAAATTGAGTGATGCTTGACATTGAAATTATTATATCAAAATATGTCAATACATTTTGATGTAATTTTGACATCAATGTTTGATGTCACATTTATGTTGAATTGATATCGAAGCTTGATATTGAATGATATCAAAATAGCATTACAATGACATCAACATCATGACATCTTGATGTCAAATAAAAGTTGAATTGACATAAAATGCCAACAAAGCATGACATCAAAATAACATCAAAATAACATCAGCAGAGGTCAAAATCTTGACATCAATATGACTTTCATTTTGACTATTTCGTGGCGTAATTTTGACATCAATGTTTGATGTCATATTGATGTTATATTGACATGAAGTGCCCACTGGGCTGCGATCAGTGGCGCCGATACTGTGTTCTCTTGTGGCTCGTGCACAGGCTTCACTCGGACACGCCCTTCAACCCGTTGCGGAGACTCTCTGTTCTCTATTGATGTATCAAAATTTATAAGGAAAGACCAGTACTTTGTTTAGGCTTGGTTTGTAGGGAATTCAAGAACATATACACATATACGCACATATATTCAAACGCACATAACAATAGAACCAATTCTAAATGCGCATGTGAACGCCATCAGCGTTTCTCAAAGGTTCGCGTTTAAAGTCTGTGTAGAGGGAATGGTGTCGTCTTAGCGGCCCCTAATTTAATAACAAATGATCGTTGCGACGGAAGCAAATCAATCAATACTAACTTTAGTTGGAAAATAACTTAACTCTGCTATAAAGCCAAAACATTCTCTGTTACCTTAAACTATACACTTATCTCTGTAAAGCTGCTTTGAAACAATCTACTTGGTTAAAAGCACTATATAAACGAAGATGACTTGACTTGAGGAAGAAAAAAAGCTATACGAGTGCGGATTAGAATCCAGAACCTCTGACACGCTTGGCAAAACTTCTGCCACTGGACCATATAAATACACGCTTGAAATAGTCAGATCTATGTTTAATAGAAGATATAGAAGATAGTGATGATGTGCATCTCTTACCTGCAGACGACAGCTTCAGGGTGGATCTGTGTGTGTCTGGTCCAAGCGGCAACCTCCCGAGACACTCCTCACTGCAGCAGTGCAGTAGTTACATAACCCAACTGCAGCACCATACGTCATCATAGCAGTGGAGATGCTTTATTTTATTTTATTAATGCTTAAAACAATACACAAGTAATAACAGATAACAACAGAATACAAAAACAACAAAAAATAAAACAAAACAATGGGGGAAATAATATAAATTAAACATTAACATGACACTGAAAAAGGAAAAGGGTTACAAACAGATCATGTTTTTAAGGCTTTTTTGTTCTCAGACAACTTTGTTTGTTCACAAATATAAGAAAGAGAGGTTTGGCATTTAGATATTTAGATTTATGAATATGGAATTTTGCTAGTAACAAGATCAGATTAATCACATAAAAATGACCTTTTTTAGATTGGTCAAAATCAACAAAGCCTATACCACATACTTCCAGTAAAACACACATTCATTATAGATTTTAGACCTAATAAATCCTAAAACATCTTGCCAAAGCACTTTCGTAAATGGACAATACCAAAAAAAGATGAACTACAGTTTCGTCAGAGATGATGTCACAGAACGAGCAACTGGAGGAAATTTTTCATGTATTGATTTGCAGGGTAGCATTTATGAATTATTTTAAAAGAAATGTATTTTACTTTGTTGGTTAAAAAAAAGAGATGTGGAAGCATCCACACTTTTTTCCAACAGATATTACCAACTGCATTATTCCAGTAAGCGGTCTTGCTGAAATAGTGAACGGACTGATCTATTATTGTTTTTATAAGGAAAAGCAAAGCACAACTTGCAAACAGAAGTATTGACCAAACTCAAAGAGACTGGAAGTAGAGATCGAGTTCCTCTCAATAAAGCAAGAGCACCTGATGGGATTGAACCCAGAACTATTGAAAATCCTTTGGGAGAAACAGGAAATTGAAAATGATCTAGAAATTCCTTATATGAAAACAACAATCCTTGAGAATTAATTAATTGAATTAATTAATTAACAAGATATTTTTATCAAACCAATTCTAAAAAAAATATAGATTTATTCTTGTACAAAATATTACAGTTATCCCAAATAAAATATTTATGAGGCGAAAAGTTGTGCTTAAATATCAAAGACCAAGCCAAAAGAGACGCCAATGAAAAGCAGATAATATTGCTGGTAATTTTTCAATTTTGTAGTTACATAACAGAAGAAAATCCAGACCACCAAACTGAGAAAAAAAAATAATTAGGACTAAAGTTCCATAAAGACGCTGGGTTCTTTCTAAACTGTTTCAACCAATTCATTTTAAAGGTATAGTTTAAAGTACTAAAATCCAAAATATTAAGACCACCCTTTTCACTAATATTCATTACAACGGATTTTCTAATACAATGAATTGAGTTTTTCTACAAAAACTTAGAGTATCTGGTCAATATTTTGACTGAGCTTCGACTCCAAATGAACAGATTGAGCAGCAGAAATAAGCCTTCAGCCTTCGTGAGGAGAACCCTGCCTCTCAGAGAGAGATCACTCACTGGTTAAATCTCTTCTGAATTTTATCCGTAAGGGGTTGAAAATTAAAAATGCATCTTTCTTTTTGGTCACCTCTCGTTCAGCTATAGCTACTCCTTTCAGATCGCTGGTTTGTATGTGAGCACAGAGAAGCTGAGCAGCGAGAAGAAACAGATAAGGTGAAATGGGGCAGCCCTGCCTTATTTATTTAACCTTTATTTAACCAGGTGAGCACGTAGAGAACACATTTATTCCCCTTGACATTATAAAACGGTGGGTTGCACCATGATTTAGAATAACAGAACTACTGCCATTTGTGTATAAAGTTCTTATGGCACTACAGAAGAAATCTCCAAATCCAAGTTTTTCAAGACACTGACAAATAAAGAATATCTGAGAATTGTTGGTATTATTCTGCTGTAATGCTACCATTTCCAGGTGACTTGTTACATTTGATAAGTTTTATGGCACCAGCTCCCTCTTCTAATAAAATATCCTGATCACAGATCATCTTTTTCTACAGCACTAATTGAATTTACACTTTCTAAAGAGTCTAAGAAGAGAGTGGCAGAAATTCATACTTTGAATTTTTCACTGCACAATAGCTGGATTTGTAAAGGTTGGCAAAAAGTGATGCCAGAAGTGAGAAATAGTTTGATGATCATCAGTAACATGAGCATTGGTGCTCAGGTGGTGTATTGTGTTACGCTTACCCCGCTGTCTCTCAAGACTGAAGAAATATGATGAGCTTTGTTCACCTTTTTCTAACCACTTAACTCTCGACCTGACAAAGGCTCCTTCTGCTTTGCGTTCATAGATCTCATCTTATTTATATTGTAGAGTCAATCGCAATAGCAGTGGAGACAGGTCTCACTGCAGAACCGCAGAACCATACGTCTGTCAGGATTCCATCTTCACCACCACGCTCTCCTTCACCTCCGCCCACTTGTTCACTCTCTCCGCCCAGTCATCACGTCACTCGTTCACTCTCCCCTGATTACTGATCACCGTCACCTGTGTCCCATCACCTGCACTCCCTATATAACCCACAGTCACCCTTCACTCAGTGTCTGGTCTCATCATTACTTGACCCACAGACTCCCGAACACTTACCTGAACACCAACCTGCTGTTATCCTCTCCTCTCCTCTCCGGTCCATCCTGCCTGCATTCCTGCTCTGCCTTCAGCCCATCCTGCACCTGCCAAGAGAACGAAAGAGAAAGACTTTACCATTCCAGCTAAGCATTCACTGTTGTTCTGTGTTACTATTACTCACCATCTGTCTGCATCTCCGCTTAACCTGCAATAAAACCCATAACCTTACCACCTTGTCTGCATCCTCTGTGAACCGTGACAACGTCATAGCAGTGTGAGGACGACAGCGCCAGCCTGACCGTCTGATGCCGGAAGTGGAAACAGCATTGCGCTACATCCGTGTTTTGGAACGTTTCAAAGTGTAATACAAAGCTATTATAAAGAATTTTTTTTAAACAATTTAATAATAAAAAAAAATATATATATATATATATATATATATTGTTTTATGGTGCATAATTTTAAACACCTTTAACCTTATTTTAATTATTCTCAGGTTAGGTAAGTCAAATCTGTCCTAAATAAAAAGCATTTGAATTTCCATACTTTACAATATTTGGTAACACTTTACTTGAAGGGGTGTGCATAAGACTGACATGACACCTTCATAATCATGACATGGCAGATGTCATAAATATGAAGGAGGTCTTATGCATGTTTATGACAACTGTCATTAAGTGTCATTCGCTCAATTATGACATTTTTAATGCAAATATGACATTGTTTGAGATGCCTTTGTTATGGCAACTTGACATAAACCAATACATCATAACCTGTCAGTGTCTTTGTCATGATAACTTGACATTACCAAGACAACATAAATTGTCATAAACATGACATAGCAGATTAACTATCAAACTTAAGAAACCACTTAGCTTTATGGGTTAACATTAAACTGTCAGGTGGTTGGTTTTGACATTGGCTGTCATGAGGCCATTATAACTGTGTCATGAATGTTTTTCTTGACCTCAACTACAGTGGTACAAATTTAATTTGTCATTAAAATGTTATAATGGCTTCATGACAGCCAATGTCAAAACCAACCACATGACAGTTTAATGAAATGTTAACCCATAAAGCTAAGTGGTTTCTTAAGTTTGATAATTAATCTGCTATGTCATGTTTATGACTTGTTTATGACAGGTTGTGTTGTCTTAGTAAAGTCAAGTTGCCATAACAAAGACATCTCACACAATGTCATATTTGCATTAAAAATGTCATAATTGAGCGAATGACACTTAATGACAGTTGTCATTGTAAGGACCATCCATTGGCCCAACGAAGGAATCCAACGGCCTGGCGAAGGTTTAAAGCGTGTATGTCTTTTCAGCGCTCCAGTGAAGTTCACTTAATTTATTGGAACTTAGTTTTAGTATTACTTTAGCTCTATGCGTAATCTGACTCCAATTTCAAATGATAATCAAATTTAGATCGTATTTCTGATTAGAAAATAATCATAAATATTGATTATGAATTAATTTAGATCTTTGATTATTCTGATTATCCCATACTTTCAATTATTCGTTCATTACGGACCTAGTGTCGCTTTGAGACGTCACGTCGCGACTGCGCGCTCACGATCACAAACTAGCCAGTCCTGAAATAGTCAGAGGGTGCAGTGCAAGTATTTTACCCTATGCGGCCGCACACTACAGACCCATAGGTGTAATTTATATCATATTTGCAGCATACAACATGCTAAGTCAGGGAATAGTCAGAAATCAGGAGGTCTTCCTAAGATGTGCCCCATGCTCCATTCAAAGTGCCTCCAGTTTGATCTATTCTGGACAAAGATTTGCGGAAACACCAGACTACACATTCATCTACTGGAAATAATGATTTCAGAAGAATGCAGAATAAATCAAGGTTAACATTTATTTGTCAGGTAAAATTGTATTATGCCAATTACAGAAGTAAATTATTAAAAGCCAATTCAAAAATACATGACATCATTTACTCAAAGATGATTCTAAAAGTAAGTAATGTTTTCCTGACAGAGACACACAGTAATACTGACATGCATTACTGTGGGGGATGTTCCTGGTAAAAGATTCCCAAAGTGTATTCTATTCCCTCGCCTTAAATACCAGACCAGAACAGAAGGGGGTTAAGCAAATGTTGTTTAGAGTTGTTTGGGCCAATCCATGTACCCCGGGGGGGGTAGCACCTGGTTTCAGGAGATATCGTAAACAGATATCAGCCAGAGAGGAGAACAGGATTTTCCTAAGTTCTCAATCTTTATCATTAAACCAATGACTGCAATGAAATTAAGACCATTTTACCAATCGCCCTGCGACCATTTAAATGACACCAAACATGTAAAGGAAAAGCAACATTTTCACAAGATACACCATATGTGTTATAGACATTCCTTGAGGAGGGAGAGGGGGGATGAGTTGAAGTCAAACAAGTGGATAATGAGATAAGTTTGGGCAGGGCAAGGTTTTGTGCTCTGCTTTTGTTATCTGCTGTCCAGGTGCATTTTATGGCGTTATTGCAGGGTGAGTTTTGTTTTAACAGGAAAATCAGTTCTTACATCATAAACATGCATAAAACCTCCTTCATATTCATGACATGTGTCATGTCATGATTATGACGGTGTCATGTCAGTCTTATGCACACCCCTTCAAGTAAAGTGTTACCAAATATTTAGATCACGAAGGCTTCTCCGTGGTCAGTTCAGCTCAATCTTTTGTACAACAGAGACTTATGGCAGGCTAACTTCTTAATTTCAATTATTTATATATTTTTTATTAAATACAGATGAACTAGTTTGCATAAAAGGTACTAATGTATAAAATAAAAATAAAAGTAAATCAAAACCAATGGCAAGGCATTGAACACTGGAGACGTCCTTGGTGAATCAGCGTCCAACTGGACATGTCATTCCAGCTCTTTTAAAGTCCATCAACTTTTTGACATCTTCAGAAATCTCCTCCTGGAAACTCCCTAAAACTTCTTCATTGGTTATTCCCTCCTGGAAACCCCCTAGGACTTGGTCATATAAAGCCTTTGCCTCTTCGTCCTCCTTCTTCTGGACCTTTTCTTCATCGCTGTATCTTCTGTCTCGTCCACAACACATAGATGGTAATAATTGCATTTTTCCTCTTTCTTTGGCAAAGCTCTTTCTAATTCATTTTCAATTTCTCTCTACTCTGCTGTATGCTTAATAAATGCTTACAACATTCAGTGTGGTATATTTTTCTTTATAAACCATTTTCTCAATCATTTTTTTTACAAGTGTCTTACGGTATATAACACTTTCTTAATAAATTGTTTAACAACAACTTATGGTACCTTTCTTTATAAAACCACTTTTTAATACAATTACAATTGTGGTTTACTACGACACATAAGTACTTCATATACCAAAAGGCATAATTAGAATAGAATAATTGCATATTTCACAACACCCCCCTTATACTTTTCTATTCCACAATTATTCTTTTATTTTTAAACTCAGGTATTGAATATAACATTGTCTGTTTTTATCATATTCTCTTAGTTTACTATATATTTGTCCTGTCTCTGTAAGGACATTCATGTGAAAAACATTCATTTAATGTTCCACCCAGGATCTCCTGTTTACCAAATCTCCAGAAAGCAAGTTTTTGAACTTTGTTTTATTATGGTTAAATAAAATCCAAATTTACTTGCTTCAGTTTACCATTATTAATTTCATGATAACATCCTCCAATTAACTGTCCCTCAGCATCTTTACACAGGAACGTACGGCCACTTTCCATTAATCATTGGAGTGAAGTACTGTGGTATTATTACCTTCCCTTGGGCCGCTTGCTTCATCTCGATACTCTGATGAGACTCTTGTGTCTGGAGTGGCTGATCCTGTCTCCTGCAGGACCCCATTAATGTTTCTGTCTATAAAATAAAATACTTTATCACATTTTATCACTGTTATAACAGCCATGTTATATTTACCATGCAACTCTACAAACAGCTGGTCCTCTTTAATCCAGTCTAAATGTGCACATAAATCGTTGTGGAAAACTTTGACCTCTGGGTGGAGCATTTTCAACGTTTCTATATCTCTCAGACACATCTGTGCTAAAATACATTATCAACTCCAATGCTTTCACACAATATTCCATCAATCCATCACTGTCATTGTACCACATATATTCTTCACTTTATCTAAACCATTCTTTACATAGGTCTGCCATCTCAAAATCAGCTTTCTGTACAAATAACATATTAAAGACAACTCATGCATTCATCATCTCTTGTTGCAATCCAGCACTTCTGATGTCTTAACAACACTCATCTTCTTGCAGTTTTTCTAAAGTCCTATAAATACATTATACTGTAGTCCAAAGTATATTGTTCCATTTCATAACTTCATACACTTCTGCTTCTTCTCATTAATTACAATGTTCAATTGTTGTTAATGAATAAAGTTATATATTTCTAGATATAATAAATGTATATCTACCAGTGTGTTGTACATGCCATGTTCCTCCGGCCTCTGAAAGGTGGTGTAAGGGTCAGTCTGCTGTATATCATGTTGAGATGTACTGGTATCTCCAGTCTCTAGTTCGTCTATGTTATTAGACACACGTTGCTTTATACAGTCTCACAACACCTACTCTCTTAGATGAAGGTCTTACTGAACGTAAGTCAATGTCATAGGATTTATTCAAGCCCCTTTTACATTTCTTTAATAATTTACATATTCCAGGAAAAAAATATATAGTCTGAACATCTTTCCTAAACCAGACAACTCAAGAATAATCAAAACACTATTGTGAGTATATTTGATTTCATTCTAATATTATTTACCACTCACTTCAGTGTTCCATATGTGTGTTTTTTCTTCAATTAGCAATAAGCTTTTTCTTGCTTGATCATTAAACAATGACCACTTTCTTTTTATTTCTCCTTTTATACTCCTTTTATTTTCCCTGGCTCACCATTTTCCGTTCCTTCCATTCATTCTTGATGTTTTCTAAGAATGGAAATGGACACAATAGGGTCTGCAATAATCTGCTTATCCCTTGATGTATATCATTCCTTCTAATATTACTGCCCAACGTCTGATTCAAACATGCCCATCCTGCATATATGCTTGGACTCATTCCTGCAAAATACTTTACTGTCCAGAACTTGTTCAAATTGAACAATTCATTATCCTCTGCCAAATTATCAATAAAATTTCATATCATTTTATGTTTGTTATGGCAGATCTTTTGTCTTATATAATACTCTGGAATTTCTTAGGAATCTCCCAGGTAATTATTACTTCATCGTTTTTATCTGAAAAAGTTAGCCTTAAAAATTCATCTTTGTATTTGTTTTTCCATTATAGTTATTTTCACATTTCCAAATTCACACACATGTACAGCCTATCCAGTTCATCTCTCCAGCTTTTCAAGTTTGATCTTTAACTTAATTGCTTAATTCTCTTAATATCTTACTACTACATATTATGTGTCATTTGTAATTTCCAATTGTATTTCATTTAGCACTCTCATTATGATTGTCATCTAGACATTCTTCCCAAAACTTATCTTTTTTTAATACTAATCTAATACAACCTTTTCTTTACTGAATACTTTTCACCTCCTAAAGTTACTTCAGCTTTTTATTGGATTCACTATACTATTTTAAACTAGGAATTGGATTTCTTAATTTCTGCAAAGTTTCATATAACTTCTCTTGTACTCCTTACAATCTCAATTAAATGTCTTACATTTACATTTTTTTTTCAATCTTTCATAATGTTTCATTAGGTTCTAAATCAATTGTTCTGAATCAATCAATCTCTTTGTCTATTACAAAGGTTGCATCCTTTTTGTAGCCAGGATCAATATGTCTCACCTTTTTTTTCCCACAGTGTCTTGATTTATTGTAGTCAAATTCTTATTCAAATTTCGACTACAACCTAGAATACCACCATGACTACTGCTATGTCCATCAATGTTACCACAACAACTGACTTAAACAAGCCTTTCTCTTGTCACTGTGTTATTCTGGAACACCTCTGTTAGCCCAACATCTCGATTCAGACTCAACGCATTCAAAAGCGGATGTTACTGAAAGCTGCCTGTACTGTTTGTACCCTTTGAGTTGCCTCCTCCTGGGTGATACAAAACGCTGCTTGATCGGTATGTAGGATACATGGTGTAGTATTCATCTGTTTGATTTGGGGTTAATTCATTTTTTTTTTTTTATAAATAACAGGAACCAGGGGTGCGTTTCCCGTACAACTATATAGCTCGCTGCTTAACTACCATAGTGCGATGCATCGTTGGAGAAATCAACTAGCTAGTCACGACTGTTTCCCGAAACCATATGTCGCAAAGTATCGTTCAACCACGTTGGTTTATGACGTCTCGCACGTGGTGGACTAATAACTTATTTTAATTAATCTGTTTGAGATCGAATTAACGTTAGATTTTGTCATATAAGTTACAGACATGGCACCTGAAGACTATTTAAACATTTTCTCAGTTATTTTGCTTTATTACCAGACTCAATATTTGGCTCGTTCTTACATAGTAGAGCACGTTCGCACATGCGCAGTCTTCAAAAGCGGTGCTTTAAATCTCTTGACAAACAAAAAGATGTAAATTACATTTGTATGTATTGTAAATAAATAGCACGGGTTGTACTGAATGTCAGCTTGCTTATTTTGCTAAAGATAAGGATTTATTCAGTCTACATCTAATGTAAACTAGAAACTATGCTTCTGACCACAGGTCGAGAGCTGTCGTTCCAACCACACAAGTTTGCGATGCTGTCTGCGAACGTTCGTTGGAACGATGGTTTCGGGAAACACCAAATCGTTGAACTATGCTGATAATGACGGAACTTGCGACCATAGTTGGCTAACGATGCTTTCGGGAAACGCACCCCTGGCTGGTTCAACTGGAGATTGATGTCAGCTGCAGAGCATTCATTCACTAGCTGCTGTTTTGCCTGGATTGTTGTTTAACTTGCATTGTGAACATGGTACCATCAATTTTAACGTTATCTGATTGCTGCACGTCCGTCTTGGAGTGTTTTGCATAACGTGCATATTTTGAACATTGTATCAGCAACTTTACTTGATTGCGCTGCCTGCTCATCCTGGACAGCTGTTTCCTCATGTGTGTTTTGAACTTTACGTACCAGCAACTCCAACATTACTCGATCACTGCACAGCTGTCTCTTTAATGAAGATTTTGAATATTGTATCCCCAAATCTACTCAGTTGCTGCATGCCCGCCCTGGACAGTTGTTAATGTGTACGTTGTGAACATTTATACCAGCAACTCTACTTGATTACTGCCTGCCCGCTCTGCCTTCACGGCCATCGTGTGAGCCTCCAGTTTTATGTGGCCAGTATTTTAAACTGTTTGAATGTAGTTAAAGGGGTTGACTCTTTATAGTTATAATTTGGTCAAGATGTTTATTTTCCTTTTCATTATATTGTTTTCAATTTAGTTAAAATTTGTATTCTGGTTTGTTCTTTTATCAGTGACTTTAGTTTCTCATTAGATAAATTAATTCAGTTAATGCATTTATATTTTGTTTTATTACTGAGTTTGTTTCCCTTGGCCAAGGTCTCATTGTACTTTAAGCCATGTTCATTATTTTGTTTCTCTTGATTTGTTGAAGTGTTTTTGAATTTGTCTTATTTTTCTAGTGTACTGCCTTCTGGAACCATCGCTGGTTCTGGCAGTTTGGATATTTTGTGATTTTAAGATACGTGATTTGTTTCCTTCACTTGAATATTCTATTGATTTTCTTTTTGTTGAGTGAATCCCCTTTTGATCGTATGTGTTTGTCTGTTTCAGTTGCTGAGAGCCAAGGTGGTGGTGTTGGTGTCCGGGTGGTGGTGTCCCCTTTTTGCGTGCTGTGTTGTCTACCCCGTTTTCTTTGCTGTGTTTTTCAGTGTTTGTGTGTTCACGTGGGTAATTTTTCCTGGGATTCTTTCCTGCCTTCGTGACCCCCTTCTCCTCCACTGGTAAAACTCAGCAGCAAGTATGAATGTGTTTTAAATGGTGTTTTTAAATTATTGAAATAAAGTTTGTTGCCCATTTTCAAAATTGAACCGTCTCTGGCTGGATTGTATGCGTACCTGTGTGTTCTTAAGTGAATCAATAGTATTGCATTTAGAAAATAAAGAAAATCATTCTCTGGGTGAAATTCCCAGGGTGGCGTAGTCGGTGTTTTTGGGGCAGGTTCCACCTAGACCATAACCTCCTCAGTACTGTTAGACTCTCTGCATCGCCACACGTATAAGACATCTCTCAGTCATTAATCATTCGGCTCCTTCTTAAACACTCTTCAGTATTTGCTTCTGAAGTTCCAAGTTCTTAAAATGCCAAGTTCTCGTTTTATGTGTTAGAAGATTTTTCTCTTTAAATTGGGCTTTATTCCCCTTCTAAAAATCCACCAACACATATTCCCCTTCTGTCAAGTGTTTTCTTAATTCGTATACTTACGGTGTTAGATATCCAAGCCATTGCCAACAAATTTACATTATTTGCTTACAGCCTCATTTACTTGCTCTGCCATGTCCAGTCTCATTTCATATTTAGCTTTGAATCATATATGACACACGTTATTGAACACTTTTACTCACGTTCAACTGTGCTTATTTTATTCTCTTTAGCTTTGCTCCATCCAGAGACACACTATCAGTAGTTTTATTACCCATAAATCTGCATTCTTGCTGTTTCACACACACACACACACACACACACACACACATACACGTCTATATTACTAACAGGGGACTATCGCTCTACACTGGCCAAGAGGGGACTAGTGTTTCTGGTCATTTTGAAGGAACAAAAATGACATACAAAATTTTCTTTTAAGCTCTTTTTTCATAATATAACTTCAAATATGCATTTTTTTATTTTAAAAAAAACATGCCAAGTGGGGACCTGAAACTCTGAACGATCTCTATCTATACTAGTGGGGACTTGATAGCCTGCAATGGAGCTGTGTGTGTGTGTGAACAGTGAAGTGAACTGGCAGTGAAGTCTGCCTTCATTATGTAACTCTCTCTCTCTCTCTCTCTCTCTCTCTCTCTCTCTCTCTCTCTCTATATATATATATATAATATATATATATAATATATATATATAATATATAATATATATATATATATATATATATATATATATATATATATATATATATATATAACCTATCAGTTATCAAAAAATTTTAAATACGATTTGTTTTAGGAAAGACCATTTAAATCTACAACGGGGTAAAAAATACAGACGGCCCGACGGCAACAGTTCAAAAGCAGAGGCGAGAATATCCTCTTATCATTCATAATATTATTTTTCTTATTTAACGCTCTCTCTTCATAGATACTTTCTATGCTTGGTTATGCAGTCCCTAACAATTTACTTGTTACTACTTTTCTTAATAATTTCTTCTGTACCTCAGTAGCAGTTCCATACCAACAAATAATACAGAATATCATAACACTTTCAATGAAAGCACTATAAAACATCAGAAGCTTTATGTTGTGGACATTACAGCAAAGTTATTGCTTTAAGAAATTCATTCTCTGTTGTGGCCTATTAATTAAAACATAATTTCTACTCTAATAAAATCAATAGACATGTCCTTATTTTTCTGTTTCCTTTGTTTCTAGGATGTTGATGTACAGAGATATTCAGTGTTTGAAATATTGCTCAATTTAAATGCAACCAAACATATGTCGTTCGTTACCATCCAACAGTGGACCTTTCTTTAAGATCTAATTCAAAACTTTTGAGTTGACTTGCTGCATCTGGTCATTTTGAAGAAACAAAAATGAAATCATTTTTTTCATAATATAACTTTAAAAAAAATTAAAATAAAAAAATTTTAAAAAAATAAACATGCCAAGATTGAATCTCAACTCTGAACGATCTCTACCTATACAACAGTGGACTCACAATAGCCTGCAATGGAACTGTGTGTGTGTGTGAATAGTTAAGTATGTCTTTATTTTGTAACTATAAGTTATATATATTTATATATAGGCCTTCATAGATACTTTCTATGCTTGGTTATGCAGTCCCTAACAATTTACTTGCCATTGTTATGTGCCATTGCACTCACACATACATGTCTATATTACTAACAGACCAATGTCGCTCTACACTGGCCAAGTGAGGACTCAATGAACGATGTCTATCTATACAAGTGAGGACTTGAACAGTGTGTGTGTGTGTGTGTGTGTGTGTGTGTGTGAACAGTGAAGTGAACTGGCAGTGAAGTCTGTCTTCATTATGTATATATAGTACATTATATAGTATATTATATATTATGCCTTTTATCATTCATAATATTTGTTTATTTTATTTAACACTTATTTTCTCTCTTCATAGATACTTTCTATGTTTGGTTATGCAGTCCCTTTAGGGTTTATAGGATTAATCAAACAGAAATAGTTCTTTAAGGTAACGATTTCAGGTCACTATAGTGACCTATATTTAGTATAGCGTAAAGCATACTTTATACAGTAAATAATGATTTTATTAATCAAAATGAACTTCGCGTCCCCAGTTGGATGGTAAAGAACGATACGTGTTTGGCTGCTTTGTACATTTCTTGCCATCACAAACACACTGTAAAGATTTTGGAGGTCAATCTCAAAATGTTATGTCGAAAAACTAAAGTGCAATAAATAATACACGCTTTAGGGTCTGTTTACACGACATCATTTTCAACTGAAAACTGAAAACGTTTTGGCCGTTCATTTCAACGAAAATGCCATTTTGGGGGCCTGACAATGAAAGCTTTTGAAAACGAGTTTTTGTGAGCTCATCTAAAGTGAGGACTAGTTATGCCTTGTAAAGCATTTATAAAGGAGATTTTAAGGCTGTTAATATTTCTATGTTCTCTATCGTGTTGTGTTTGTTTCCTTTTTCTGTTTAGAAGATAACTGAGTCTTTAAATCTCCTTTATAAATTATTTACAAAGCATAACTAGTCCTCACTTTAGATGAGCTCGCAAAATAGTGAACTGACCACTACTAAATGCTTTATAACTGCCTGAATCTACTACATTTACTCACACTTTCTAAGTGATCTTATTAATCACTGTAAACACCTAAATAACTGATTTGTAAATAATGCTATACTTCATTTAGAAATGATAAATTGATTTAATAAAGTATGAAAATGCAATTATTAAACACATTATAGATATGCTTCTAACTCAATAATACAGCGTTTAAAGGTGTATTTATAAACTGCTTACTAATGTCTGCTTTCTGAATTATGATTTATCTGTTTACCAATGCTTAACTAATGATTAATAGGATGCAGTTATTATAAAGGGTTACCATATATATTATATTATATTTCTCAAAATATAACTTCAAATTTGCATTTTTTTTTATTAAAAAAAAGCATGCCAAGAGGGGATCTGCAACTAAATGTTATAATTATAATGTAATTATTATTATATTAAGATATTAATAATGCGACTGATAGTATTGGCTGCCTATTAATTAAAACATAATTTCTACTCTTAAAAAAAATCAATAGACATGTCCTTATTTTTCTGTTTCCTTTGTTTCTAGGATGTTGATGTACAGAGAAAGTCAGTGTTTGAAATATTGCTCAATTTAAATGCAACCAAACATATGTCTTTCGTTACCATCCAACAGTGGACCTTTCTTTAAGATCTAATTCAAAACTTTTGAGTTGACTTGCTGCATCTGGTCATTTTGAAGAAACAAAAATTAAATCATTTTTTTCATAATATAACTTTAAAAAAATCAAAATTAAAAAAATTAAAAAAATTAAACATGCCAAGATTGAATCTCAACTCTGAACGATCTCTACCTATACAACAGTGGACTCACAATAGCCTGCAATGGAACTGTGTGTGTGTGTGAATAGTTAAGTATGTCTTTATTTTGTAACTATAAGTTATATATATTTATATATAGGCCTTCATAGATACTTTCTATGCTTGGTTATGCAGTCCCTAACAATTTACTTGCCATTGTTATGTGCCATTGCACTCACACATACATGTCTATATTACTAACAGACCAATGTCGCTCTACACTGGCCAAGTGAGGACTCAATGAACGATGTCTATCTATACAAGTGAGGACTTGAACAGTGTGTGTGTGTGTGTGTGAACAGTGAAGTGAACTGGCAGTGAAGTCTGTCTTCATTATGTATATATAGTATATTATATAGTATATTATATATTATGCCTTTTATCACTCGTTTTGAAAACGATGCCTTTACCATCTGCATGTAAACAACATAAACGTGAATTTGTGAAATTGTTACGTCATTCCAACCCGGTCACACTAAATGCGTCTCTATAGCACACATTGTGTTTATTGTGCAATTTATACGTGCATATGATAGGCATGGGTGGGTTTAGGGTAGGTTTAGTAGTGGTGTGTAATATGTAATATGTATTACATGTTTGGTTAGGATTAGTTTTGTAGGATGTGTGTGTATTACACTCAATAAAGTGCGTATTATATGCATGTAAAAAAAAATTTTTTCGCGTAAAAATTGCACGATAAACACAATGCGTGCCATAGAGATGCATTTTCATGAGATCAGGCAGGTCATGCACAAGTATATAACATGGTCACATGCGTACTTATCATCACGTGTTCACATGTTCATGAGTATTTGATGTTTTTTTTTTGTTTTTTTTTGACAAAGTAAGAAAGGTTTGGGGTGTGCTTTTAGATGGCCTTTAAAATTTGACAAACAAATATCTTCAGTAATTGGATCTAGTTTCTATCAACTCCGTCTTTTGTCTAAAATTAAAACACTTCCTAACTGACAAAACACTAGAGATGGCTGTTCATGCTTTTATTACTTCCCATTTAGACTACAGCAACTCATTGTATTGCGGTATTTCCAAGTCACAAATCGCTCGCCTTCAACTGGTCCAAAATGCTGCAGCAAGATTTATTCACAAAAGTAGTAAATATAATCACATGATGATGATGATACATTTTATTTATATTGCGCTTTTCTGCTCTACATATAGCCTCACATTCAAGCTGGGGGCAAGCTGGGGCCAGTTGTACTGTTAGAGGGGCCAGTTTAGACCTTATTGTTGTCATATCATTTTCTGCACTGCACTATAGGCATTAACAGGCAAAATACCATGATTACCAATCATTCAACAATGTATTTGCATTTCCATTATATTTTTTAAATTTGCATTACATATTCAGAATCAGTCACATTAACTGCATTCTACGATTTTTGTGGTTTTTTGCAAAAAGATCAGCAAATTCATCTAGATTTAAGGCCTTTGCCCTCCTTGACTCAATACTTAGAACACCTAAATTGCTTAATCTGTCATCTGACATTGTGGACCTGAGATAGGTTTTCACCAGCTTTAGTGCATACAATATAATATACAATTAAATTATGCTTATTTTAAATGTATTGTGCAGGCTAGGTATAAAAAATATAGGAAAAACCATGATAATATGAAACACTTCAAAACAGAGCGCACAAAGCACGTATGCGCATCGCGGGTGCAGAATGATGTGCTCAAAGCAACATGGAGTCACAGTGTTCAGCGCTGCACAAGTGCGCATTTAAAAGTTCACGGCACAAAGCGAAGAAATTTCGAGCGCACAAATCCTGGTGTAGCCTATATCTGTCCAACAGTTTATTGATCATTTGTTTCTTCACATAGTGAAGTTTTAAATTCCAGTTATTGTGCGTTTGATGCCGATTCATAGTCCTTGTGGTGTGAACAGGCACACGGTAGCGAGTCGTTTTAAAACAGCAACAAACATAAAATACAAATACACAAAATAAAGTCATTTTATGCAAATCCACTGCCTTTTATCTACAGATCAAGCATTATAATGTGTATATATCATATTGGAGAGAGTTTTACCGTGCATATATATAACATAATATAAATTAACATTACAAAAGTTAATGATAGTACATTTCAAATACCTAAAAATGGACAATTAAGTGATTTTGTTCGAGTCAAAAATATTACTTAACATTAATGAACCAACGGTACACATTTTTTACTTTAGCAATCTTATGGGTTGTGGTCTCTCAGACATTGGCAGTAATAAAAATACAATAAAAACATAGTTTCCCTTTGGACTTAAATTACATATCTTTGTGGTATACGGTAGAAATATTGCACATTTCAGTCTAGCTTAGGTTTTTAAAATAAATAACACAGTCTTGGAAATAATATGTAAGCATGTGCAAATAAGCCTGTATAGTAAATCAAGTTCTGTTGGTCTTTGTGTTTAAGTGAGAAATTAATTCATTTAAATTGAAAGATCTCAATGTTTATAAGATCTTTCAATTATGTTTAACAGTTTTGAGCGTATAAAAGAGTGTATAAAAATGGGCTCTGAGTTTTGGCAGTGGTTGTGTCTAAGTGAAATATGTAGTTCTCTTACGAGAGGTACTCTCGTACTGCGTAAATCTTACGCTAGGGGAAAATCTCTTTTCCGCGAGATACTGAAGCCAAAAAATTATCCTTAATTTTGAAATAATGTAAAACGCGTTGCGGCAGCATGCAGACACAGGCGAGACGGCTTGTGCGCCTATTGGCTGCCCTGCGGCAACTGCAGCAGCCTATCGATAAGGCCCACTCGTGACGTCAGCTCCAATGGGGGCGCTTCGCGCCCAATACGTCACGTCCCGCCAGAATGGGCGTGGTCTAGGGCTATAAACATAGCTTCGAGAGGCTAGCTCACTGATTTTTCATCTCTTCAGCGAAGCTCTCGCATCGCTGGATCCGGAGAGAAGCCGCGCCGTCTGAAAAAGCCTTTCAGCGGGACGAGTCGACACTCTGAAGCCGCTGGCCGCGCCGCCTTCAGTCGCCTTCCTGCTGCGCTATCCGGCGTTATATCCTTTCTCTGCTACTGTGTTTTGTGTATGTGTGTGTGCTCGCCGCCGCGACACACACTCTCATTGCACTAAAAGAGCCGGGCGTCTTTTTCAAGACGCCCCTTTCCTGAGGATCACGCAGCTCTCGCGCTCGCGCTCGCTGACGGCGACCGCCCTCACTGCGAGCCAGTTACTGCCTGGTGACTCTGAGGACTCACCTGGCATCCTTCTCCGAGACTGCTCCTCCGCCCCCCCCCCAACCCGCAAAGCTCGCCGGTGCGCCCGCTTGCCTTGCCTGCTTGGGGGATGATACCTGCTCTCCCTCTGTTCGAGCCGCGCAAACCGCGCCGTTCACAGGGGATGTCAGGAGCGGACGGTCACGGGGCTAGCTTTCTCTCTCCCTCTGTTCGAGCCGCGCAAACTGCGCCGTTCACAAGGGAGGCTGGAAGCGGACGATCGGGGTTCGTTTTTCTTTACGTTACAAGAAAGCTACCCTGCCCTTGCGCCCCATTCACGCGTCACTCACCGGCGAAAAGACAACTCAGTTCCCTGATTAGGCGACTGGAAATATCAATATTGCAGCAAACGAGCCTGTTGTAACACGCACGCTTGCAAGCAAACGCCGAAGAAAGCATGTTGACGCTCTCTTATATGCTCATGCATCTATACACCTTTGTGTTCCCCCCCTGTGGCTCAGTGGCGGAATCTTAGGTTTTTCGCACGAGGGACCGGGGTTCGAATCCCGGTCTAACGGCAGATATATTATGCCGCCAATGCTTCGCTCTGTCAGTTCCCTTAAAGGCGACTGCAGATGTGCATTTTGCAGCCAACGAGCGCGCTGTACAACCCGCTCGCCTGCACCCAAACACCGTTTCTATGGTTCCCGTGCGTCACTGGCGAAAGGAGAAAAGGGTGTTTTAGCCCCGCTGCGGCCGGGCCGACCTCCACTCCTGACACATTTCTCATTCCCCTCTTAAGTTCAGGTGACTGGAAATGTCAATATTGCAGTGAGCGAGCCTGTTGTTTTGCACGCACGCCTGCAAACAAACGCCAGCATGTTGACGCTCTTTGATAATACTCGCGCTACTGAATGTCTATGTGTCTTCCTCTGTGGTCCAGTGGTAGATCGTCAGATTTTCACGCGAGAGACCCGCGATCGAATCCCGGGTCTACCGGCAAAACACACTTTTTGCCGTCAATTCTCGCTCTGGCAGTTCCCTGAAAAGGCGACTGCAGATGTGTATTTTGCAGCCAACGAGCGCGTGGTACAACCCGTTCGCCTGCACCCAAACTCTGTTTCTATGGTTTCCGCCTCTGAAGTTCAGACGACTGGAAATGTCAATATTGCAGTGAACAAGCCTGCTGTAATACACGCACGCCTGCAAACAAACGCCAGCATGTTGACGCTTTCTGTTTCTATGGCAACTTCTCGCTCGTTCAGTTCCAGTAAATGCGACTGTTCCAGTGTATTCTGCAGTAAACAAGTCGGCGAAATAGCCCGCTTGCCTGCACACAAACGCCGCTTTTACGGCTACCCAGATAAATCCCATAAGAGTGTATTTTCTGGTGTCCCGGCCACGGCCGATGGTGTTACGAATGTAGACGAAATTCCTACACACAAACACAGCCCGTCACACAGGGCTCGCGCACATGAAATCGACCCAGGTCGATTGCGCATTAAACGTGGTAAATGTGCCCACTGCCCAGTGCCCACAAACACTACGTTCCGCATATCTCAAGGTTTCTGTAAAAACAAAACCAACGTGCATTCGCTCTGCTCAGGCGGACAATGCTCTCAGTGTTGTAAATGTGCCCGCTATCCCGCGCCCACATTCACACATAGACATGACAGGTCCTACGGGACTCGCCCAGCCCTCCCCTCTCGGTTGACCACCGCAAAGGAGTCGAGCGCGGGCAATCTGCCCGCTGTTATCAGCGCGCCCCCTGCCTCGAAGCGCGACGCTTATGTTACAGCACACCGAAGCCCCTCTGTCGCTGAGCGACCAGAGCGCGCTCCGCATTCAGCCCCTAGCCATTCGTGCAGATGCATGGGCAAGGCTACCCGGGGGTTTTGAAGTGGGTGCTAGACATTATAGAAAGAGGCTATTCGCTACAGTTTCGCCGACGCCCTCGCCGCTATGTGACGCGCGTCGAAGCTACGGTAAAAACAGAAGTAGCACCACCTACTTCGAGCCGAAATTTTGAAACTGTTGAGCAAAGGGGCCATAGAGCCTTTATCTCAAGCTCAGAGTGAAGGAGGGCTATACAGCAGATACTTCCTGGTACTGAAAAAAGACGGGGGTCTCAGACCCATACTAGATCTAAGGCAACTGAACAGAGTGCTTGCGAAGCAACAGTTCGGAATGCTCACGACCAGAAAAACCCTCACGCACATTCGCCGAGGAGATTGGTTTGTGTCAATAGATCTGAAAGACGCATATTTTCAAATACAAATAGCGTCACGTCACAGGCGACGTTTGAGATTCGCCTTCGAGGGCCAGGCATATCAGTGCTCAGTCCTACCGTTCGGCTTGTCTCTAGCCGCTCGCACCCCTCAGACTACAGGGCATGCGAGTATTGAACTACTTGGACGATTGGCTGATTCTAGCTCAATCTCACTCGGTGCTCATAGAGCACAGGACCATTTTGCTCGATCACCTCGAGAATCTGGGTCAATTGGGCGAAGAGTTCTCTGTCTCCCAGACAGATAATATCTTTTTTGGGCACAGAACTGGACTCGCTGTCTATGATAGCGCGACTGTCACCAGAGCGCGTACTAGACATTCAGCGCGCAGCGAGCTCTTTCCGCTGCGGCGCATCTGTCCCGCTCAAGAAATTTCAGAGGATGCTAGGTCTCATGGCCTCAGCATCATCAGTACTTCAGTTGGGCTTGCTTCGCATGCGCCCGCTACAGTTCTGGCTGAAAGCGCGAGTACCGCGCCGAGCGTGGGCTTCCGGTCTGCTTCGTCTCAAGGTCAATCAGAAATGCATCGCAGCTCTGAAACCTGGGAAAGCAAACGACTTGTACCAATCAGGTGTTAGCCTGGGGACTTCCTCGAGTGTGAAGGTAGTGTCTACGGACGCCTCCACCTTGGGATGGGGAGCACTGCTCAAGGGCAGACCGTTCTTCGGCCAATGGTCAGAACGGGAGAAGCTTCTACACATAAACTGCCTCGAAATGTTGGCAGTAGACAACGCACTGACGCGTTTTTGTCCCTAAATACGAGGACACCACGTCCTGGTCCGCTCGGACAACATGTCAGTGGTGTCCTACATAAATCGCCAGGGCGGCCTCAGGTCCCGAAACCTGCACAGGCTGACAGAACGCCTCCTGGTGTGGGCTCAGCGCAACCTGCTCTCGCCGAGAGCAGCGCATGTGCCAGGGCTCCTGAACGTAGGACCGGACAGACTGTCCAGAAACAATGTTCCGACAGGCGAATGGCCTCTACACCCACAGACAGTCCAGCTGCTGTGGAAGAAATTCGGCAGAGCGGAAGTAGACCTGTTCGCGTCTCAAGAAAACGCTCACTGTCTGGAATTTTTCTCCAAGAGCAGGGACGCGCTGGCTCACGTATGGCCCCGCCGCCCGCTCTATGTCTTTCCTCCCGTCTTTCTCCTGCCTCAGGTGATAGAACGGATCAGAGAAGGATGCTCAGTGCTACTCGTAGCGCCGTTCTGGAAAAACCAACCCTGGTTCCCAGTTCTGATGCAGCTAGCAAGCACTGCCCCATGGCCAGTGCCAGTGAGGAGGGACCTCCTCTCTCAGGCCAAGGGCTCGTTTTGGCATCCGCGCCCAGAGCTGTGGTCCCTTCACGTTTGGGCCATCAACGGGTACCCGCTGACCTCCCCAAGCGGAGTGTTAAACACGATCACGCAGGCTAGAGCTCCGTCTATGCGACGTCTCTATTCCTCGAAATGGTCAGTGTTCTCCAGCTGATGCACAGCTCGTGGCGTGTCGCCCCTAGACTGTGGGGTGACGGAGGTTCTCTCCTTCCTACAAGAGCTGTTGGACAAGGGCAGGACCCCTTCCACGCTCAAAGTGTATGTGGCGGCCATAGCAGCGTTCTCAAAAACAACGCTGGGTCAGTCAGTAGGAAGGAACGATTTAGTCATCGTCTTCCTTAGAGGAGCTAAGAGACTGAATCCTCCCAGGCCTCCCTCAGTCCCTGTATGGAACCTTTCTACAGTGCTGGAAGCCATGAAAGGTGACCCATTCGAGCCTTTACAGACGATTGATCTTAAACACCTGTCTTTCAAGACAGTGTTTCTTCTGGCTCTCGCTTCAGTGAAGCGCACAGGGGACTTACACGCGCTCTCAGTAAGCGCGACGTGTATGGAGTTTGGGCCTAATGACTCAAGAGTTATACTCAAACCTAAGCACGGTTATGTTCCAAAATCCCTCAACACACCGTTTAGGGCGCAGGTCATTCCCTGTCAGCCTTACCGGTCTCTGACGAGGAAGGAGACGCAAGCTTCCTTTGCCCAGTCAGAGCATTAAGAGCTTATGTGTCTCGCACGTCTGTTTTCAGACAGACAGAGCAGCTCTTTGTTTTCACTCTACGGACGTTCTAAGGGACTTGCCGTGTCGAAACAGAGCCTATCCAGTTGGATAGTTGATGCTATAGCGCTGGCTTATACCTCTAAGGGCTTACAGTGCCCATTTGGAGTCAGAGCACACTCCACGAGAGGCGTGGCCTCGTCGTGGGCTTGGTCTAGTGGGATTGCCTTGCAAGATATCTGTATGGCGGCAGGCTGGGCCTCCCCGTCTACATTTATAAGGTTTTATAACCTAGAGGTTCCCGCCTTGCAGGCTAAGCTGCTTTCGGTCTAAAATCGGTACTGTCTGCCCTGATGTGTTCGGGCCAGAATACTGAAACTGCTTGAGCAAATGCTCGCTGTTGGATCGCGCAGCTCTATGGGCAGTGTGTAAGACCCACTATATTCGTCAGTCCAGGCCGGGGGTCGCCCTGACTGTACGACACATCATCAGTATAACTGCTCCTTATAAGATGTTATATTATTACAGGAATGATGCTATTCTAGCCACTCTTTCCTGGGCTCTCTGTGAGTCCATTATGATCATGTACTATATGAGCCCGGGCACTTGCCCTTGGGACTTTGGTGCTGGATCTTAGCATGCACGGCGTTTTACACTGTTTCCCCTAGCGTAAGATTTACGCAGTACGAGAGTACCTCTCGTAAGAGAACGTACTCGGTTACTAACGTAACCTCGGTTCTCTCTAGAGAGGAAACGAGTACTGCGTATCTTGCCGTGCCTGCACACGCTCTGGTTCGCTTCGGCGATGAAAAACCAGTGAGCTAGCCTCTCGAAGCTATGTTTATAGCCCTAGACCACGCCCATTCTGGCGGGACGTGACGTATTGGGCGCGAAGCGCCCCCATTGGAGCTGACGTCACGAGTGGGCCTTATCGATAGGCTGCTGCAGTTGCCGCAGGGCAGCCAATAGGCGCACAAGCCGTCTCGCCTGTGTCTGCATGCTGCCGCAACGCGTTTTACATTATTTCAAAATTAAGGATAATTTTTTGGCTTCAGTATCTCGCGGAAAAGAGATTTTCCCCTAGCGTAAGATTTACGCAGTACTCGTTTCCTCTCTAGAGAGAACCGAGGTTACGTTAGTAACCGAGTACGTTTGGAAGATGTAGTCACTGAATGCATTAATACAACATTGAATGACACAGACATTTGCAACACTTCTACAGTAATACCGTAGTAAAATATTTTCAGAATCTAAAAAATTAAATACTATCAAAACAATTAGATGTAGCTGAACACATACAGGTATTAATCTTTCAGTTTCATCACCATCTATAAAAAGGGGAAACTTGGGGGAAATGTGTACTGTACTGTAAACAATGACCATGTAACATATAATGCTGTGAATTCTGAACAACAGAAAACAGCAGAAATATGTTAGAATTCTACCCGTTATTTGTGTTTTTTTTTTATTTAACGTGTGTTTTTGGGGGGTAAAACCTTTTCTAGTGTTCTGGAAGAATGAGTTGATCTGAGAATGAAGTTTCAGTGCATTTTGAATGTGAAATGAACTGCTGTCAAGCTGTAAGTTGGTTTGGAGAAGATATCATGGTCTTTTAACCTGATATCATTTAAGACATCATTTAAGACTGTGGTATAAATGATTGAATGATTTAACCATAACTCATTACTATCCTTGATATTCTAAAATAGGTATTTTTCATGTGTATGTAGACTAGGGTGTGTGTGAATTGAGTTGTTGCACTCCCCCCCCCCCCCACACGCAATTTACATATCAATGCAGGAAGGCCTTAAAGGCCAGTGTTTGTCTCAGGTGAGAGCCAACAACCCCCAGAGTACTGTTACCAATATCTGTGCAACTTCTCAAATACACTAGAATAAACTAGAGAAAACGCTGGGATTTACCCTGCCAAATTAAATTAAATTACATTACAGGTTTTTACAATCGCTATGACACATTTCTCAATATTTAGGTACATTTTCAAAACTCTTCACTCAGTTCTCCTAACCAACTTACAGCTTGACAGCAGTTCATTTCACATTCAAAATGCACTGAAACTTCATGTCTCAGATCAACTCATTCTTCCAGAACATTAGAAAAGGTTTCACCCATACACTTAGTGATACACTTTGTCACACATAAAACAAAAAAACACAAACAACAGGAGCATTACACAATGTTTTCTTTTGTAAAATGCTTTCATAAAACAAGAATGACACTATCTACTGTTTATAATTCACTGCAGTTGATGTTACATAATCCTTTTTGATTACAGCCCAGTTATCATCTATGATAATATCATTGAGCTGGTGGATATAAGTATCTAGGTGTGGTCATTGATCGTTCATTTACTTGGAAAGCCAACATTGATTATCTTTGTTCAAATTCCGGCAACGATTGTTTTTTTTTAAGAAGACTTAGGCTGTTTGGTGTAAATCAGAGAATTATGCAATTATTTCATTATGCCGTTTTAGGTAGTCTTTTAAATTATAGGATGCAAACTTCATATGGCAATCTTTCGGTCCAATTAAAATCACAGCTTGCATGTCTTGTGAAAACTGCAATGTAAGTTATGGGTGTAAGAGAGTACTCATCACTTCAATCAATTTACGAATCGTGGATTTTTTAAAATGCACAGACAATAGTGAGTGATTCAAGCCATGTTTTATTTCCAATGTATCAGCTTCTGCCATCATGGAGACGGTATAGAGTCCCACTGAGTAAGAGGAACCGTTAGAGTATCTATTAATATGTTAAATAGCAAGATGTAGTTATACATATATGTAGTTTTAAACTCTTTTTGGATTGTGTGTGTATGTATATGTTGTGTACTAATGCAGCTTTGAGTCCAAGACAAATTTCCTGAAAAAGGACAATAAAGTAAAGTATACTAACAAACTAACTTTTTAACATTACTGTACTAAAATATTCCTAAGTTTCCCCCTTTTGTATAGATGGTGATGAAACTGAAAGACTAACACTTACATCTAATTATTTTGATATTATTATATTTTAGAATCAGAATATCTATTTCAATGTGATATTACTGAAATAAATTTTTAACAGTTTAACAGTACTATTATTATTAACAGTTTTAAAAAGAGTATGTAAACGTGCAAATTAGCCTGTATAGAACATAAAGTTCTGTTGGTGTTTGTGTTTAAGAATAATTAATGTAAATGGAACAAAATGCATTCAATGACATCTTTCAAAGCAGTGATCCACAGTTTAGCTCACATAGACGGATGGTGTGATCACTGTGTGAAGAGAGTTTTGAAACAATGACTTTAGTAATTGGGAAACTTACATTTTATTTGTGTTTGGAATAATCATTAATTTAGTTTCATTGTAAACATAGTGCTAAACAAGGTAAACAAGATTTTATATTTAAAATATTATATTATAATATATAATACTGATTTCAGAATTGTGCAAGGTGTATTTTCCGGAATCTCTGTGTGAACGGGACTTATGTGAGCCAAACTGTGGATCATTTATTATTGCTTTGGCAAAAAAAAAAAAATTATTTCTCACTTAACACAAACACCAACAGACATTTATGTTCTATACAGGCCAATTTGCAGATGTTTACATTCTCTAATCAAAACTGATGTTCAAAACCTAATATTTAAATTCTGAATCTAAAAAAAACAAAAACAAAAAAATTATATTTAACTAAACACCTATACAAGTGTTAATCTCAGTTTCATATTTTTGTACAGTATTGTAAACGTGGATAATGTAACATTAACTGCAGTGAACAGTAGATAGTGTAATTCTTGTTTTATTTATTTTTTAAATACATTTTTACAAAAGAAAACTTTACAAAATAAATTTGGCAGGGTAAATCCCAGCGTTTTCTCTAGTTTATTCTAGTGTATTTGAGAAGTTGCACAGATATTGGTAACAGGACTCTGGGGGTTGTTGGCCAGTTTTCTCACCTAAGAAAAACACTGGCCTTTAAGGCCTTCCTGCATTGATATGTAAATTGCGTGTGGGGGGGGGGGGGGGGGGGGGGTGGAGTGCAACAACTCAATTCACACACACCCCTAGTCTACATACACATGAAAAATACCTATTTTAGAATATCAAGGATAGTAATGAGTTATGGTTAAATCATTCAATCATTTATACCACAGTCTTAAATGATGTCTTAAATGATATCAGGTTAAAAGACCATGATATCTTCTCCAAACCAACTTACAGCTTGACAGCAGTTCATTTCACATTCAAAATGCACTGAAACTTCATTCTCAGATCAACTCATTCTTCCAGAACACTAGAAAAGGTTTTACCCCCCCAAAAAACACACGTTAAATAAAAAAAACACACAAATAACGGGTAGAATTCTAACATATTTCTGCTGTTTTCTGTTGTTCAGAATTCACAGCATTATATGTCACATGGTCATTGTTTACAGTACAGTACACATTTCCCCCAAGTTTCCCCTTTTTATAGATGGTGATGAAACTGAAAGATTAAATACCTGTATGTGTTCAGCTACATCTAATTGTTTTGATAGTATTTAATTTTTTAGATTCTGAAAATATTTTACTACGGTATTACTGTAGAAGTGTTGCAAATGTCTGTGTCATTCAATGTTGTATTAATGCATTCAGTGACTACATCTTCCAAACTACATATTTCACTTAGACACAACCACTGCCAAAACTCAGAGCCCATTTTTATACACTCTTTTATACGCTCAAAACTGTTAAACATAATTGAAAGATCTTATAAACATTGAGATCTTTCAATTTAAATGAATTAATTTCTCACTTAAACACAAAGACCAACAGAACTTGATTTACTATACAGGCTTATTTGCACATGCTTACATATTATTTCCAAGACTGTGTTATTTATTTTAAAAAACCTAAGCTAGACTGAATGTGCAATATTTCTACCCGTATACCACAAAGATATGTAATTTAAGTCCAAAGGGAAACTATGTTTTTATTGTATTTTTATTACTGCCAATGTCTGAGAGGACCACAACCCATAAGATTGCTAAAGTAAAAAATGTGTACCGTTGGTTCATTAATGTTAAGTAATATTTTTGACTCGAACAAAATCACTTAATTGTCCATTTTTAGGTATTTGAAATGTACTATCATTAACTTTTGTAATGTTAATTTATATTATGTTATATATATGCACGGTAAAAACTCTCTCCAATATGATATATTCACATTATAATGCTTGATCTGTAGATAAAAGGCAGTGGATTTGCATAAAATGACTTTATTTTGTGTATTTGTATTTTATGTTTGTTGCTGTTTTAAAACGACTCGCTACCCCGTGTGCCTGTTTCACACCACAAGGACTATGAATCGGCATCAAACGCACAATAACTGGAATTTAAAACTTCACTATGTGAAGAAACAAATGATCAATAAACTGTTGGACAGATATAGGCTACACCAGGATTTGTGCGCTCGAAATTTCTTCACATTTGTGCCGTGAACTTTTAAATGCGCACTTGTGCAGCGCTGAACACTGTGACTCCATGTTGCTTTGAGCACATCATTCTGCACCCGCGATGCGCATACGCGCTTTGTGCGCTCTGTTTTGAAGCGTTTCATATTATCATGGTTTTTCCTATATTTTTTATACCTAGCCTGCACAATACATTTAAAATAAGCATAATTTAATTGTATATTATATTGTATGCACTAAAGCTGGTGAAAACCTATCTCAGGTCCACAATGTCAGATGACAGATTAAGCAATTTAGGTGTTCTAAGTATTGAGTCAAGGAGGGCAAAGGCCTTAAATCTAGATGAATTTGCTGATCTTTTTGCAAAAAACCACAAAAATCGTAGAATGCAGTTAATGTGACTGATTCTGAATATGTAATGCAAATTTAAAAAATATAATGGCAATGCAAATACATTGTTGAATGATTGGTAATCATGGTATTTTGCCTGTTAATGCCTATAGTGCAGTGCAGAAAATGATATGACAACAATAAGGTCTAAACTGGCCCCTCTAACAGTACAACTGGCCCCAGCTTGCCCCCAGCTTGAATGTGAGGCTATATGTAGAGCAGAAAAGCGCAATATAAATAAAATGTATCATCATCATCATGTGATTATATTTACTACTTTTGTGAATAAATCTTGCTGCAGCATTTTGGACCAGTTGAAGGCGAGTGATTTGTGACTTGGAAATACCGCAATACAATGAGTTGCTGTAGTCTAAATGGGAAGTAATAAAAGCATGAACAGCCATCTCTAGTGTTTTGTCAGTTAGGAAGTGTTTTAATTTTAGACAAAAGACGGAGTTGATAGAAACTAGATCCAATTACTGAAGATATTTGTTTGTCAAATTTTAAAGGCCCATCTAAAAGCACACCCCAAACCTTTCTTACTTTGTCAAAAAAAAAAAAAAAAAAAAAAAACTCAAATACTCATGAACATGTGAACACGTGATGATAAGTACGCATGTGACCATGTTATATACTTGTGCATGACCTGCCTGATCTCATGAAAATGCATCTCTATGGCACGCATTGTGTTTATCGTGCAATTTTTACGCGAAAATATTTTTTTTTACATGCATATAATACGCACTTTATTGAGTGTAATACACCACACATCCTACAAAACTAATCCTAACCAAACATATAATACATATTACATATTACACACCACTACTAAACCTACCCTAAACCCACCCATGCCTATCATATGCACGTATAAATTGCACAATAAACACAATGTGTGCTATAGAGACGCATTTAGTGTGACCGGGTTGGAATGACGTAACAATTTCACAAATTCACGTTTATGTTGTTTACATGCAGATGGTAAAGGCATCGTTTTTTAAAACGAGTGATAAAAGGCATAATATATAATATACTATATAATATACTATATATACATAATGAAGACAGACTTCACTGCCAGTTCACTTCACTGTTCACACACACACACACACACACACACACACACACACACACTGTTCAAGTCCTCACTTGTATAGATAGACATCGTTCAGTGAGTCCTCACTTGGCCAGTGTAGAGCGACATTGGTCTGTTAGTAATATAGACATGTATGTGTGAGTGCAATGGCACATAACAATGGCAAGTAAATTGTTAGGGACTGCATAACCAAGCATAGAAAGTATCTATGAAGGCCTATATATAAATATATATAACTTATAGTTACAAAATAAAGACATACTTAACTGTTCACACACACACACACACACACAGTTCCATTGCAGGCTATTGTGAGTCCACTGTTGTATAGGTAGAGATCGTTCAGAGTTGAGATTCAATCTTGGCATGTTTAATTTTTTTAATTTTTATTTTTTTTAAAAAATGTTAAAAGTTATATTATGAAAAAAATGATTTCATTTTTGTTTCTTCAAAATGACCAGATGCAGCAAGTCAACTCAAAAGTTTTGAATTAGATCTTAAAGAAAGGTCCACTGTTGGATGGTAACGAACGACATATGTTTGGTTGCATTTAAATTGAGCAATATTTCAAACACTGAATATCTCTGTACATCAACATCCTAGAAACAAAGGAAACAGAAAAATAAGGACATGTCTATTGATTTTATTAGAGTAGAAATTATGTTTTAATTAATAGGCCACAACAGAGAATGAATTTCTTAAAGCAATAACTTTGCTGTAATGTCCACAACATAAAGCTTCTGATGTTTTATAGTGCTTTCATTGAAAGTGTTATGATATTCTGTATTATTTGTTGGTATGGAACTGCTACTGAGGTACAGAAGAAATTATTAAGAAAAGTAGTAACAAGTAAATTGTTAGGGACTGCATAACCAAGCATAGAAAGTATCTATGAAGAGAGAGCGTTAAAGAAGAAAAATAATATTATGAATGATGAGAGGATATTCTCGCCTCTGCTTTTGAACTGTTGCCGTCGGGCCGTCTGTATTTTTTACCCCGTTGTAGATTTAAATGGTCTTTCCTAAAAAAAATCATATTTAAATTTTTTTGATAACTGATGGGTTATACAGGTCCTTCTCAATAAATTAGCATATTGTGATAAAGTTCATTATTTTCCCTAATGTAATGATAAAAATTAAACTTTCATATATTTTAGATTCATTGCACACCAACTGAAATATTTCAGGTCTTTTATTGTTTTAATACTGATGATTTTGGCATACAGCTCATGAAAACCCAAAATTCCTGTCTCAATAAATTAGCATATTTCATCCGACCAATAAAAGAAAAGTGTTTTTAATACAAAAAAAAGTCAACCTTCAAATAATTATGTTCAGTTATGCACTCAATACTTGGTCGGGAATCCTTTTTGCAGAAATGACTGCTTCAATGCGCCGTGGCATGGCCGTAATCAGCCTGTGGCACTGCTGAGGTGTTATGGAGGCCCAGGATGCTTCGATAGCGGCCTTAAGCTCATCCAGAGTGTTGGGTCTTGCGTCTCTCAACTTTCTCTTCACAATATCCCACAGATCCTCTATGGGGTTCAGGTCAGAAGAGTTGGCAGGCCAATTGAGCACAGTAATACCATGGTCAGTAAACCATTTACCAGTGGTTTTGGCACTGTGAGCAGGTGCCAGGTCATGCTGAAGAATGAAATCTTCATCTCCATAAAGCTTTTCAGCAGATGGAAGCATGGAGTGCTCCAAAATCTCCTGATAGCTAGCTGCATTGACCCTGCCCTTGATAAAACACAGTGGACCAACACCAGCAGCTGACATGGCACCCCAGACCATCACTGACTGTGGGTACTTGACACTGGACTTCAGGCATTTTGGCATTTCCTTCTCCCCAGTCTTCCTCCAGACTCTGGCACCTTGATTTCCGAATGACATGCAAAATTTGAGCAACCACTGAGCAACAGTCCAGTGCTGCTTCTCTGTAGCCCAGGTCAGGCGCTTCTGCCGCTGTTTCTGGTTCAAAAGTGGCTTGACCTTGGGAATGCGGCACCTGTAGCCCATTTCCTGCACACGCCTGTGCACGGTGGCTCTGGATGTTTCTACTCCAGACTCAGTCCACTGCTTCCGCAGGTCCCCCAAGGTCTGGAATCGGTCCTTCTCCACAATCTTCCTCATGGTCCGGTCACCTCTTCTCGTTGTGCAGCGTTTTTTGCCACACTTTTTCCTTCCCACAGACTTCCCACTGAGGTGCCTTGATACAGCACTCTGGGAACAGCCTATTCGTTCAGAAATTTCTTTCTGTGTCTTACCCTCTTGCTTGAGGGTGTCAATGATGGCCTTCTGGTCAGCAGTCTTACCCATGATTGCGGTTTTGAGTAATGAACCAGGCTGGGAGTTTTTAAAAACCTCAGGAATCTTTTGCAGGTGTTTAGAGTTAAGTAGTGAATTCAGATGATTAGGTTAATAGCTCGTTTAGAGAACCTTTTCATGATATGCTAATTTATTGAGACAGGAATTTTGGGTTTTCATGAGCTGTATGCCAAAATCATCAGTATTAAAACAATAAAAGACCTGAAATATTTCAGTTGGTGTGCAATGAATCTAAAATATATGAAAGTTTAATTTTTATCATTACATTATGGAAAATAATGAACTTTATCACAATATGCTAATTTATTGAGAAGGACCTGTATATATATATATATATATATATATATATATATATATATATATAGATGCATCTATATAGATGCATATAGATGCATCATGTGCATCTGTACATATATATAGAGAGAGAGAGAGAGAGAGAGAGAGAGAGAGAGAGTTACATAATGAAGGCAGACTTCACTTCACTGTTCACACACACACAGCTCCATTGCAGGCTATCAAGTCCCCACTAGTATAGATAGAGATCGTTCAGAGTTTCAGGTCCCCACTTGGCATGTTTTTTTTTAAATAAAAAAATGCATATTTTAAGTTATATTATGAAAAAAGAGCTTAAAAGAAAATTTTGTATGTCATTTTTGTTTCTTCAAAATGACCAGAAACACTAGTCCCCTCTTGGCCAGTGTAGAGCGATAGTCCCCTGTTAGTAATATAGACGTGTATGTGTGTGTGTGTGTGTGTGTGGTCACATTACTGTGTGTGTGTGGACTGTGTATGGCAGTGAATAAAAGTGTCCAGTAAAAGCATAATGATATGCGGGGCCTCACACACAGAGCCTAGGGGCCCGAGAGTTTTCATCATACCTTTGCTGATTTATAATAATCCAAATTAACATAATTTTTCATTTCCCATTTCCGTGTTTATTTTTTTCTAGTAACTTAATTCCAAACTGAACAGACAGACTGAACTGCTGCAGCTCCCACAGCTCTCACCTGTAAGAATAAACAGAAAGTATTTATTTTCTAAATCACTGTGTGAAAACTTGTTGCTTTTGTGACCTTAATCCTAATTTTAAATTAATTTAACAATTTGATCATAATATAGTCTGTAATCCTGTGATTTGCTTATGTGAGACATTAATGAGTATCCTACAATATGATTCTGTATGCGAGGTCGATCTACTGTACCTTCTGTGCCTGCAGGGATAGTGGCTCTCCGTATCTCAACTTCGTAGCAAAGTGCTCACAGTTGCTGTTAATCACATTGTATGGATGTCTCTCTCCCACAAGGCTCTGTGCTTCTTTCACAATATCTTTAATGGGACGAGGATCATAGTCATCATCCAGAAGATTGTTGAAACGGTATTTATCTTCGCCAACCACATCCTTAAGTTTCTCTCTCTTCACGGTGGACTTGCCTTTTCTCCCACAGCAGGACACAGCGTTGGCACGCCCGGCGGAGAAAGAAATAGAAAATTAAAGACAATTATGACTCATGAGACTTGAATGGAATAAATGTTTCAGATTCAGTAAAAGTTCAGCTCAGTTGAGCATGTGCACGGTCACTTCCTGGTGTTCAATAAGCCAGCTTGGGCATTTCCTGTTAGCTGTCACTCTGGACTCGCTGTAAATCCACACATAACCATCAATGGTTGAACTTTATAATGTTGCATTTATATTGTAATGCAGTTAGCACACGTACGTTATTTGCCAATAAACCAGATTTATTGATTGCAATAAAAACGAAGCTAACGGGAACGCTGGAATAAGAAACACGTCTGTAATTGGATACGCACATGCAACGCTTTTCCAGGACTTCAAATGTTATTTTTAATGTGATGACCAAAACATTATTTCCTCGTCCATCTGAGATCGTAAAACTGAACGTTTCCAGATGTAGGAAGTCCAACATTTAATAGAAACACTTTTATTTACAAATAAAAAGACAGTAATTCCCACTCTGACCAGCAGGAGAGGAGCATTTATTGGCTCATATCAGCCGTTTCCAGTCATATTTTCACACTCAGATATTACTCTCATATTTAGTGATTGAGTGACACAGAAAGCGAGCACGGCTCCGTCGCTCTATAATCACTGAAGCTGTCAGTCAAGCTCATGATTTCAGCACACTTGTGAAACTCACATTCTGTTCAGTGATTAACTAAAGTGCATATTTAACTGACAGTGTGTTGATGAGAAAACTGATGGTCGAACAGAACTTTGCTGAGGAGGAACACTGAGGAACGAGTCTTTATGTTGTCTTGTTTAAATAACTAAATTAATGCTAGGCCTGAATATATTTAAGTGACTGTATTCTGATTATGAACTAAGTATTACACTAGTGATGCTGTTAAAGCTACAGACACACACCAGAGGTTTTCCAGTGGCTCATATTATTGCAGAAGTTCTTAAGATCGTTCCCGGCATACGGTCAAACGGCAAACATGTAACGGCAGTGTGTAAAGCGTGTAAAGCGTGTAAAAATACTCACAGGTTAGGGTCAGGTGAATCACATATCCATCGCCGACATACAAAGCCCAGTGCTGAAATCCTAACCCTCTGTAGATTTCAATGAGGTCTCCAATCTCCGGATACTTATCATATAGGAGAGACATCAGTCAGTCAGACGTAATATTTAAAAAAGATACAGAGCCATTTAAATCTCTCATAATAATAATATCATTCTGTTTATCTAAAATAACACAATACCATTGCACTTGTGAATAGATAAAACAATAAGAAAGTGTTAAGTTAGCCTAAAAACAGCTTCTGTACACATGACATAAGCTCGTTTCAGAGGTTTATAAGTATTTAGCTTTCTGTTTCCTCAGAGAACAACTTGTGTAGTTTTAAACTCTTCCAAGCTCTGTTACCGTAGTAAACCTGCTTTCCGGCAACCCTTGATCAATGAACAAACAGTCTTTTATATCAGAAACATCAGCCCAGAATGTGTGTTAATTAGTGAGTTCATTACAAGATATTTACCTCGCCCATGACAAACTTCTTCGGCTCTTCTGTTCTTCTTCTGCTCTTCTGTGATCCTGTTAGAGACACATGAATCTTTTAGACACACAGGGGCAGGTCCAGGATGTTTGGCAACTATACAGACGATGATGAAATTCCCCTTTAAAGGAGGAAACAATGAAACAACAGTTCCTATAATAAATATCCTATAACAACAGTTCCTATATAAATATCTTATCAAATATAATTGCCTTAAATCATGAATAGTCAGCTAAATGAACACACTCTTTCTCTGATCATCTCTGGCAGTAAATGCCCGTCACAGGAGTGTTAGTGTGTGTGTGTTTCTCACGGGTTTCTGTTTGCTACACACTGATTCACCTGAACATATCTGACTGATGATGATGATGATGATGGTGATGATGATGATGAAGATGATCATGATGATGATGATGAAGATGATGTACAGAATCTGTGCTGAGAGTCAGGTTTGATAGGAAAAGAGGAAAACACAAACTCTTCAGTGACGGGGTTTGATTCACTGCACTGTAAATAATGAATCATGGCTCTTGTAACTTTCATTAAGAAAATTAAGGTGATAATTAAAATATTGAAGATTTCGGTTCAGTGTGGTATAGAAAATATATGAATAAATGATTAAATGAATGAATAAATAAATAAATAATTTATTAAATGCTGAAATAAATAAGTAAATAAATGCAGAAATACATAAATGAATAAATAAATGATTAAATTCTGAAATAAATAAATGCAGAAATACATAAATAAATGAACAAATAAATGATTATATTCTGAAATAAATAAATGCAGAAATACATAAATAAATGAACAAATAAATGATTAAATTCTGAAATAAATAAATGCAGAAATACATAAAGAAATGAACAAATAAATGATTATATTCTGAAATAAATAAATGCAGAAATACATAAATAAATGAAAAAATAAATGATTATATTCTGAAATAAATAAATGCAGAAATACATAAATAAATGAAAAAAATAAATGATTAAATTCTGAAATAAATAAATGCATAAATACATAAATAAATGAATAAATAAATAAATAAATGATTAAATTCATAAATAAATAAATGCAGAAATTCATAAATAAATGAACAAATAAATGATTATATTCTGAAATAAATAAATGCAGAAATACATAAATGAACAAATAAATGATTAAATTCTGAAATAAATAAATGCAGAAATACATAAATAAATGAACAAATAAATGATTATATTCTGAAATAAATAAATGCAGATATGTATAAATGAATGAATACATAAATAAATAATTTTGTCAAAAGTATCATGTTTAATTGTTCTTTTTTTGTACCATTTGTGTTACACTACATTTTTCTTCATTTATTTCTGCATTTCTACATTTCTACATGTATTTATTTATGTGTACGTATGTTAACAAGGTAGGCGGTCCTAACCTCTCTCAGTGCAGGATTGGTTAAACAGGATCGGTATGGTTACGGCTGTGCTACTGTGGATGCTAGTTAAGTTATATATGGCGGATGTTTAAAGTACCATTGCTAATGATTTACGTTTAGCAACTGATATAAATGTATGTATGTATGTATGTATGTATGTATGTATGTATTTATTTATTTATTTATTTATTTATGTATGTATGTATGTATGTATGTATTTATATTTTTATTTCTTCATTCTGTCATGATCCTGGTTTCTTTTCCTCTTTCTCTGTCTCCCTCTTGTGGTCACACACTCACTCGCTCACTCTATCACGCACACACATCCACTCCTCCGCTCATTATCTCTTACAGCTGTTTCTCCTTTCGTTCCCTTCTCACCTGTTCCCTTTTACCTCTTGATTGTTTCTACCTATTATTCCCTCTTCCTAGCCCTGTCTTGTTGTCGGATTATTATCATTATTATTGATTCTGCTGTGAGTAATACTGCCATCAGACGGTGTATTATCCAGCTGTGCCTGTTTGCAGAGTACCTGTTCAGCGCCTACTCATGGCTGTTCACCCTCTCTGCTATCTTCACTATTCCTGACTGGCTGAATGCATCTCGGGGTCCCTGCCTCTG
Source organism: Leuciscus idus (assembly GCA_021554675.1). NCBI lineage: Eukaryota > Metazoa > Chordata > Actinopteri > Cypriniformes > Leuciscidae > Leuciscus > Leuciscus idus. The sequence goes on along the minus strand of JAJAVR010000034.1, from coordinate 285,781 downwards.
TCCTCGTGGAGGTTGATGTGGTTTTCTAAAGATCCAGTCGTCTGGCAGTTTCTGTTCTGGCTCTGATTAATGCCTGTGATTTGTGTTCTATTATTGAGGACTATTTCCTTTATTCATTAAAGACTGTTAACTGCATTTCCGCCCTGGTCTTCCATCATTCTTACCATAACACTTTCATTTATTTATGTATTTCTACATTTATTTATTTAATTATGCATTTACGTATTTATTCATTTGTTTATTCTTAAGTCACTTCTCGTCCTCCACACATGACCACAGACAATAGTTTAGTGTAAAATGACTGTGATAAACAAGAGCAAACGCTGTGAGCCGCTCTGATCTGAAGCTTTCACCTCACAGAAATGAACAGAGCTCAAGAAAATGGTAAACTATCAATATTGTTATCCTGAGATTTATGAAGTAAATAAATAAATGCTGAAATTGTTAAAATGATAAATTGTAATATTCACCTGTGGAGCACTCTGCGAGAATTATGAAATGTTGAGTTGTGAACACACTGGGTTTTTGATTTATGTATTGGCTAAGATGGGTTACATAAAATCAAGAAGTAGGCACTCTAAAAGTGATGAATAAATAGTGAGATTTTAACATGTGCTTGAACATTATAATCTGTATCTGAAGACGTCTAAAACATGTATGCCGTTATCCCTGCGTGTGAAAGGGTTGATCCACTGAAGAGATTCTAAGACTCTGATTTATGTTAAATAAGATAAAGCTTTTCTGCATTGTGTTGAATAAGAATGAGATTGGGGGATCAAGTTAAATAGAAATTGATTTGATCAAGCACATAACAGACATATCAGTGATTTCAGTTTCTAGTAAAAGACAGAAGAAGGAATTCTTTCCCATTTTATTATAAATATTTTTTCTTTTTCTGCTAAGGAGTATATTGGCTTATTAACGGGATGGGGAACTGATGTGTTTAACCAGAAGAGACTTCTGAAATCCAGAGACATTGAAAGAGACTGTTGAATAAAGAGCTGCAGGTTTAATTAGAATTTTGTAGTTCTCTGAGTGTTCACATTTTAGACCAGATAACTTCTGGAACAGCTGCCTTGACAAAGGGACGAATAGACTGAAGTCTGTTCAGTGAGACGACAGCAGAGAGAAGAGTGAGTGGCTGATCGACTCTTCTGCGCGGAGAGAGACTGATTCAGGAACATTTCACTTCAGACTTCTCCTAAGGACAATTTTGTCAGGCGTTATGAGGCATGTTGATTTGTTCATCAATAACTGCTATAATAACAGTTTGTGTGTTGTGCTAGCAGAATATTTAATTATACTGTGACACTGTCACACATGAAACATGTTTTAACCACTCTATATATTATATTGATTTTATGTATATTAGAATTTTAATAGGTTTACATGTTGTCTTAGTCATTTTAATCCATTTTATTCCTCTTATCTTTTGTATGCGTGTATGTCTTTAAATTATTATTGGTCTGCCTGTCATGTGAGTAATCACATGACAGGAAACACGAACAAGACAGTATAAAGCAGGCAGCATCATAGATATCATATAAAGGCTAGATGTCTCGTCCGCGCTGCTGGCCAATGGAGCTCGACATCCGCACACGGTGGCCATCTTACCACAGGGTGCTCGCTCACTCATAACATGGTGCATGTACTTTTAAATAACCATAACTTGCTCAATTTTCTACTGATTTTCAAACGGTTTGGTTTGTTATAAACATCAGAGATGTAGCTATTATACTGCATACATATGAATAATTATGTTCAAAATGTTTAAGCATTCAGAATTATAGCCACGTTAATAACGTTTGTAAGAAACCAAACCGTTTGTAAATCCGTCCAGATTTCAGCGAGATAAGAGGATTTGTGTGCGTGCTGCTCCCTCACCTTAATTCACAGAGCCCTGTGGTAAGATGGCCGCCGGTGATGCCGGAAGTGACTCCGCCTTAAGACATCTAGCCTTTATATGATATCTATGGGCAGCATGCCAAACAATTGAGGTCGTTGCTCACTAGACCATAGATATCATATATAAAGGCTAGATGTCTCGTGCGTGATGCTGGCCAATGGAGGTCTACGTCCGCACGTGGCGGCCATCTTTCCACAGTGTGCTCGCTCACTCGTTTAATGGTGCATGTACTTTTAATAACCATAACTTGCTCAATTTTCTACCGATTTTCAAACGGTTTGGTTTGTTATAAATGTCAGAGATGTAGTTATGACACTGCATACATACACTGCATACATATGAATAATTATAATATACATGTTCAAGCATTCGGAATTATAGCCACGTTAATAACGTTTGTAAGAAACCAAACCGTTTGTAAATCCGTCAAGATTTCAGCGAGATAAGAGGATTTGTGTGCATGCTGATCACTCACCTAATGCACAGTTTCACTGTGACAAGATGGCCGAACGGTGATGCTGGAAGTGACTCCGCCATAAGACATCTAGCGTTTATATATGATATCTATGCACTAGACGACCAGGTGATCACCAGCAAACTGGACTGTGGAGTTACTTCAGTGGACAGCACTTTGGATTATCACTTCTGTGGACTTTGTATATACACCGGTGGACATTACTCACATTCACTTTAGGACAAGCAATACACCAGGATTCTTTGGACTGTTTTATGGTATGGTGCAACGGACTCCACGCTTTCAACAGACTTGGTTTCTTCTATTTATTGTGTTGTTTTAAGTTCCTTGTGAATATTGTTTAATATACTTTTATTCCGGTTATATCTTCTGTTGTCTCATCTTTTGAAACACTTCACAAACTCTCACAGTTTATTTGACCCCAATTTTAGTTAATGTAATTCAACCGAGAAGGCTGAATGTTACAATACAATACACTATACTTAAGTCAACTTAAGTAAAAAGATTTTTTTTATAAAAAAGCATATTTCACTAAAAATATTAAATACCTTGTGTCATAGACTAAATAATTTAGGGGATTTTGCATGATTTATTCAGGTAGATTCCATGAAAGAAATCGAGCCTTAACTACTCAAAAATATCGTGTGTAATATTGTTACCATAATTTTAAGTAAGTAGCACATAGCATTTTTTACATTTATTTGTAATTGTCAGTAATATTTGGTAAGTTATAAAGGTATCAGATCGCTTTTAAGACCGCATACAACGCTCCTGTTCTCCTTTGCTCTCTTTTCTCTATCAAGCTTTTCTCAAGAAATTTTACTATCCCTCCTCATTTTAGTGAATTAGTTCATTATATAGTTCAAGTAAAGGAACAATTCACTGATTCATTAAGTAATTTATGCTGTTTTCCAGTATTTATTGTAAATTTATGGGCAATTGAATACTGTCACCTTAGTTAGATCTAGACCTCCTCCTTGAACTGCCACCTTACCGTGGTGGAGGGGTTTGAGTACCCGAATGAACCTAGGAGCTATGTTGTCTGGGGCTATATGCCCCTGGTAGGGTCTCCCAAGGCAAACAGGTCCTAGGCGACGGGTCAGACTAAGAGCGGTTCAAAAACCCTTATGATGCCAAAAAAAACGAGGACCGTGACGTCGCCCGGTATGGCGCAGCCGGGGCCCCACCCTGGAGCCAGGCCCGGGGTTGGGGCTCGTATGCGAGCGCCTGGTGGTCGGGCCTCCCCCCATGGGGTCCGGCCGGGCTCTGCCCGAAGGAGCGACATGGGGCCACCCTCCCGTGGACCCACCACCTGCAGGAGGGACCGTAAGGGGCCGGTGCTAAGTGGATCGGGCGGCAGTCGAAGGCGGGGGCCTAGACAACCCGATCCCTGGACGCGGAATCTAGCTCTAGGGACATGGAATGTCACCTCTCTGGCGGGGAAGGAGCCTGAGGTTGTGCGTGAGGTTCAGAGATTCCGACTAGAGATAGTTAGGATAACCTCCACGCACGGCTTGGGCTCTGGAACCACACTCCTCGAGAGAGGATGGACTCTTCACCACTCTGGAGTTGCCCATGGTGAGAGGCGGCGGGCTGGTGTGAGTTTGCTTATAGCCCCCCAGCTCAGCCGCCATGTGTTGGAGTTCACCCCGGTGAACGAGAGGGTCGCTTCCCTACGCCTTCGGGTCGGGGATAGGTCTCTCACTGTCGTTTGTGCTTACGGGCCGAACGGCAGTGCAGAGTACCCGGCCTTCTTGGAGTCTCTGGGAGGGGTGCTGGAAAGTGCTCCGACTGGGGACTCCGTCGTTCTACTGGGGGACTTCAACGCCCACGTGGGCAGCGACAGTGACACCTGGAGGGGCGTGATTGGGAGGAACGGCTCCCCTGATCTGAACCCGAGCGGTGTTCTGTTATTGGACTTCTGTGCTAGTTACAGCTTGTCCATAACGAACACCATGTTCAAGCATAAGGGTGTCCATCAGTGCACATGGCACCAGGACACCCTAGGCCGGAGGTCGATGATCGACTTTGTGGTCGTTTCATCCGACCTCCGGCCGTATGTCTTGGACACTCGGGTGAAGAGAGGGGCGGAGCTGTCAACTGATCACCACCTGGTGGTGAGTTGGATCCGATGGCGGGGGAGGAAGCTGGACAGACTCGGCAGACCCAAACGTACTGTGAGGGTCTGTTGGGAACGTTTGGCCGAATCTCCTGTCAGAGAGATCTTCAACTCCCACCTCCGGCAGAGCTTCGACCAGATCCCGAGGGAGTCCGGAGATATTGAGTCCGAGTGGACCATGTTCTCCACCTCCATTGTCAACGCGGCCACTCGGAGCTGTGGCCGTAAGGTCTCCGGTGCCTGTCGAGGCGGCAATCCCCGAACCCGGTGGTGGACACCGGAAGTAAGGGATGCCGTCAAGCTGAAGAAGGAGTCCTATCGGGCCTGGCTGGCTTGTGGGACTCCTGAGGCAGCTGATGGGTACCGACGGGCCAAGCGGACTGCAGCCCGGGTGGTTGTGGAGGCAAAAACTCGGGCCTGGGAGGAGTTCGGTGAGGCCATGGAGAAGGACTATCGGTCGGCCGAAGAGATTCTGGCAAACCGTCCGGCGCCTCAGGAGGGGGAAGCAGTGCCCTACCAACGCTGTTTACAGTGGAGGTGGGCAGCTGTTGACCTCGACTGGGGATATCACCGGACGGTGGAAGGAATACTTCGAGGATCTCCTCAATCCCGCCGTCACGTCTTCCATTGAGGAAGCAGAGGCTGAGGGCTCGGAGGCGGACTCGTCCGTTACCCAAGCTGAAGTCACCGAGGTAGTCAAGAAACTCCTCGGTGGCAAGGCACCGGGGGTGGATGAGATCCGCCCTGAGTACCTCAAGTCTCTGGATGTTGTGGGGCTGTCTTGGCTGACACGTCTCTGCAGCATCGCGTGGCGGTCGGGGACAGTACCTTTGGACTGGCAGACCGGGGTGGTGGTCCCTCTTTTCAAGAAGGGGGATCGGAGGGTGTGCTCCAACTATAGGGGGATCACACTTCTCAGCCTCCCTGGGAAAGTCTATGCCAGGGTACTGGAGAGGAGAATACGGCCGATAGTAGAACCTCGGATTCAGGAGGAACAGTGCAGTTTTCGTCCCGGTCGTGGAACACTGGACCAGCTCTATACCCTCTACAGGGTGCTGGAGGGTTCATGGGAGTTTGCCCAACCAGTCCACATGTGCTTTGTGGATTTGGAGAAGGCATTCGACTGTGTCCCTCGCGGCGGCCTGTGGAGGGTGCTCCGGGAGTATGGGGTCCGGGGCCCTTTGTTAAGGGCTGTCCGGTCCCTGTACGACCGGAGCAGGAGCTTGGTTCGTATTGCCAGCAGTAAGTCAGACTTGTTCCCGGTGCGTGTTGGACTCCGGCAGGGCTGCCCTTTGTCGCCGGTTATGTTCATAATTTTTATGGACAGAATTTCTAGGCGCAGCCAGGGGCCGGAGGGTGTCAGGTTTGGGGACCACATGATCTCATCTCTGCTCTTTGCGGATGATGTTGTCGTGTTGGCCTCATCAAACCAGGACCTCCAGCATGCACTGGGACGGTTTGCAGCCGAGTGTGAAGCGGCTGGGATGAAAATCAGCACCTCCAAATCCGAGGCCATGGCTCTCAGTCGGAAAAGGGTGGCTTGCCCACTTCAGGTTGGTGGAGAGCTCCTGCCTCAAGTGGAGGAGTTCAAGTATCTTGGGGTCTTGTTCACGAGTGAGGGAAGGATGGAACGGGAGATTGACAGACGGATCGGTGCAGCTTCTGCAGTAATGCGGTCCCTGTACCGGTCTGTCGTGGTGAAGAAAGAGCTGAGCCGCAAGGCGAAGCTCTCGATCTACCGGTCAATCTACGTTCCTACTCTCACCTATGGTCATGAGCTGTGGGTCATGACCGAAAGGACAAGATCCCGGATACAAGCGGCCGAAATGAGCTTTCTCCGCAGGGTGGCTGGGCGATCCCTTAGAGATAGGGTGAGAAGCTCGGTCACTCGGGAGGAGCTCAGAGTAGAGCCGCTGCTCCTCCACATCGAGAGGGGTCAGTTGAGGTGGCTCGGGCATCTTTTCCGGATGCCTCCTGGACGCCTTCCCGGGAAGGTGTTCCGGGCATGTCCCACCGGGAGGAGACCCCGGGGAAGACCTAGGACACGCTGGAGAGACTATGTCTCCCGGCTGGCCTGGGAACGCCTCGGTGTCCCCCCAGAAGAGCTGGAGGAAGTGTCTAGGGAGAGGGAAGTCTGGGCATCCCTGCTTAGACTGCTGCCCCCGCGACCCGGCCCGGATAAGCGGTAGAAGATGGATGGATGGATGGATAGTTAGATCTTTATTACATATGATTAGAGTAAAACTAATCATAATTTAATTATATATATATTATTTATTTATTGATATAGAGGAAGACTTTCCCTTTAAATGGCTACTTTTTGTTGACTGCATGTTTAACTACTGTTATAGAGCAGTGTGAGTTTAACTGGGTCAGGACGTTCATGTTAAAATGGATCAGGTTTGTTTGGATCGGGTTTTGAAGCGGTGAAACACTTTAGCAATAGAACAACTGTTAGTTATTTCAGTATCATTTCAAAATGTCTTCTTTCAGCCCTTCACACGTGCTCTGATCTTCCTCTCTCACATGTGCTCTGATCTTCCTCTCTCACATGTGCTCTGATCTTCCTCTCTCACATGTACATTCTGCTTTTGTTTTAGCTCAGCTGAAATAAATATGATATTAATTGGTTCTGCTGCACTTCCCAATCTTTGCAAAAGTGTGAAAGAAACTTTGAGGCTCGTGGTTCTGAGATGTGAGATGTAGCATGGTATAGATGCTGTAGGACGAGGCAGTAACTTCATGCACTTGTTGCTCAGATGAACCCCAGTTTCCTGTTTTTAACCGCAGCGCAAAGCTTCACCTCTGCTTCAGATTACACTGAACACTCAGTGAAAAAAAAAAAAAAAAAAAACTTTATGACAAACGGAAACTCTGAGAGCATGCTTACAATCTGGAATTCAGAATTAGATACTTCATGATTGTGAGCCATTTCTCATACTGGTAACATCACATGAATTGGAAAAGAAAGTTATTAAATTAAATGGCAATGGCAAATGTGAGCCTTTTCACTCTCAGATGTTTGGACTCGACTGTATTCCCAGCTAATATTAATATGTTTTAACATTTTGTTAACGTTCCCTTTAAGTTATGAAAATGTAATTTCTGAATGTTCTAGTTTCAAATGTTTACAAAAAAAAAAATCTTATTTATGCAAACATTAAGAAAACATTCTATTTAACATTATTGAATACTTTTGAATGTTCTCTGAACATTCTGAAACAAGTAACATTAAAAAAAATCCCAGTTTCCTGTTTCTCTTTAACCATTGCATTAATATTCAACTAAATCTATGAAATGCATCACATGTGAAGATGAAGCACAAACATTTACACAATCAACTAAAGCTGTTTAAATGATTAGTACACATGATCTGATCAGGATCTGAAAGTTTCAGGCTTTTTCTCCTTTGAAGAGAGCAGCATCTGTCAGACTCACATCAGAGATGGAATTACTGTACTTTTATACACTCGACAAACACAGATAGTGATGATGTGGATCTCTTACCTGCAGACGACGGCTTCAGGGTGATCTGTGTCTGTTCACTTTCACTTTCTGCTGTGACTCTTATCTAATGTGAGAGGAAGGAAGTGACACACACAGATGCCTACACGACAGTGGAAACAGGAACACACAGTCTATGCCTTTATAAGGTAAAACGCTTGACATCTGCACACAGCAGCAAACATGATCAACATCTGACAGCATCCGTCACTATTCTGAGCTTTAACCATGCTGAGGTTTGATCTTGTCACCAATGTCACCACAAATTTGGGTGTACAAGTGTCATTGTTTAAGAAACATCCCTTTGAAGAAGCGTAAAAATAATATATGCACGATTATCAGTCCTGAGTGTCATTAGTAATGTGTCATTTTTTTCTTGTGTTTTTTTTTATTGCTCTTAGGGCATGAAAAACAAGATTTGAATTATTATTATTTTATTTTTTTTACACATATTTTTCAAAAAGATTTTTAGATATCCACAATTTGCTTTTACCTAAAGAGATTAAACATACTACAGTAATAACAAAGAAATTGTCATGATTCATGTCTGGGTTCCCCTGTCTTGTCCCTTGTTACACTGTAAAACTGTTACACTTGTTACACTGTCCCCTGTTACACTGTAAAAAATATTCTTGGTTTAACTAAAATAATTAAGTAAACTGTTTGCCTTAAAATTTTAAGTTCATCAAAATTTAAAAATTAAGTTAATACAATGAAGGAAATTGGTTTAATCATCAGAAACTCAAAATATTATGTTATCTGAACCACCTAAATTATCTAAGTTGATTTGACAAAAGAAAAAATGTTGTGATTACAAATCATGAAAAAAAAAAAAAATTACAGTGTACGGTGATTAGTTTCCCCAGGTGTTTCTTATTAGCCACGCCCCCTTGCACTGTATTTATTAAACTCAGAACTTCACAGATGCAGACATTGAACAACATTCAAAATCAAGAACCCACAAACACTGACACAAGACACAGGGATTAAATACAGAGCCAAACAAGCTAAACAAGATACACTGTAAAAAATTTCTAGCCTCTCCAAGTCAAAATTTTCTAGTGACTGATCACATCTAAATTTTTAAAGTGCAATTATTGTTGCAATAGTCTGTTTACATTGGCTCAATGAGAAATAATACGTCAGACTAATTGAAAAATTTAGATGTAAGCAGTCACTAGAAAATTTTGACTTGGGGATGTAATTTTTTTTACAGTGTACACTGACCAGAATCCCTCTTGTTTCCCTCCTGCGCACTATCAGCCCTCATCTAATTACATCGGCACCAGTTCACTAAAAACGGCACTTCCCTTCACTCAGGGTCAATACTCTCTCTCAACACGTACCTGAAGTATCCTGTCATCCGGCTCTGTTCCCGTTCACCATCTGCTAGTGATGGAGAGATGAAGCTTTGTGAAGCACTGGGGCATTCCCCCTTCGACTTAAAGCTTTTCAACACGCTGCACACTAATGACATCTTGTGGTCAAAAGGTGGAAAAGCTGCATTTCTGTCCCAGAAGACCAATACATTTTTTTAATTGTTTCATTTAATAAATCATTTTGTGCTCTGTAAACCACAAAGAAATACAATTAATCCTCATAATTCATCTGTTAGTGTTGATGTAGTTCTTATACAAATATGAACAAACAACTGTATGAATTAATTTATGAAGAAAAAAAAGAAAAAAAATTGAACTAATTCACTTGTACAGAAACAGTTCTTATGAATCTGCTTTGATCAACAAATGCAGCTAAACTTTAGTCTCAGTCCTCAGGCTCATGTAGGCATATATAATGTAATAATATTAGCTCAAAGGGGAAATATTAATAATAATCCATAATTACCAATTATGATTAATTATTAATATTTTGGTCAGTTAATTAGATTAACTTTGAGGTAAGCCAAATTATTACAATCAATTAATCAGTTCCAACGAACTCTTTGATTATTCATTTATTCTAAGGAAAATGTATTGTTCATGGTCACTGAAAAATAATTATTCCTTATGTACAGCAATTAGCATGTAGCAAGATCAAAATCGTAAAAGGGACTTTGTATGCAAACAGAGGATCAGAAACCAAATTCATAATTGGGCACAAGTTTTATTAACTAAATCACAAACATAACTAACACTAAACAAACATAAATACATTCATACATCCATACATACATGCATAGGTAAAGGGGTGAGTGATGTGGAACCGGAAACAGGAAATAGAACTATGGAATACGATCTATTTCAGTATGGAAAGAAATGAAAGAACCATCAGCTTATTTCATAGCAATCTCATCAAAGAATACTTGCATGGCAGTTGCAATCGTGGAAAATTCTTGGATTGGATTGGATTCGTTGATTGGGTCTATGGCCTTGAAGAAAAGCATGGTGGCTTCGAGCACATGGCTGTTGTGAGTCGAAGCCTGCTGTCCTGGCTTGAAGACCAGGAGTGGATCGTTGAGTCAGTGATAGTAAAGTTGCAGTTGTTTTCTAGATTGAAGAAAAGTCTGACTCCCTTTTTGGAGTATGAAAGCATGGCAGGCATTGCTCAGGCCTGTTTGGGCCCAGGGAGCTGGGCCCAAGTCGGGGGGAAGGGGTCCAGCCCCTCCCCCAGTAACAGCAGAAGCTGCCTTGTTGTCGGATGAGAAGCGTTGAGAAGAGAGAAGGCGGTCACTGTGGTCAGTCTCTAATAAAGCCTGAGAATGGCCACCCCTCTCTGGGTTTGCTGTACCAATGAGAAGGGTGGACTGTCTGGCGGGAGTTTCTTCTGTCACCGGGATTTACAAGCCTTTGTCTTAAGCGTGCTCACTCGGACTGGCATGCTGGATTGGTGTTTAATGACACTACTAAGGAAGATTCTTAGTAATTCTAATGTGTTGCACAGCTATTGGCATATCATGTACACAATCATTTCGATCTTCAAAGTACCAATTTATCGAGACCAAACATGGTTACATAGACAGTTGGTCCTGTAATAACTACATAGTATCAAAGAGATCATAGTATCAACAGAATTATTAAAAGACAAAACACACAACAGTAAATCATTCTCAAAATGTTCTGGAATGCCTGTTCATTTCATGTCAGTCAGTTCATCAATAAATGAATGCAGGAGAGTTTGTTCTGATATCTGTGGCAGAGTTAGTTACTTGTTAGCATTCCTGAGAGTCATAAAACATCCTATCTGATCGCGGCCATGGCAACCAGGCCCCTTTCGCCCCGCCTGGGGGGTTGGGACCCTGCTCTCGGATGGAAGTTTTAAAGATTTGTGTGTGCCTATGGCAAATAATTGTGTCTGATTTGTCTCAGTCGCTACAGATTCCCCCCCTTTCGGTCGTTGTTGTCCCTCTCAAGGACAACCACGAACGATGTTGAAAGTGCAGAAAGATCAGACACTGTCATACAAGGCTGGAAGGCCATGGTGGCCTCTGGTTGCTGGTGTTTACTGGAGCGGTGGTCGTTCCACCAGGTGTTGTAGACAGTAGCCAAGTACAGGTCTTTGAGTTGGTGCAGCAGGTGCCGAGGCAGCAGGTGCCTTGACAGGGTGTCACCGGTCATTCTGAAGTAAATTAGTTTCGGGGCAGGTGTTTGCCTGTGGTTGCAGGAAGGGGTTAGGGCTCTATGTAGCATAGAGAGGTTTTCAGGCCGACCTAGTGCTGGTGGCAGGAGGTCAGAAGGTAGTCTGAAGAATTGAAGTGTTGCTCCGTCCTTATGGCGGTGCTGATGTGAGCTTGCCTAAGCTGGGGTAGGCAAGGAGTCAGATGCTTGTACTTTACAGGACTCCTCGGGTGAGTCCTGTTCAGGGAGCTGGTTTGCGTGTGTCAGCAGCTCCTGTAGCTCTGAGTCAGGTGTATCCAGCTGTCCTTGTGGAGCCTCCGATTGACACCTGTGTGAATGGTGTGGAGGAGGATGTTGTCGTTGACAGCCTATGGTCATCCTGTGGTGTTTGCAGGTGGAGGGTGCTTCTCCAAGAGCTTGACTGTTACCTGGGTTACCTGGACAGTTCTGCGCTGGTGCTGGGCATGCTCAGTCCAGCTGCGTTGAATCTGGTTTGAAACTCTCTAGCTGGTGTGTGAGGCTTTGAGCACAGGTCCGCTCCTTGTGGGACGCTGTGATCTTTATAGAAGGTTGTGTACCTTCTGTTTCCCACCCAAAAGGTGGGGTAAGGAGATGATACTCTTGATCAGCCTGGTGAGGCTATAACTCTGGCTTGGGTCATGGGTCGTTGGTCCTCTTCTCTCAAGGTTCAGTCACGTTTGGCTCTGGTGCTGTAGGATGTCAGCAGCCTTGGTGGAACAGTGTTCCTTGTGAGGGCTTGTCAGTTCTTTCGGTCTCCTGTCTGGTTAGGGTCAGATTGAACAGAGGATCTGCGACATTTTTGACACCCTAGGGTTGAGAGGCTAATGCATGACCCTAAAGAGTTCAGAGCTAAGGTTTGATAGGTTAGCTAGGTATGTAGCATAAAGCTAGGTGTTTATGTGTAGCTTGTCAAGTGTGTCTTGTACCCTTATCATCTTAGCTGTGGGTGTTAGTGTTAGTAGACCTTTTTTTTTAAAAGGGCATAAGCCAAGAGGAAATAAATGACTTAAGATGGTTCTTATGGCTAAATTATTTCTCTGGACTTAACTGGTTGTTCACAACGGGCTTGGCGAAGTGAATGATAGTAGGAAAAGGACAGTTTTCCTATTCAGATTATGCTTATTATCAATCCTCAGGACTATAGTTATGCCCTAGTAATCGTTGAGCTTACTTGTTTTGCAGGGTCATAAAAATGAGTGCACTTGTTGAAAATAAACAAAATCACAAATAAAGGTGTCTCTGGTTCCTTTCTGGGCCCTATGGGGACTGGAACCACATTAGAACAAGAGGGGAAATGTAAATAAATCAAATAAATGAAAGAATAGACAAGTGAATAGCTGACGGCTATTATCAAAGTAAAATAATAAATAAAAAGGACTTAAATAAGTGATAAAAACAGCAGGAATCATCTGAAATTGGGAATAATCAATAGCACGAGTGGCTAAACTTTGCACTGTGCACAGCACAAGCTGTAGAAAAAGGCTTCAAGTAAATGATGCTAACCGCTAACTGTAGCAGTTATTATTTAGCTTGGTCTAAGCTGAACGGACGCTAGGTTAGGTTGGCTTAGCCATCTAGGCTGATTTGTTTACAATATGACGTTATGCGTTTGCACTTCCTGTGACAAGTCGTTGTCAAGGGAACCATGTCAGAGCAATTCAACAGTCTATGACGAATGTCTGTACATTTGAAATGAGTCATACATGTTTAAACAAGTTAAAATGTGGCGCCTATACTTTGAGTCTTTCCAAAACTTGATGTTACATTCAGTAAAATGCAAATGTGGTTTGGCATTTGAAACTTTTACTTGTGTAATGCTTCTCTTTACTTTAACCCTCTGGGGACCAAAAACGCGCCCGCGCGTTTTGCTCGTTTTTTTTTTTAGCAATGAAAAATAAACACAAAATGCTCTGTTAATTTTGATCTTTCATTTTCGTGTAATACATCAATCGATCCTGTTCAGTTTCTATTTTTTTTCTGTATACTCACAATACAAATAAAGTGTTTTGCTTTTTGACAAATAAAGAAAAACTAACATGATGCTATTTCTGCCTTCTCTCTGTCAGTAAACTCCCATTTGAAACGCGTTCGAAAATTATCTATAACTCCGCGAAAATTCAGTCAAACAGGCAAACAGACCCACGGGCATAAAGCTTGAGATCGCAGCTTTTAAATGAAGTAATTTATATAAAAAACAAATATTATCAGCTTCTGTAATCTGTATAAAAAGAGAGCGACTCCAGTCGAGCTCATTACGAGCCATTCAAAAGTAATTTGACCACGCCCCGGAGAGCGCGTGCTATTCAAACGCAAATTCTGAGAACCATTTCAGTCTGTGAAACGCCCCCACATCAGCTGTAAACAAAGAGGCATAATATAGCCTACCTTATGGAGAAAATTTTCCGTGCTGATATGAGGAGCAGATCCCGCTGAGGAGTGAGGTAGGCTAAGTTATCCTTTCTCAAGTGTTAATGTGGAATAACGTTATGGAATAACGTTGTAGGCTTATGTAAACAAAAAGATGAATCGCGTTTCTATAATATGAATCGCGCGTCTATTTGTAAAGAGTGTTTAGCCTAAATATGAATCGCGCGTCTGTGTGTGAAAGAATAAACTGCTTTTACAGTTACAGTTACTGCGTTACAGTCAGGCGAAGTATGAAAGACAACATTTTGTTGACTAGATTTGGGTACAGTTTTTACTGTAGAATATACTGTCACATCAAATAAGCTTTTCTGCTCATATATATAAAATACTATTTTGTCAAAAATAAAGTCATAGACTAAGATGTTCCAATGTTGGCTATATTCAAACTAATGAATACATATGATAAAATGTAGGCCTATAATCTTTTTTTTTTTTTTTTTACAAAGAAAGAGTACTTTTTTGCAGAAATATTGCTGAAATTGTAATTATTGTTGTAATTGTAACCTTTTTAATAAAATAGCAAAACATATTTACAAGATAGATGTAAGCAAAATCTTAAATGGTCAATATAAGTCTTCTTCAAAATATATATTTTTTCCTTGCATTGTGGCTCAGTCAGTGTCACACCTGAATGAATGGCTAATTATGCAGAGTCATTATGCAGAGTGGGTGGGACTAAGGTGTAAACTACTCCTCCCCCTCGCATATTGGCTTTCCAAGCAAAACCTGTTTTACACCATTTAAATCAATGTATTTTTTTTTGTGAACGATAAAGCAAGACTATTTTCACATAATTTTGAAGCTAGAACTGAAAGGGACAACATCCATTAGTCAAAAGTCTTGTGGGCACATATTTTGTATGAGTTTTGTGGTCTTATTTCAGCAACTTTCATTTTTATTTTTTTAAATAACCACGCATAAACATTATTCTCTTAAAAATACAAACATCTACATACATGTTGCTCGCATATTATGGTAGGCCTGTTTGTGCTATATAGAGTGAATTTACACCTTTGCCATTAACATGTTTATAAATAACTGAAAAAAGCACAAATGTCAGAGCATGTCAGAACATCTCAAGGGCCCCAAAAACAGCTTGGTCCCCAGAGGGTTAAACAACTTCTTCTACTTGTTTAAAAAGTGAGGAAATGGATTTGCTGTAAGTTAAAGCTTGTCTAAGCATACAAGGTTACGTCCATCTCATGCATAAATATTGACTTTCAGCGAGTGAAACAATCTTGATCACTAAGTAGCTCTGCTTGTAGATGCAGCCCAAAATCTAGATGAATTACATCAATCTAACAATAATTTGTAAGGCCTTTACATTGTAGAAAGGAGGGGACATCACCCAAGTCTACGTGTATATAACACTGTACTGAGATTTCTTCGTCCGAACAGATTAAACAATGCTGCACTTTGGATTTCTCCAGTCAAGGCAGAATAATAAATACCGGCACAGCATGCCGCTGAGTTGAGCTTCCTTTGTCAAACAGACTTAAGCTTTAATGCTGAAATTGCCGATACTAGTTAAAAATCTATGACTTTTTATTCTTAGTAGAGATGTCGATTACAGCTATCGTTTTATCTGCACTTAAACAAGCCAGTAACTACATTTACATTTACATTTACATTTATTCATTTAGCTGACGCTTTTATCCGAAGCGACTTACAATTGCTATATATGTCAGAGGTCGCACGCCTCTGGAGCAACTAGGGGTTAAGTGTCTTGCTCAGGGACACATTGGTGTCTCACAGTGGATTCGAACCCGGGTCTCTCACACCAAAGGCATGTGTCTTATCCATTGCGCCACCACCACCCACCCAACTAGTGATCAAAGTGCGTATCGCAGGTTGTATCCTATTTGGATTGCAATGATCAAATGTCTGTATGGTTCGAAAGCAGTGCATAGTCTGTTGGCGCGTTGGGCTTACGTATGCATTCAAGATTTTCTTTAAGTCAGTAAAATTCTAATTTTACTAATGCCGCTTCCTGCTTCTTTTAAGCACACATTTTCATCTACTTTAAAAGTCCTATGTCCTATGCTGACTATGAACTTTGTAGCAGCGGTTTGCATTATGGTCGGGCTGTGTGTCTTCTGATCTTTGCAGTTCAGAGTCAGTGGGGTTTATGAACCCTTTCTGAGGAGGCCTCGTGTGTTAAAGGCATTCTGCGTCAGGTCACACATTGTTGAGTGGGCATTGCATGGAGCTGCCAGGAATGGTGACTAACTGGTTTTGGAGAAAAAGGTTCTTGGAGCATCGCTTCATGTGTCGTTTCAGGGTTTGTCTGAATTAAACCTTTTCCTCTGCGCCTGCAGAGGCTCTCAGGACACTGGCGGGTGACTGTCGAGCCAAGGGTTTGACTCCTCCCCCCCTTTGTACAGGGCTGGGGGAGCTTATGCGGCTGATGTGAAGTTTAGCTTTAGCAAACTTTAGAAGTTTATGTGAAGTCCATTTGCAGGTGGTTGGACTGTTTCAGTTCTGTTCAGGGTCACATTCTGTTTGTCTATAATGTTGCAGCATTGTTGAGTCAGTGTTTGGACTTCAGCTCTGACTGGACACTGATGGCTTTAGTGTCTCTCTTTGAGCTCAACCAGTTTTTTAAGTTCATTTACCTCCTGTTTAAGGCCTGAGGGAGCGTGGCTAAGGAGAAGATGATGCTGGTCAGCTCTTGGTGACTCAGGCTGGGTGTCAGACGTCCGCTTTCGTTGTCGTCTAACGGTTCCCTTCTCTGCCTCGGCAGGTCGTTGTCTGCTTCAGGCTGGAGGATGTCGAGGACGTGGCTCTGCCGGTTTCCAGGTGGTTCTGGTGGGTGGCAGGGCTGGATGTCTGAGGCCTACTGGCATACTTTGTGGGAACACAAGAGAGGAGTGACAAAGGCCAATGCAAGTTTCTACAGAGGTGGCTCTGTGGGCCATTAAATTTAGTGTTGGTGAGCACACAACAAAAGGGTTTTGAGTATTCAAGTTGATGTGCTTTAAGCAGCATCGACTGATGACTGGCCTTTTACATGTCCTAAAACTATTACTCAAAACTGATGGTTCTTTTCACGTTTTACTACGAGAGTAGCAAATAGAGAAAAAACAAAATAGAAACAATAGAAATCCGAAAGGGAAGGGAAGGTGTGTTCTACCTATTTAAGTTTAGCTAGGAGACATAGGTAAACAGGTGTCACGTATGGGTTAAGCTGCTGTTAGACGAAGCTAGCAGGGACACATCAAACATCAGACAAAAAGGTCAAAAGAAGAAGAAACAGCGGGAAGTGTCTCCCGTTCTGTCTTTTGCCTACTGTGCATTTACCGTACTTCATGTACTTAACTTGGTGCTAAGGAGTGAGGAGGGTTAAAGCACAGACAGGGGTTTGGATTCTAATGACCTGGGTCGTTACAGAAACAACAGTTGCTATAATTACTGTAATCCTATAGAGAGAGGGAAGATGTCGATAGGAAGTACCTAAGATAAGGTATAAGTAAAGGTAGAATGTCCTTATAGCTCAAAACCAAAGGAAAGGGAAACAATTGATTTAGTTAAATCTCAAATTTAGTTAAACTTTATTTAGCTGAATATGGAAATTCAGGCTGAAATAAAGTAAGTAAATAAATTGAATAAAATCAAAATCAAAAGTAAACAGGGATTGTCCTCATAGCCCTGGTAACTAAAAGGGAAATTGAATAAGCAAATTGATTTAATTAAATCTCAAATTTAATTAAATTCAACTTAACTGAATAGGAATATTCAGGCTCATCAGGTGTAAATACACAAAATAAAATAGGGGTAGACTAAAGTCGAAATAAACGAAACACAAATAAAACCAAGGTATCTGGGTTTCAACTAAAGTGAAACCAAAAAGGGGGGGTCGAGAGAGAGAGAGAGAGAGAGAGAGAGAGAGAGAGAGAGAGAGAGACAGAAATAGAGAGAGGGCGGAGTAGTTTAAACCGCCTATGATACGTGCTTCGTGAAGCTCGGAAACCGGTGTGAATCATTTGTCTCAAATCAGTGATTCTGAGCATGTATCAGACTGTTAAAGTCACAGGATTTCAGTAAACGGGCTTTGTTGCGCGTCATAGATATTTAGAAATTATTCTAAATTTCAACGGTTCGTGAAACAATGTGTATTTGATTTCTATGTGATCTTGTATCACTTTATAGATTCGTACACATTTAATGACGCATTTGATAAAAGGAAGAGGCGAATTTAATAGTCTCTTTCATAAACGAGCCCTACAGTTTATTAAATTATTGTGCCTTGAAAGACACCTCATAGTATTAGATAGTTTGTGCGTTGCTATAACATGCTTACACCTTTGATCAAACCTTTGCGATTGGTTTGTTAAAGGTGTTTCATTACGCTGAGTTCTCTACACTTACACTGTTCTGACCAGCAGGGGTCGCCAAAGAGGGCGCTTCAAAACAAAGAATCATTTGTGATGCAATTGACTCCTTTGATTCAAAGCCTCGAGAAGCTTTGACTCTTGTGTTCAAAACACTACCCCTTTGTTTCAAGGGCCAAGGTCCAAAGTCTGTAGTCTTTGGTTTAAAGGTTACACTTTACGCTCGCACGTGTCTAAGTTTTAGTCAGTGCTAAAAGCTATCACTCGAGGTAAAGGGGCTTGTATGCGCGTAGGGTTGCTAGCGAGCTGGCTTTGGCTACACGCATTCACTTGTTTACACAAGGGGTCTGTGAGATTGGTGCTGTTCTTCACGTAAACAGAAGTGCCTGCTCACACTTCAGACCCACTGCCAACCAGCAACACAAGTCGAACGGAGCAGCGTTCGCATTGTGCTGAAGGTTTGCACTGAGTCAGAGATTGTCTAGTTTAGACACATGACGTTGCATGTAAGTGATTCTTTCACAAATCAAACAGCACCGTTCTTTCACAGACAATGGCAAATTCCTAGTTAGCTAGGCTAGAATTTATACCACTAAATCGACGCGATTGTTTCATATGTGCGGTTTAGCAGTTTAATATGAATACAATGACGTGACGAATAATAATAAGGCCTTAAATCGGTGAGGAGGAACATCGCTCAAACACCTTAAAAATTGCTGAAAATGGGGATTTCTTCGCCCATCTCAGACTAATTTGTTCTGGTACCATCTATACGTGCGGCTAATCTGAGATTTCTTCGTCAGAGAAGGCTTACGATCACTTTAGAACTGAAATTAGGGTTGCTTCGCTAATATCAGGAACCATTTATACGCGCGGCTAATCTGAGATTTCTTCGTCAGAGAAGGCGTACGCACGATTTATATCTGAAATTAGGATTTCTTCGCTAAAATCAGAAGTTTCTTATTGTACGATTTAAACATGCATAATAGCATTGAGAAACTTTCTGCCATTCGTAGGAAGGCATATTCAAGCAATAGTTTTGCTGATTTTATCAGAAACTTGTACGTGCATGTATGAGATGTTAATAAAAACTTATGGGACAACATATGATTGATTAATGTCTGCTTGCATACAATGTTTAATACAATTCCCAAGATTCTCCACCATATGTAATAATATTAGCTCAAAGGGGAAATATTAATAATAATCCATAATTACCAATTATGATTAATTATTAATATTTGGGTCAGTTAATTAGATTAACTTTGAGGTAAGCCAAATTATTACAATCAATTAATCAGTTCCAACGAACTCTTTGATTATTCATTTATTCTAAGGAAAATGTATTGTTCATGGTCACTGAAAAATAATTATTCCTTATGTACAGCAATTAGCATGTAGCAAGATCAAAATCGTAAAAGGGACTTTGTATGCAAACAGAGGATCAGAAACCAAATTCATAATTGGGCACAAGTTTTATTAACTAAATCACAAACATAACTAACACTAAACAAACATAAATACATTCATACATCCATACATACATGCATAGGTAAAGGGGTGAGTGATGTGGAACCGGAAACAGGAAATAGAACTATGGAATACGATCTATTTCAGTATGGAAAGAAATGAAAGAACCATCAGCTTATTTCATAGCAATCTCATCAAAGAATACTTGCATGGCAGTTGCAATCGTGGAAAATTCTTGGATTGGATTGGATTCGTTGATTGGGTCTATGGCCTTGAAGAAAAGCATGGTGGCTTCGAGCACATGGCTGTTGTGAGTCGAAGCCTGCTGTCCTGGCTTGAAGACCAGGAGTGGATCGTTGAGTCAGTGATAGTAAAGTTGCAGTTGTTTTCTAGATTGAAGAAAAGTCTGACTCCCTTTTTGGAGTATGAAAGCATGGCAGGCATTGCTCAGGCCTGTTTGGGCCCAGGGAGCTGGGCCCAAGTCGGGGGGAAGGGGTCCAGCCCCTCCCCCAGTAACAGTGGGGGAGAACGGTCACTGTGGTCAGTCTCTAATAAAGCCTGAGAATGGCCACCCCTCTCTGGGTTTGCTGTACCAATGAGAAGGGTGGACTGTCTGGCGGGAGTTTCTTCTGTCACCGGGATTTACAAGCCTTTGTCTTAAGCGTGCTCACTCGGACTGGCATGCTGGATTGGTGTTTAATGACACTACTTAGGAAGATTCTTAGTAATTCTAATGTGTTGCACAGCTATTGGCATATCATGTACACAATCATTTCGATCTTCAAAGTACCAATTTATCGAGACCAAACATGGTTACATAGACAGTTGGTCCTGTAATAACTACATAGTATCAAAGAGATCATAGTATCAACAGAATTATTAAAAGACAAAACACACAACAGTAAATCATTCTCAAAATGTTCTGGAATGCCTGTTCATTTCATGTCAGTCAGTTCATCAATAAATGAATGCAGGAGAGTTTGTTCTGATATCTGTGGCAGAGTTAGTTACTTGTTAGCATTCCTGAGAGTCATAAAACATCCTATCTGATCGCGGCCATGGCAACCAGGCCCCTTTCGCCCCGCCTGGGGGGTTGGGACCCTGCTCTCGGATGGAAGTTTTAAAGATTTGTGTGTGCCTATGGCAAATAATTGTGTCTGATTTGTCTCAGTCGCTACAATAATCAAAAAAGAAAAGAAAATTGTGTGGAATGGTGAAGTGCTTGTGAACTGTTATTCCCGCTATTTTTTTAATAGTTCGCGCTATTTTTGAATCTGAACACGAAGCAGTCACGTGAGTGTGTGTGGAAACGAAGCTTCGGACATCACAGATCACGTGATTATGGCAAAAAGAATCAAGCTCCGATACACTGCTTCATCACTACCATCTGCCATCATCGCTGACGCTCTTCCTCATCACTCTCCATCCCGACCCGATCTCCATCTGGAAAGGACAGTGCTGTTATAAATCAGTCTAATCCTCGTTTCATCATAAAGTTGCAGCTGCTGGTATCCGTGCCTCTGTTCAATAAAGCATTGTTATATTTCAGCTGGCCTGTCTGTCTCTCCACTGCCCTGACAGAAGACCACACGCAGAGCCCCACGGAGACTACAACAGCTGCTGATACTCAGAGACGGATGTAACCCATCATCTACTGACCGGTTTCCAGGATGGCCGTCCGTTCGAGGGATACGTGAAAGATTTCCTCCAGCTTTCACACTTGGTCAACCGGACAGATGACGTCCTTATTCGAGTGTTCGGGCTTGGACTGGACTATCCCCTGTACCAACCAGCTTTAGTAAAACCACAGTCACTCATCCAATATCTGGATCGTGTGCTGTCGGTGAGTGGATCAGCCTTCACCGTGGGAATGAACTGATACTGAATCTCATGAATGAGTCTCTGTTAAACGGGTATAAAGACAATAATTTTGCTTTCTGCATATATATGTAAATGTAAGCGTGTTGATTTGTGTGATGATGCTGACGTGGAGCTGTGAAGTGTTCCCAGATCCAGGAACACTGTATTCCTCATGACTCGAGCTCTGCCTGTACTTCAGATCCGCCAGCAGAGGGCAGTGATGATCTCACATGCAGCGCTGAGGAGTCTGGGAAATAAACCAGTGACTCCTACACTCATTATTACTGACCACTGCTCTCACCTGTCATGAGGTGTTGTTTCCATGACGACCAAAGCATCGTCATTATAACCATCACAGGCTTTAATTAACCGATAATGCTACATCAAACATTGTAACTAAGTGTCATTTTACAATGATATAAAACCACTGATGTGTTTGCTGTGAGAGTATATAGGCTTCAAATGTTTTGTGATGTCTTTTTTAGGAAATCTGGTTCTCAGATGAGTTTTTTCCTGCATAAAGCGGCATAACTTTCTTTCTCTGATCATCTCTGGCAGTAAAAGCCCATCACAGGAGTGTTAATGTGTGTGTTTCTCACGTTAGATGTGTTTCTGTTTCCTATAAAGTCACACCCTGATTCTCCTATTTGACTGATGATGATGATGATGATGATGATGATGATAATGATGATGAAGAAGATGATGATGATGATGATGATGATGATGATGTACAGAATGTGCTGAGAATCAGGTTTGGTCGGATAAGAGGAAAACACAAACTCTTCTATGCGGACAATAGATGACGTGTGTGACGGTGTCTTCTTCTTCAGTGTTGAGTCGGTTCAGATCTGTGAGCTCAGTCATGTGTTCCTCAGTAAATCATCTCTACATGGACGTCTCTCTGCTCAGGGTCAGTCACGCTGGAACAGAAAACATCCTCCACAAACACCTTTACTACACATTAGCACCTCACTGATATAACCTGAATAAACATATTAGTACATGTGTTACTAAGCTGTTGTTACCTAAAACTACAATATCTTTCTGAGATTGTATGATGTGCAGTGTTGGGGCTAGTTACTCAAAAAAGTAATATATTACATATTACATATTACTCTCAAAAATAGTAATGCCTTACTTTACTTTATTACTCCCTGGAGAAAGTAACTAGTTATATTACTAGTTATATTACTAGTTACATTTTTTTTTTCTTAATTACTCTATAATTGCCTGAGATGCATCAGATGGAGGGAGAACATACAAAGGAGGAGTGTTCTTTATGGTCTTTATTACGCCAACAACAGACTGGCACTGTCTAGCACAAATAACTACAAACAACTGTACTTGTACTTGCCGTTGTTGACGCTTCCATTTTTCCTCATCTGTCCCAATAATATCTGTCTGCAGAGCCGCAGAGCCACAGTTTCACCCCAGCAGTTTTACCACAGCAGTTTTACCCGCGCATGCGCAGTTTCAGGTTGTAATTCAAGCCCTATAAATAGTCATTTATATGCAAAATTGTCTATAAAACACAACCGGTCTTCCGACCCTTTACTATATGCGCGAGGGAGAGAGAGCAATACAGCGCTCGTGTTGTTTGAAGGCGGTGAGAGTGAACGGGCTGCGCGCGCGTCCGGGGCGCTATATTTTTTTTCCCAGGATGGTAGGGGAAGACTCATGAATATTCATTAGGGAAGTCATCCCTGATTGGCCTTAACTGCCGCGTGTCGACCAATCGGTGATGGTAAATGATACCTCGTGCCAAACCCAGACCAATCACTGTTCCATTCACGCCCTCCTCCCCTTCCCTTCTGTTCTCTGTGTTGTGTGCCTTGTGTGTGATGAAGGTGCTACTGGCAAATGTAACGCAAGTAACTAGCTCGGGAAAACTGTAATAATATTACTATTTTCAGACGAGTAATGCCTTACACTACTAGTTACTGAAAAAAGTAATATTATTACAGTAACGCGCTACTTTGTAACGCGTTACACCCAACACTGATGATGTGATAATATTGAACCTGACTATAATGACTAGAATAACCAGCCCTATGTATTACAGTCCTGTACCTCGACGAGTTATAGAGAGACAGACACAGGTCTAGGGTCTGCAATAGGCTCTATGCACGATCGCTTCCGCGTTTTGTCTCAGCCCGCCCAGTTACATCCGGTGCTGCGTCAGAAGCCGTTTTTGCATTAGGTGGAGATAATGGCAAATTACACTCTCTGTTTACAAGAACTTCCAGCGGTTAACGTGAATGATGTTAACAATATTGTGAGGCAGTTAACTGTCACAAATATGAGTAAGAAAGAGAAGTTCTTTAAATTAAAAATTTCGAGCTACATCGTCAACTTTAAGGGTGAGTATTCTCTCATATCACGCGAAATTCGACTAGCGAATCAGTTTCTAAAATCGTTGTCTCCGTTTCTGAGAAAATGAATTTTATTAAAGTGAATTGTCCTATAGAATGCGCTATGCGGAAGTAAAGACGCCGGCTGAGATCCTACCGGAAATATGTCAGCAGCGTTCGTGCATAGAGCCTATAAACCCACTGCAGCGAATCTCTGCGATGGGTTTCTTGAGTTCGATAAGGTGCGATGGTGTATGAATAGCACTTCTGTTTTAGTTGGTTCTATTTCCTGTACTTCTCATTTTTCTGGCACACCTTTCCCAAATTTCTCCACACTAGATTTGCTGTCTCTGAGCAAAGAAGTTTCACACATGAAGGCTGCCACCTCCATAGTTGATCCTGTACCTACTAGTTTGCTTAAAGCGTGCTTTCCCTCGGTTAGCTCCGTTGTTTTGAGTATTCGTAACGACTCACTGTGCTCTGGTCAGGTACCAGCTGCTTTTAAAATGGCTGCCGTTACTCCTGTACCAAAAAAGGCAAATGTCGATTTGGACAATTTCAATAATTACCATCCCATCTCTAATCTCCCTTTCCTAGCCAAAATTCTCGAGCGAACTGTGGATGCCCAACTATACACTCATCTGGCATTAAACAATTTGTCAATCTGGCTTTCGCAAATATCACAGCACTGAAACAGCATTAGTGAAGGTTACTAATGATTTGTTAATTGCTGCGGATTCTGGTTGCCTGTCAATTCTGATTCTTCTAGATCTCAGTGCGGCTTTTGACACCGTTGATCATTCGATTTTACTTACTCACTCTGGAATCTGTGTTTGGCATCACTGAAACGGCATTAAACTGGTTTAAATCTTACCTAACAGACCGTAGGCAGTTTGTTGCCCTGGGTG
Organism: Leuciscus idus; assembly: GCA_021554675.1. Lineage (NCBI taxonomy): Eukaryota > Metazoa > Chordata > Actinopteri > Cypriniformes > Leuciscidae > Leuciscus > Leuciscus idus. Next base: position 260,855 of record JAJAVR010000034.1, on the reverse strand, counting down.
GATACAAGTCCAGAGTTGGCTCAGTCAAGTTTGGGGTCCCTCAGGGATCGACTCTGAGTCCTTTACTTTTGAACATGTATATTTATCCTCTCGGTCAGCTCCTTAGATCTCTTGGACTTAAATTCCACTTGTATGCAGATGAAACCCAGATCTACATTCACTCGAAACCTGGTGATCAAACTACAGCGGCTGTTGTTTTTCTGGAACAGTGCATTTCTGAGATAAAGATTTGGATGAATCAAAATTTTCTTTGCCTTAATAGTGATAAAACAGAGATTATGATCATTGGTTCTACTCACAAGTGAAGCCGGATCTTTAAAGTTTAATGTTGATGGCTCTGATGTGGAATTAAGAAACCTGGGGGTGATCTTTGACGCTCACTTAACATTTGACCCTCATGTCCAGCACACTGTTAAAACGTCATTTTTTCACCTCAGAAATATTGCTAGATTGCGTCCCATGTTATCATTTACTGTGGCAGAAAAATTGATCAATACATTTGTTTTCTCGCGTATTGATTATTGCAATGCTTTACTAGCAGGAGTCTCGAAAACGACCCTAAATAAATTGCAATATGCCAGAATCCTGACAGGAACCAGGACCAGAGAGCACATCACCCCTGGAATCCCTGCACTGGCTCCCTGTCAGGTTTCGAATAGACTTTAAAATACTCATGCTTGCTTATAAGGCCCTGCATGGCCTAGCACCCCAGTATCTATCTGAACTTTGAACTGTTTACACTCCAAAGCGTGATCTCCATTCCTCCGACTCTGGCCTTCTGACGGTTCCCTCAACTCGTCTGCGCTCTATGGGTGACCGGGCTTTCTCTTCCCTTGCTCCAAGTCTCTGGAATTCTATTCCAGATGAGATTAGACAAGCTGAATCTTAAATCTTTGCTTAAAACTCATTTTTTTAGACTTGCTTTTAAGCGATTTAGCAATGTTGATTGTATATTTGTATTTTGTATGTTAGTTGTATGTTTAGTTTTATTGTTTTGATGTTTTATTTTGCTTATCTACTTTATTCCTGTCTGTGTAAAGCGCTTTGAGAAGTAACATTTAAAAGCGCTATATAAAATGAAGTTATTATTATAGGGAGTTTTAAAACAGCTGAGACGGAGAGAAGGAAAAGAGTTATATTCATCCATTATAAATACAGAAAGTGGAAATATTGAAACAAAATTAGGGATAAAAAAAAGACATAAAAAAAGGAGAAAAATTTCAGTTGAAAAGGATAGAATTTAAAAGAATTACATAGGAATCTTAAGAGTGAAAAGAGCGCTGATAAGAAACTGGGATAAGGAGATAGTTCCTGACAGAGACTAGACTTATGGGCAGTGAAGACAGACGATCACTCCTGCTTCATAAACAGCTCAAGAAAAGAGGAATGTTTAAGGTCAGGAAAACAAAATAATATGAAAAAATCATATTTTAAGTATGAATTTATGAAAAGAATAGTGAGAGAAATAATAATAAAACCATTAAACACTAGAAATAAAGAGACTAAAGAGGAATGGAAACAATAGAAAGATCAGCAAGCAATAAAGCTCTTAAACTCAGAGATATCTGAGAACTAGGAGAGCGTAGAAGCAAAGCAGAGAAAGGATGATGGAAGAGGACCTTTGACTCCTGATAGGAGAGGAATCCAGTCGGACAACAGAAACCCAGAGAGAATTACTGGAGCCGTAGTTCACAGATGCGGCCAGAACACAGACAGAAGAGGAGAACACAGACTGTATGATTAAAACATCTAAAAATGTGAATTTAAGTGGAGAAGCTATAACATTGATTAAGTTGGTATAGCTATATAACAAAAGCTAAAAGCTTTTGACAATGTGGGAAGTTTAACAGGGAAAAAGAGGAAATATTGGCAATGAAAGGAGATGTTAGTTAATGCGTCTAAAGAGCAAACTCCACCATTAAGTGTATGGCTATCAATAGAGGATGAGATGCCTATAACAGATAGAGTTAAAATCACAAAGTGGATAAATTAGTAACGATCCTGAATACTGTAACTAAAAAACAAATAGAAGAAAATATAGCCGAGTATGATGTAATGTCTCAGCATGTGAGAATAGTGAGGAAAACGTCTCAGGTTACGTCTGTAACCATAGTTCCCTGAGAAGGGAACGAGACGATGCGTCGATGACGCTTTGGGAACGCCCCTAGCGTGATTGCGTCTGAAGCATCTATGTCAACTTAGTCCAATGGAATGAATGAAATGCGCGTCACGGGCGGATGACGTCATGACCAGGAAGATACAAAAGCGCATCCGGAGAAACCGGCATTAGCTTCGAATTTGCCGAAGCAAGTCGATCACAGGGATGCAGGAAGTATGGCAGGGCGACGCATCGTCTCGTTCCCTTCTCAGGGAACTATGGTTACAGACGTAACCTGAGACGTTCCCTTTCGAGGGAACTCGCGATGCGTCGATGACGCTTTGGGAACGAGAATACCCAAATCGCCAGACTTACAAATACCTGAGTGTCAAATGTTGTCAGAATTAACACTTAAGCACTAAGCACCTGAGACCCTGGGGCAGCATCCAGGTCCAGGCTGTAAAACCTCACGAATGTGAGCGGTGAGGACCAGCCCGCCGCATCACAAACCTCTTGGAGAGAAACTCCCGATAATAAGGCTTTAGAGGCCGCCATACTCCTAGTGGAATGAGCTCTGACCACCAAAGGGCACGGCTGGTCAGAGGACTCATAAGCAAGAGAAATAGCCTCAACTATCCACTTGCTAATTGTCTGCTTAGAAGCCGGAAGACCTATTTTGGGTGATCCAAAACAAACAAACAACTGATCGGATCTTCTCCATGAAGAAGTCCGATGAACATAAGTGTCCAGTGCTCGCACTGGACACAAAAGGTTCAGCTTTTCCTGGTCCGAAGATGTAAACGGAGGAGGACTGAAAGCTTGCAACACAATAGGCCTTGGAATATTGGTAGGAACTTTAGGAACATATCCCTGTTTAGGGTATAAGAAAGCCTTAGCCATCCCAGGTGCAAACTCAAGGCAGGTGGGGGATACCGAAAGGGCCTGAAGGTCTCCGACTCTTTTAAGGGACGAAATAGCTAGCAGAAAGATAGTCTTGAATGTAAGAAACTTTTCTGAAACCGAATCTAAGGGCTCAAAGGGAGCCCCAGAAAGGCCTTCTAAAACTATTGAAAGGTCCCAAGCCGGTACCCTTGTGCGAACTGCAGGCCTCAGCCTCAGGGTGCCACGAAGGAAACGAGTAATCAGAGGGTCTCAACCCAACGATGTATTACCCACTGGGGCGTGGAAAGCCGCAATAGCCGCCACGTAAACCTTAAGCGTGGAAGGGCATAAACCTGATACAAAACGATCTTGTAGAAACTCAAGTACTGTATTAACTGAACAGTTAACTGGATCCCACTGTCGCTGGTGACACCAAGAAGTGAAAACTCTCCACTTTAGTGTATAAAGTTTCCTCGTAGCAGGAGCTCTGGAGTTTAGAATGGTCTCAACAACCTCAGTTGAGAGACCACTCTCTATAAGCTGGGCCCCCTCAGTGGCCAAACCCATAGTTTCCAAATCTCTGGCCGGGGGTGAAATACTGTGCCCCCTGCCTGAGACAGAAGGTCTCTCCTGATCGGGATCTCGAAGGGAGGACCGTCTAAGAGATGAATTAGGTCCGCAAACCAAATTCGACTCGGCCAGTGTGGTGCTACAAGTAGTAGACTTATCCCGTCCTGACGAACTCTCTCCAAAACTCCTGGGAGCAGAGCAACAGGAGGAAAGGCGTACAGACGTAACCTCGGCCATGTCTGTACCAAAGCGTCCAGCCCCAAGGGGGCTGGGTGAGTAAGGGAGAACCATAGTGGACAGTGCGTCGTGTGCTGAGATGCAAACAGATCCACTTCTGCCCGGAATCCGTAAAATTCCCAAATCTGCTCCACCACCTCGGGGTGGAGTCTCCAGTCCCCTGGCCTCAGCCCCTGTCTCGACAGGGTGTCTGCTCCTATATTCTGGTTCCCTGGAATATACACTGCCCTCAGAGAGGGCAGTATTTTCCCCAGTGACCATAGGAGGATCTGGTGCGCCAACTTGCATAACGGACGCGAACGCAGACCCCCCTGACGATTTAGATAAGAGACCACCGCTGTGTTGTCTGTTCGAACTAGCACATGACGGCCCCTCAGGTCTGGAAGGAAATGTCTCAACGCATTGAAGACGGCCATCATCTCCAGGCAATTTATGTGCCAAGAGAGATGATGACTCCTCCACAGACCTTGAGCTGAACGGCCTTCCATTACCGCTCCCCAGCCGGTGAGGGAAGCATCTGTCGAGATAGCAACTCGATGGCAAAGAGCTCCCAACACCGGACCCTGGGACAGGAACCGATGTTTCCTCCATATAACCAAAGCGCGGAGACACCGCCGCGTGATCTTGATCATACGAAGTGGGTTTCCCCTCGGGGAGAACCCTCTGGTCCTGAGCCACCACTGCAAAGGTCTCATGTACAGCAGGCCAAAAGGCATCACGTTGGACGCCGCTGCCATGAGCCCTAACAGTCTCTCGAACTGCTTCACAGTGCGTGACTGGCCTAGCTTTAGCTCTTTCATGGCTGTCAGGATAGCAGCTACACGAGCGGGCGATAGACTGGCTCTCATCGTGACTGAATCCCATACCACACCCAGAAAAGTGGTCCTCTGTAATGGAGATAGCACACTCTTCTTGGCGTTGAGCCTCAACCCCAATTTCTGCATATGCGCGAGGACGACATCTCGATGCCGAACCGCCAACTGTTCTGATTCCGCTAGAATCAGCCAGTCGTCTATGTAATTCAGAATGCGTATGCCCTGCAGCCTGAGCGGGGCCAGAGCTGCATCTACGCACTTTGTGAATGTGCGGGGTGATAAAGCTAGACCGAATGGAAGTACCCGATACTGGTATTCTTTGCCCCCGAAAGAAAACCTCAGGAACTTCCTGTGCTGAGGGAGGATGGAGACATGGAAGTATGCATCTTTCAGATCTATCGTGACAAACCAGTCCTCGGATCTGATTTGAGTCACAATCTGTTTGAGTGTCAGCATCTTGAACTTGAGTCTCTGAACTGTACGATTCAAACGCCGAAGATCCAATATGGGACGCAACCCTCCATCCTTTTTTGGAACAATGAAATAACGGCTGTAAAAACCCGATTCTCTGTCGGGATAATACACCTGCTCTATAGCCTCCTTTTCTAATAGAGCTTTCACTTCTTGCTCCATTACCAGAGCCTGCTCGGGCTGTACTAACGTTATCAACAGCCCGTTGTAGTGTGGTGGACGAGAACCAAACTGGATTCTGTAACCCTTTTCTACTATCTGCAGGACCCATTGAGATATATTCGGCAGATTCTTCCATTCCGCCAGAAAATCTACTAAGGGAACCAGCCTCTCGAGGCTGGCCTCTGGTATATTTGAGACAGCCAGTTCTGGGACCTGAAGCAAACTGGCAGGAGACACCTGAACTGACTGTTTTTGAACCTCCCTCAGAAGGTTCGAGTCTGGCGCAATGTCGGGTTGGCACTGCGCCAGAAACTCGCTGGAGACCGCTGCGCCCCGAGACACCGAGGGTGGCGGGATTGGCAGAACGGCCCCCTGAGGGCATCGAGATGGAACGGGCACCGTATACTGAGGTGTACACCGTTCCATCTTGATTGGGGCTACCCTCACTGGTCTGACACTGGTAGCGTCAGGACTTCTTCTTTTGAGTCGAAGCCTTCTTCGCCTGAAGAACGACCCTCAGATCGGTCTTCGGTTTAGAAGACTTCGACTGAGAGTGTTGCGTCTGTTTCCAATATTTCTGTGGAGGCGCACGGGACGCAACACTCTCCTTTTGTTGTGCTCGATATGAGGAGCTAGACGGCTGGGGCTGCTCACGCCCAGCAGCCCCAGTGAGTTGGACACGGCGAGGGAGAAACTTTTTAAAAACCTCTGCTTGCTTTTTTGACTCTTGAAATCTTTCAACTACTGAATTAACAGCATCGCCAAAAAGACCAGATGGATCAACAGGTGCATCTAACAGAAAAGATCTATCTCTATCTTTTATCTCTGCTAGATTAAGCCAAAGATGTCTTTCAGTGGCTACTAATGCTGCCATAGATCGCCCAATTGCTCTGGCGGTCTCCTTAGTAGCCCTTAAAGATAAGTCCGTGGCCCGACGAAGCTCTCGAATTTCGTCAGGCCCCACCCGCTCACTTTTGTCCAAATCTCCCAGCAGATCTGCCTGATATGCTTGGAGCACTGCCATAGTATGCAGGCATGCTCCGGCTTGACCCGCTGCCGTATAGGCTTTACCCACTAAATTAGATGTTACTTTTAATGGTTTTGTGGGTAAAGCTGAGACCTTCATGGACGATGCTGTACCGGGAGATAAATAACTCGCGAGCGTTTGTTCTGCCCGCGGCATCGACCCATAACCATACTCTTTCAGCCCCCTTATTTGTGAATATGTGTGTACATGAGGGCTGAAAAGACGAGATGAATATGGTTTATTCCATGATCTGGATAACTCATTATGAACATCAGGGAAAAAAGAAAGGGTCTTGTGGTGGAGGTGAAACATTAGATGATAAGAAGCGCTCGTCTAATTTACTTTTGGGACGAGCACCTCTTTTCTCGGCTGGCCAATCAATGTGTAACTTTTCTACAGCTCGAGTGATAACATCCACCAACTCCTCATATGCGGGGGAAAGAGGTGGCGAATCCTCTTCCCCCTTATAATGTGTGTCACTGCCAGTGCTTAATACATCTACCTCCTCAGAACTAGAGCATCGAAGCACTAGGCTCTCTTCCCGAGCGGGAGAATCCGCAGAGCGGGCTCCCGACACGGAAGAGAGAGCGCTGGATCCCCCAGGTAAGGGAGGAGAAAGGATCCTCGGATCCGTCTCCAACCCCGCTGAAAGATCCATTTGCGAACCCCAGGTATGCCTTCTCCGCGCTGCCTCGGCAGCCGCGGGTCCAGCACCCTGAGGCTCACGAGCCTCGCCACTTTCCTCGAAAAGTGACAGGCGAGAGCGGAGCGTACGGAGAGGAAGCCGTTCACAATGCTGGCAATCAGCCCCCTCGAAGGCTGACACCGCATGCTCCACTCCCAAACACATTACACAAAGCTCATGTGTATCCCCACCCGTTAAATAACGCGGGCAAGGATAAGCACACTGCTTAAATACTTGTTTCGCCATAGTAACGTGTGACAGACAACAGTAAATATAGACAGACAGTTTGACACAGATCGCTTGCTGAGGCAACAGAAGCTAATGCCGGTTTCTCCGGATGCGTTTTTGTATCTTCCTGGTCATGACGTCATCCGCCCGTGACGCGCATTTCATTCATTCCATTGGACTAAGTTGACATAGATGCTTCAGACGCAATCACGCTAGGGGCGTTCCCAAAGCGTCATCGACGCATCGCGAGTTCCCTCGAAAGGGAACAGAATAAATTAATATAGAAACAAAAATGAATCCGTTGATAGCACAAATAAGATGGATGAAGAAAGGACATATGATACTGTCACGATCAATGAAACGGAAGCAAGGATGCAAGTAAAACTCTTTATTAGTGAAATGATGAAAGTACAGATCCTCAGGCAGGCTGGTGACGCAGGGACTAGATGGTCAGCTATCCGGTGGTGAAGTGATGAGACGGTGATGTCGGTGAACGGGGAAGTAATCCAGATAGTGAATGACAGTCAGTTGAAACAAGGAACAGGAACAAGAGCACGAAACTGAAACGCCGACTGGAACAGGACACACACACACACACACACACACACAGGAAACAGTGAATTCATGAACCGTGACAAAATCCTCGTTTTCAAGCGAAACAGAGAGATGGAAATGAGTTTAGTATGCTTAAAACACTTATTATATTTTAATTCCCTATTATCACTGTAAAGACGCTTTGGAACAATCTACATTGTTAAAAGCGTTATATAAATGAAGATGACGTGACTGAAAACAATACAAAAGCCTGGCAGAACATAACGCAGGAATTTGTGAGGATGAAAATAAAAATAGTATACAAAAGACAAGTTATATTTAATATGATAAATGAGGAAAGATGACCCCAGAGCAAAGAAGTCAGGTGATGAGTAAAATACAAAACTCAAATATAAAAAGACTTGAACAGAATAAAATCATCATTTAAAAAAAAGAAAAGAAATACAGCTCGATGAATAAAAAGAGCAATAGATAAAAAGTTAGCATACACTAAGTGTATGTTATTAAACATAAATAGTGTGAAGAAATAAGAGACAGGGGCTTAGTCCTGGTAGGAGTTATAGCTGTATTAACAGCACTAGAAAGGCAAAAAGAAATAAATGCTACACAAGTTATTATTATAACGGATAGCAAAAAGGCTGAGACAAGTTTACAGTTTTTTTCAATACACGCAATTTTGAAAACCGGGTTCTTTTTTTTCAAAACAGAATCACAATTATCCAAACACCACACTCAATTTGCATAATTCCTAGACTGTTTGTAAAATGACACACTTCAGTCAAAACATATACACATATTTGTGAAAATGCTATTAGTTTTCATTTAACCAACACAGTCCTCAATGATCAGACACTATTGCAGCCAGTTACACACAGCTGTGATAAATATAAAACACATTTGTAAAAAAACTAATTTTAGGAAATAGCATGTGCTAGATTTTTGGCCAGACATTGTTATGTAAGGGATAATTTAGATGACAAAAAATAAAAAAATAGTGACATACCCACAACATTCTTCATGATTAGTTTGAGATATAGGGAGAATGTACACAAATAGGCTATAAACTTTACAAAGCACTGCACAACACTGATGCTGCAGACTGAATATTTCAATATTATTTATTATATTTCAAAAGTATTTATTTCAATACTTACACAGTATTTCTTACTATAATCAGTTACAGTAATCAACCAACAATGAAATCAATGAAACAAATAAAATCTGTAGACAAATAAAAATTACTGCATGAAGTACATACACTTTGACTCTGAAGAAAAACGACTGTAAAAGCAACAAGAATACTGTAACTATTCACCATCTCTCCGTCTGGCTGGATCAGGCCATAAGATTTCATCCACATCACAGGCTATGTCTTCTATGGCATAAGTCCTTCCCTACCTCTTCCTCTACCTAGGCCTCTTCCTCTACCTCCTTCTTCTCCTCTTCCTCTATCTCCTTCTTCTCCTCTTCCTCTACCTGGGCCTCTTCCTCTACCTCCTTCTCCTCTTCCTCTACCTAGGCCTCTTCCTCTACCTCCTTCTCCTCTTCCTCTACCTGGGCCTCTTCCTCTACCTCCTTCTCCTCTTCCTCTACCTAGGCCTCTTCCTCTACCTCCTTCTCCTCTTCCTCTACCTAGGCCTCTTCCTCTATCTCCTTCTCCTCTTCCTCTACCTAGGCCTCTTCCTCTACCTCCTTCTCCTCTTCCTCTACCTGGGCCTCTTCCTCTACCTCCTTCTCCTCTTCCTCTACCTAGGCCTCTTCCTCTATCTCCTTCTTCTCCTCTTCCTCTATCTCCTTCTTCTCCTCTTCCTCTACCTAGGCCTCTTCCTCTACCTCCTTCTCCTCTTCCTCTACCTAGGCCTCCTCCTCTATCTCCTTCTTCTCCTCTTCCTCTACCTAGGCCTCCTCCTCTATATCCTTCTTCTCCTCTTCCTCTATCTCCTTCTCCTCTTCCTCTACCTGGGCCTCTTCCTCTACCTCCTTCTCCTCTTCCTCTACCTAGGCCTCTTCCTCTACCTCCTTCTCCTCTTCCTCTACCTGGGCCTCTTCCTCTACCTCCTTCTCCTCTTCCTCTACCTAGGCCTCTTCCTCTATCTCCTTCTTCTCCTCTTCCTCTATCTCCTTCTTCTCCTCTTCCTCTACCTAGGCCTCTTCCTCTACCTCCTTCTCCTCTTCCTCTACCTAGGCCTCCTCCTCTATCTCCTTCTTCTCCTCTTCCTCTACCTAGGCCTCCTCCTCTATATCCTTCTTCTCCTCTTCCTCTATCTCCTTCTTCTCCTCTTCCTCTACCTGGGCCTCTTCCTCTACCTCCTTCTCCTCTTCCTCTACCTAGGCCTCTTCCTCTACCTCCTTCTTCTCCTCTTCCTCTACCTCCTTCATCTCCTCTTTGAGCTCCCCCTCTCATTCTCACTCTTCTTCTTTTTCTTCTAGCTCCTTCCATCTTTGTTGAAGACAGGTGAAGTCACCTGCTGCCTTTTATAGCACACCTGAGTGCTGCGTTTTCAAATTAGCACATGTGTGCTTCCACACCTGGTGGTTGTGTTTATCCAATTCGTTCATTAGTGTGGTCATTGGCAATCCGGGGCTTTGTAATGACAAGGAAGTAACCTCACAATCCTTAACTGTGTCTAAGGTGTGAAAATGTGTGTAGAGTTTTACAAATCACTGTGTGTAATGTTTTGCAAAAAGGGTGAAGCAGACATTGTGTGTAATGTTGTGCAAATCTGTGGAGATGTTTTGCTCCTTGGAGTAGAATTTTGCAAATTGTGTGGAAATTTTTATTTTAGTGTGTAAACAATCGTAAAAAAACTGTAAATGAAAACTTAGACATTTGGAGACAGAACAGGGTCGTTAAGTTTAACAGATAACCTGTTGACCACAGTGACTTATGGAAGAAGATTGATGATCTAGTCAGGAATTTGGACCTAACAGTGATTTATCAGCATGGACATTCAACGTAAAACACAGAGACAGCTTTAAAAAGAAGAAGAAGTAGATAAATTAGCAAGATAATGAGATAAAATGAAAGAAAATGAGACAGTTGTATTAGGAAAATACACAATTGGAAATATTCTGTAAACCTAAAAATGATAATATAGATAATTATATTAATAGGGGAAGACAAAAATTATAAGACGTGATTATGTTAGAATCACACCAGAAAGAGTCGACCAAGGGTGTTGACTGGAAATAGCTGGACCTTTAAATCCTAGGTCAAAGTAGAAAATAAATATATTAGTAGCAGTAGGTAGACTTTGGGTAAATACCGTGACAGACGGTAAGCAATAGAGGAGTTACTGACAGAATGCTTTACCCCTGAGAATATTAGGGTTGATAATATAACAGTTTGTTAGAGGAAAGTTAGAGGTTATCTGGAAAACAAACTGTTTTGCACTTGCGGTATACACCAGAAAGTAATGTAATTGGAAAATGTGCAGTAGGAACTTTAAAAAGTTTCTTTAGAGCAAATCATAAGGACATAAGATGGGATGAAAAGATTGAGGACTAATGTCTATCTTAATGTAAATCAAAAAGATAAAGAGAAAAAATAAACAATATAATGACAAATGTCAGGCTGTGTAGATAAAATTGGATAAAAAGGATTTAAGTACTAAGAAAGATAAAGTATTAACAAAAAAAGAAAAGGGTTGATAAACATACAGTATGGTTATTAGAAAATGAGCTTTGGAGTAAGAATGTGATTTTAGTGGAATAAGAAAGGAAGGAAAGTAGAATTACCTTTAAAGGGGTCATATAATGGTACATGCACTTTTACAAGTTGATTGTACTGAAGTGTGTGTTGGCAGTGCCTGTACACAACCATCATATAAAGATAAAAATCCATCCAGTGTTTTTTTTAAATCTCCTTATATGTTTGACCCTCTCTCAAATCAAGCCGTTCGATTTTGTGACGTCACACGGTCGGACGCCCCTCCCATGATTGTTGATTGACAGCAGCGTTTCAACACAGACCCGCCCTCGCTCGTGAGCGACCTGTCAATCATAGTGCGTTGTTGATCCGCTGGAGCACTGTCTATGAGCAGAATGGCGTCTCAGCGAGTGTGGTGTTCTGCTCTCGGGTGTAATGAGGAACACCGCAGTCATGTTGATGTTCCTGAACCCGAACCGCTGGAGACGCAGTGGCTGAGTTTGTTTTCGAAGGGAATATTCCCCACAACGTCAATGCTTTCATGTTTGCGCGGATCATTTCACCAGACTGCTTTACACACGAGGGTCAGTAACGTTATAAAGCTGGTTTTGCTAAGAAGCTCCTGAAAAAAGGATCGGTACCAACTATTCGTGTTCCTGCTGCACCTCCAGAAGAAGTGAGTGTAACGTTTTATTAACCTTTATATTAATCTTTACATCAATCTTTGCAAATTGCTAGCACGCTCCATGATGAATGCGTCTGTTTACACTCAGGGGACATTACGGCATGTTTTCTATGTACGACGTTCTCAATATAATTCATAATCCCACGTTTATAATTACGGCCACACAGGGTAACATCACCTCAGTTCTAAACATTTGATTATCGTTTTATTTCATCTCTTTAGTTGGTTGCACTGATTATTTACAGCCATCTAAACTATGATATTTAAATAATGAACACAATACAGTTTTTTGATTTGGTTTATTTTGCTTTACCTTTACATTGATTTACAGGGAGTGCACTAATCACATGTTTCTTTGTGTTGAGTTACCTGGACCTGTTGGGGGCGGTCCCTTCCTGGTTGGGCGAAAGGAGTGGCTAAGGGCTGAGGAGACCTATATCCGGAGCCAGCTCATTAGGCCACACCATGTCTCAGCATGTGCCAGGGGGGATTCTGTCCTTAGTTAGCTCTTGAGATCTCAAGTGTTAGTTTGTTTACCCCTTCTACGTATAAGCTCCCTTCTGTGTCTTTGTGGGAGGGTCAGTTTTGTTCAGTTAATTTTGTGTTACTAGTCTATGTATTTGAGTCTATATTCAGTTACTTTTTGTTGACCTCCTTTTAAGGCCTAGTTATTAATTTTGATCTTTATGTAACTTCTCAGTATTTTGGGTAATAAAACCCCCTTTTTTTTAAAACAGTCTCCTGTGTCCTCTTGCCTCACTGCCTTGGTCCCGACAATAATGAACACCGCGTTATGGTTATTGTGTTAGAAACGGTGTCCGCACAGAACAGAGGGGCGGAGTCAGCAAAGCTCATTATCATTTAAAGACACATGCACTGAAACGGCGTGCTGAAAACAGAGCTGTTTTTGACCAGGTAAAATTAGTGTTTTCTTACAATACTAATGAGAATTTTTAATTAAAGTATATTACAAACTTTTAATTTAGACCCTAAAGAATCATATTAGCTTGTACAAAAATGGCATTATATGACCCCTTTAAGGAAAAAGACATTATACCAATGGTGTAAAATAACTCATTAAAAACCAAGAGGAAAAAATAAAGAGAATATAAATTACTTTTAACATGCTCTTTTATTTAAAAAGAATGAAACAATATAGAGAAATAGGTCTCTTACCCATGTTTGTGATAACTAGAATGGAACAGAACAAAAAACTCATTCTAGCGTGTGTGTGTGTGTGTGTGTGTGTGTGTGTGTGTGTGTGTGTGTGTGTGTGTGTGTGTGTGTGTGTGTGTGTGTGTGAGACAGCAAGAATGCAGATTTATGGGTAATAAAACTACTGATAGTGTGTCTCTGGATGGAGCAAAGCTAAAGAGAATAAAGTAAGCACAGTTGAACGTGAGTAAAAGTGTTCAATTACGTGTCATAGTAATTGAACTGGACATGGCAGAGCAAGTAAATGAGGCTGTAAGCAAATAATGTAAATTTGTTGGCAATGGCTTGGATATCTAACACCGTAAGTATACGAATTAAGAAAACCCTTGACAGAAGGGGAACATATGTTGGTAGATTTTTAGAAGGGGAATAAAGCCCAATTTAAAGAGAAAAATCAACAAAAAGGATGCAACCTTTGTGAGAGAATAAAGAGATTGATTGATTCTCGGGTGCTGCGCTAATCACTCCGCCCAAGTAGCAGTGCTTCGCCTTCTGAGAAAATAGTTCCCAGTATTTAAATGTTTAAAAAATGTCTGTGTCTCATATGACCTTGTTATTTGTACACACTGTGACTATACAAATCACAACATGTAAATAGGAAAATGTTGGCGTTATTTTGTCACTTATTGGGAGCAGTATGCTAGCTGGAGCCATTTAACTCCAGTCTTTGTGCTAAGCTAGGCTAGCGGTGGGTGCGTCAAACAGACTTAAAGGGATAGTTCACCCAAAAATGAAAATTCTGTCATCATTTACTCACCCTCAAGTTGTTCCAAACCTGTATGAGTTTCTTTGTTCTGCTGAACACAAAGGAAGATATTTGGAAAAAAATTTGTAATCAACAGATCTCGGTCACCATTGACTTCCATAGTAGGAAAAAAATATACTATGGTAGTCAATGGTGACCGAGATCTGTTTGGTTACAAACATTCTTCCAAATATCTTCCTTTGTGTTCATCAGAACAAAGAAATTCATACAGTGTTGGAACAACTTGAGGGTGAGTAAATGATGACAGAATTTTCATTTTTGGGTGAACTATCCCTTTAAAGCACGTCATAAAGCATAATTTACCTCACATTTTTAATTGTATTTATTTTAAAAAGAACTATATTCACTTAGATGCTGTGAAGAGGTGGAGCCCAAACTCTACAGACTCTGATGATGCAGCGATGGCAGAACACCTGAAACACACTCCAGGAAGAGCTGGGGATACAACAAATGAGTGTTCAAGGGATAGTTCACCCAAACATGAAAATTGTCATCATTTACTCAACCTCATGTTTCAAACCTGTATACCTTTCTATGTTATGCTAAACACAAAGATGTTTGGAAGAATGTTTGTAACCAAGCAAATTAACTACCATACTCATTTTTTCTCCAATAATGGTAGTCAATGGTTGCTCTATTTGCTTGGTTACAAACATTCTTTAAAATATCTTCTTTTGTGTTCAGCAGAAGAAAGAAACTCATACAGGTTTGGAACATGAGGGTGAGTAAATTACAACATTTTCATTTTTGGGTGAACTATCCCTTTATATAATAATTCAGTATTTTGTAATTGGTATTTTAGTTTGGTTATAACAAATACTAAAAAATAAAGAGAAATTTTGGCTGTTCAAGATCAATAAAATGTTGTGCTAAATCAGAACATGCTTCTTTTTTGCTTATGTCCACAAATAATGTGTTCTTGTTAGTGATGCACACGTGTTTAAAACGTTTTATTGACCTTCAGGTCTGACTGGACCAATTTTGGACCTTTTTAAAACCTTGGTCAAGATGTGTAAACCTCAAGACTTGATTACCTTTCACGATGTTACACAATAGGTGTGTGATTATTTCATATGCAGGCTTATATAGGGGAGAGCGGGGCACAAAGTAACGCTTTATGACTTTCTCAGTTTGTGTAAATCTACTTATGGTTCAGAGTATTTATTTTTTCCCACATTAATTTCCCACATGTCTAGTACAAT
Source organism: Leuciscus idus (assembly GCA_021554675.1). Classification (NCBI taxonomy): domain Eukaryota; kingdom Metazoa; phylum Chordata; class Actinopteri; order Cypriniformes; family Leuciscidae; genus Leuciscus; species Leuciscus idus. The sequence continues at coordinate 245,608 of JAJAVR010000034.1, read as the reverse complement.
TATGTGGTTTTGTTTCATTAATACAGTATATACTTTTTTCTGGATATACCCCGAAAGAATGGAAGTGAAATGTGACAACATGCCCCATAGGTGGGGTACACTGTAACATGACCATATGACAGCTTAAAGTGTTATCTGATCTAATAGAAAAAATATACAAAACAAACTAAAATATTTTCTAAATAAAATACAATTAAAAAACGTTTTCATATAAAATAATGGCAATTTTTAATAATTAAATATAAACTCATTTTTGAGTTTTGACTACGAACACAGGAAAACACAGCTATACAACATAGTTCAGAACAAATAAATAATTAGTAATTTCTGAACATTGACTCTCAGTCTTTAATCACCTTTTTCTCACGTTTTCTCAATAGAATTAATAAAAGTATAGAATATAATAGCATATTTCTAATAGGGGCTCATTGTAACACAGTGTGACAACATGCCCCGCCTGCACAACTGGGGTTTAAACCCGGCTAGTGTCTTCTGCTAGTTCTCAACTGTTAAATAACATCTTGGAGATTAAAATAATATCTGACTTGTCTCATTTTAAATAAACACAAAAAATAGAAATGAAAAATTAACTTAAGTAAAAAAATTACTTTTGCTATGGTTTAATAAATGTCTATGGATATCTTCCAAAAAAAATTAAAAAAAAAATTAAAATAATAATAATAATAATAATAATATATATATATATATATATATATTGGCGCAATCTTTTCTCTATATAGTGTTGATATGGCAACTAGTAAATAGCCTACACCAAGTTTCGTCATGCTAGCAGGTTTAATTTGTGAAAATATTTAAAACAAGTGTGTTAAAACTATCCCCGCGTTAGGTTGTGCCCCGGTTGTGCCCCGCGCTCCCCTACACACTTACATTTAGCCGTTCAGGAACACATTTAAACACACAGATGCCGACGCGTTTAGACGTCCAGGGACGCGCAGGAGAGACGGTTCACGGTCAGATGACGTCGAAGACACCTTTCATTTTGGAACTATTTTTTTCTCCCAGGACGGGACGCGTCACGCGTCGGACGGACTTTCAGCGCGCATTAATCGTCCAAATGTTTGCTGGGAAGTCTCTGTTTTTACAAAAGATTGAGCTGAACTGACCACGGAGAAGTCTTATGTGATCTGAATATTGTAAGTATGGAAATTCAAATGCTTATTATTTAGGACAGATTTGACTTACTTTACCTAACCTGAGAATAATTAAAATAAGGTTAAAGGTGTTTAAAATTACGCACCATAAAACAGTGTTTAAACTGATGTTCACATTATTGCATCAGACGCTGCTTCATCATGTGCTTCATGTTACTATTATGCTTTAATTAAAGCAGTGAGTCTTTTTCTTCTTTTGCAAATGTGACCCGCTTTTAAGAGGAAAATTAATGGCTGTGTAATAATTTAATTTATGTTTCCTTTAAAAGAGTTACACTGGATCGGTAACACGGAGACACATTATAGAAGTTTACGTTTACGTGAGGCAAACACGTTTTACACAACATATATATTTTACAAAATAATTTCCTCTCTAAAATTGCTATAAAATCTAAGCCATATGTTTAACCAAGTTGTGTTCCAATCGCAAAAAAAAAAAAAAAAAAAAAAAAAAAAAAACTTTTCCTGGACTGTTGACCTGCCGAACTCAACCTGAGTTTTAGAAACGACTAAAGCATCTTTTTAGTCTTGACCTATTAATGCTAACACTATTATAACACTATTATATTTCTATTCTATCTATTTTTTGTTTGTTTGTTGTATTTATTAAAAGAAACATGTACAAGATTTCTTCTTCTGTCTTCTTGACATAAAATCCTGGTTCGCTTCTAACTTCCTTAAATTAAATAGCAATAAAACAGAATTGCTTCTTATAGGTACAAAATCAACATTAAACAACCTCCATAATTTTTCTATTCCCATATAGCTCCTTCAACCTTCGATAGCACTCTCTCTTTCACATCTCATGTTAATAATGTCAACAGGTCTGCTTATTATCATCTTCGAAACCTCAACGCCTGCGTCCTTTCCTCACGCCTCACTCCACTGCCATTCTTGTTCACAGCTTAGTCACCTCCCGTTTATTATTGCAATTCCTTTTTGTTTGGCCTCCCGCATAAAACCCTTCATAAACTTCAACTGGTCCAAAACTCAGCTGCTCGTACCCCTTCTATTCATCACATCACTCCTATTTTACAACAGCTCCACTGGCTCCCTATCATTTACCATATCAACTATAAAATACTTCTCCTTACTTTTAAAGTCATTCATAATTTAGCCCCTCCATATACCCACACACGCTCGTACTCTTAGATCCTCTTCTTCTATTCACGTCACTGTTCCCCGTGTCAGTTCCAGTGGGTAAGGGTTTCATATTACTTTGAAGGTACCCCCGGGAGCCGCCATTGGCTAACAAGCCTTCACCTGCTGTTAGCATCCCATTGACTCCCATTCATTTTGGCGTCACTTTGACAGCGAATAACTTTACATCTGAGGCGTTTAAAGACTCCATTTGTCCATGGTTTATTTCTAAAGAAACACGACAATGTATAAAAGGCTCCATTACCTTGTATCTTACGTTATGGCCCCGTAGAAGCAGTTTTTGTAAAAGTAGGCTAACGATTGCGTCATAACCACGCGACTCTCTGGAAATTACCGTAGAGACAGGAAGAGAAGCTCACAGTCAATCAGGGGGACGTGGAGGCATAAAGTCCGATAAAGTCAAGGGAGAAGCCCATAGAGAGTCATGACGTTGCTCCTGCTCCTAGCTCATGGACAGATCCTACTCACGCTTTCCATCTCTGCGAGATTCGGAAGGGAATGGTTCAGATTTCGTTTGGTACAGCTACTAGAAAACTTACAACTGTCAGGCAGGCTGCTCACGTCACATCCACGTCGTCAAGCTCAGTTTGAAGGTGTGTTCGACATCGGCTGCGGCTGGATGTAACCGATCGGCGAGAGTAGCCGCGTGCAGGCGGGAGGAGCTGCAAACGGAGACGTGAAGTCGGACACTTTCTGGTTCCCGTAGTGACCGCTCACGTGGTGTTTGCTTTACCACAGCTGCAGTGAAATAAATGCAATATTTGCCAAATAATGCACAGATGTTTCAGAGACATTTTCATTCAATACTTTATGTAGCCTACTGCTTCATACAGCGTCTGTTTGAACAAGAATAAAGTTCAACATAAGCTACTATCAATGAAGTGGAGTCTACGTTTTTTAAGCAGTTTTAATTTGATAAACATGACACAATATAACATGACAACGACATGAAAAGAGTGTTCACTGTTATAATAAACTGATTTGAGAGCTTTAGAGGAACTAAAGTTTTTCGAATAAACACGAAACACACGTGATCGTTGTCATGCAGTGAATCCGGCCAATCGTGGAACAGCTGTGTCGTCATCAGCCCTCCTGCAGCCCAGTGCAGCCGCTCTTGAGAAGCTGCGCTGGCTGAGTTCTCCGGCTACTCTCGAATCGCTCTCGCGGTACTTTGATGGCATATGTCACAGTCACGTGGCGTCGGCGCTGTATCAAGTCGGACAAAATTTCTAACCGGCATGCACTGCTTTAAGTCAGCCGCCGATCGGTCTGCGCAGAGCTGCATGAAGTCGAACAAGCCTAGAGTCTGCGCAGTACGCTCGGCAATCAGGAAATGAGGGCTTCTAATGTGCTTCACTTTCTCTCCGTTGAAACCTATGGGGTCGCTGTGTCCAGTTTATATACTGTCTATGGTCAGCTCCTCTGCTCCTCTGGAACTCGCTTCCACCGGACCTCCGTAACACTGATTCTCTCACACTTTTCAAATCCAAACTCAAAACTCATGTTTATAGCTTATTTCCATTGATCACAACTGCATCTTCTTTTTTAATTGTATTGTATTTCATTGTTTTTATTTAAATATTGTTATTGTTGTTGAGGATGATGTAAGGTGACCTTGAGTATCAAGAAAGGCGCCTATAAATAAAATGTATAATAATAATAATAATAATAATAATAATTTACATAGTTGCCCTGTTGGTGGTTTAACTGCTTTAATGAAATGTTTAGCGGACCTAAGAAATGTGTTTTCTACATTATTCACTGTGCAATAATCAAACATGCGTATAAAAACATTTAAAATTAGTTGTCAAAGAAATGTTTCTTTGTTAATCAGTGATTCAGCAATCGACCGGGGATTCTTCTCTAGCGGTGAGTTACAACTTTGATCTCTGTGAATTATTCTTGCTTTCTTTAGAATCAAAGTCCAAATGAACTTTTGCTTCACTGCAAGACATTAAGACTTTATATCTTCAGTCCTTTTGCTTCTCCAGTAAATGTATCTTGATTTAAGAATGTTTAGATATTTGTGCTGGAAAACAAGAAGAACATCAGACATCTAAACTGCAAACTAAACTAAACTAAACAAGATTAATACTAAAGTCCTACAGGAGATAGTAAGATACCAGTTTCTCATTCCTATCTGAACCGATCTTAACCTGTATCGTATGATATATTCCAATAGTGGCCAATAGAGAAACATTACAGGAATAAAACATCAGAATAAACATAAAAAATTATTGCATTAGCCTACCGTATAGTTTGCCGATAGTGCGGCGTGGATCATAATCCGCGGGTCGGGCCAATAAAAACATAACATTCCAATTAATCGAGGGTGGATGCCACATCATTATTGATATTAATAAAGACACGGAACTCTCATCCAAGGTTATAATCGTTAACAAAAACGAACGAAAAAACGAAAACTAACTAAAACTGTAATGTGTGTTTGGCAAAACTAACTAAAATAATCCCTCCCTCCGTCTCTCATGCATCTCTCTCTCACACACACACACACACACACACACAGTGCACACCGCGTCTCCATGAGAACGAGTGTTCGTTCGACGTTGAAAGCAAGTTCGCGAAAGGTTGGTATCTCTATCTCGTGAACACCTTTACACAATCACACATTAAAAAGTGGTATAACAATATTTTTAATTCTGAATATAATTTTGTCAGTGTGTTAATGTCGACCCGAGAAGCGATTGCGCCTTCTTTAGAAAGTTAACTTGTCGCAAGTTTGAGGTAAAATGCACTTTTTGGTTGTGGTTGTCGATGTCAAAACACTATATAAGCTGTGATTCAAATATTAAATAATGTTATGTCATTTTTTTACTTTGCAAAACGAAATAAAAATAAAAACTAATGAAAAATTCAAAACTATATTATAATAACCCTGCCCACTAAACATTGGACGTCGGATAGACGTGCAGATCATGTCTATATTGGGTCCGTCGGTCCATGACCAATTCTGGACATCTATTCGACGTCCAAACTAGGTCCACTATTTGGACGTCCAACCATGACCCAACTTGGACGTTATATTGACGTTCAACATTGGACCTTTGAACTGTTTTTTTTTTTTTTGGACGTCATTTGGACGTCTATGACAGGTGCAGGAAATTTACATGATTATTATTTTTTTAAACGCAGTAAACGCCATTTAAAAAAAAATAAGAGTTTGTCATGTCATTTTGCTGTGTACTGAACCTATTCGCTCCATCCACGTTTCATGCCAAATCTCTATTTCCTTGTTTAAAATGCGCCAAACCTATTTTTAGCCTAAACGTGATATATCCTCTGGACTAATCAGAATTATCTCACTCTCTCTCGCTCTCTCACCCTCAAATCACTCGCGCGTATCGCGCCAGACGCTCAATTCGCCTCATTCGCTCGTCGCGTCGCGCTAAACGCCTCATTCGCGCATTATCAACATGATTAATACATATTCGAATAGGCCTACAGATTATTTATAATTGATTTAAGATAATTTTCCAAAAACTCCATTGATCGTCTCAGCATCAGGTGATAACTGGAGAGGCATACAAAGGTGTGATACTCTAGCTCAAACAGTAGAGCATTGGTGCTTGTAACGCTAAGATCATGACTTTGATTCCCAGGGAAAGCAAGAATAAGAGGTGTGTGTGTGTGTGTGTGATGAGGAGAAGCCGCTTTTTTCTTTTTTTTTTTGAGCGCGTTTTGATTGAGCGCACTGAGCGCGATTATTGTTTGGAAAAGACACACAGTATCTAATCAAACACACGATCCACAGCAAGCCAACCCCGTCTCCTTCCTTCTTCCCACAAACGAACTTTGGACGGACGTCAACATTAGACGTGCGGAAGACTCGGAAAAAGACGTCATCTGGCGTCACAGTCTGCACCTTCAAGGGGAGCAAAATTGGACGTGCAAACACGACGTAGAAAATACGTCGTTTCGACCTGTCTATGCGCAGTGGGTGCTGTCATCACGGTAAAACACAATGAAGGAGCGACACTCTTTACTTTCGTTTTCAACAACGTAATTATCTTTAGGGAAAACCAATCAAGGAAAACATATCAGGGCATTTAAAATGGTTTTAATTTTTCAATGTAAATTATTTAATTTGATTGGTAACAGCCTGTCTTATTATTCTAATTGAATGTAGGCCTATTGATCAAATTTAAGAATTTAAAATGAAAGATGGAGCATACATTTACAGTTTTTACCAACTGCTTACACACATTTTCAAAACTAAGTCTCCTTTTTTCAAAACTCTACTCACAATTCTCAAAACTGCACACACAAAATGCAAAACGCCTCACATCTCCTTCAAAATGCAACACTGCATTCAAAATGCCATAAACACACGTCAGAATGAAGCATTTGCATCAAATGGCAAACACTTCTTTCATAATAATACAGTTTTGGATATACCATGTAACATCCCAGACAGCATGGTAACATTGATTCAATATTGAGTTTTGATCCAAACCATCATTTTGGTTGACATCAAAATTTCAATGTTTAAAGTGTGTTGGATCAGCATTGAAATGTTGATGAAAGGGAACAGCACACATGGTTGAAGACAGTGACATTGAACTAACAGTGAGTCTTAGTTTATGAGCACAAGATCTTGCAGGCATGTATCTGTGCAAAACACTACTGGGTGTTTCCCAATCAGTGGGGCGTTTCAGTTCATGATGGGCACTTTCAATGGTGTTACCTCATTTGTTCTAATACACTGGGGGTTTGGTTTAGGGGTGGGCCCTCATGATTTTAGCAAGTCTTTTGAAAAACCAATTGTAGTTTGCACTAAAAGTTGCCACTAATTGGTATGCGCCCATTTTGGTTTTGCATGTGGGCTTCTCAGTAGTTAATTGATGCTTCCTTATTAGAGAGAAAACACAAGGTGCATCCTATACGGAAGTCTTGTGTGTTTGACATGCATGAACTCTCTGAGTTTCAAACAATGGTGCATATAATGTATTTCTGTTTTTAGCATGCTTTTTACTTGCATTTTATTTATTGTTACTAAATCTACTAACATACATTAATTTTCCAAGTAAGTAAAGTGTTGAAATAAATCGCACAGATAGCATGGGAACATTAATACAATGTTGAGTTTTGATCCAAACCATAATTTTGGTTGAGATTGACATTTCAGTGTTTAAAGTGTGTTGGATCAGCATTGAAATTTTTATGAAAGCCAACAGCACACATGGGTGGAGACAGTGACATTGAACTAACAGTGATTTGTAGTTGATGAGCACAAGATCATTCAGGCAGGTATCTCTGCAGAACACTAGTGGGTGTTTGTCTATCAGTGGGGCGTTTTCAAACCACAATGGGCATTTTCACCCGCTTTACCTGATTTGCTCTAATCCAGTGGGGGCTTGGTTTAGGGGTGGGGTGGTTTAGCAAGTCTGTTGAAAAATGGTTGAAAAACATTTATTGTAGTTTGAAATTGGCCACTGATTGGTAAACGCCCATTTTGGTTTTGTATGCGCACTTCTCAGTAGTGTAACGCTTCCTCATTAGAGAGAAAACATAGGTGCATCCTATACAGAAGTCTGGTTTGTTGAAGCACCTGACATACTTACATGACTTCTCTAGCACAGTTTCAAACAATGGTGCATCTACTTACTTAAAAAAATGCACATTACTTTAGTAAAGTTTATTACGAATTTCCTGAATAAAGTTCTAACGTCATTTAACACATTTCTTGAAGTGCACACTGCAAACATAGCCCATGTCTTGCATCCATCAGTGCTTGCATGCAGAGCACATTGCTCCTTTAGTAGGAATGAAGGCCGACGAAGATGGACAATAAATAAATAGAAAGCACCCCCCTCCTGATAATGCTGACATTGATTATACACCGAGTTGTTGTCGACAGCATAATCACCTGACCTGGGACTTGATGATATCCTGTGCCTTATCACTGCTTAATCAGGTAATCATTCATATTCCTGAATCTGTATTAAATTTGAGAAATTTCCACTGAAACACAATAACAAAAAACATCTTGTGTTTATTAAGAAAGTGACTGACATGGCTATTTTATTTTGTGATATTTGAAGAGATTAAGTTCTACATAAGGTGAATCTGCAGCTTCAAAGGGATAGTTCAGCCCGAAATGAAAATTCTGTCATTATCTACTCATCCTCAAGTTGTTCCAAACCTGTATGAATTTCTTTCTTCTGCTGCACACAAAAGAAGAGAGTGAAGAATGTTGGTAACCAGACAGTTGAGGGTAGCCATTGACTTCCATGGTATTTATTTTCTACTATGGAAATCAATGGCCATATCGTCAACTTTCTGGTTACCAACATTCTTTAAAATATCTTCTTTTGTGTTCAACAGAAGAAAGAAACTCATACAGGTTTGGAACAACTTGAGGGTGAGTAAATGATGACAGAATTTTCATTTTGGGCTGAACCATCCCTTTAAAGAAATTTTCATTGTAAAAACCAAAGTTCTTTTATTCTACAAGATAAACGTGTTACTTGAATGCTATGTAGTTTCACAGAAATTGAACTGAGATATTGTTAATGGCTATAGCTCATAAGTGTTTGTTCCTCTTCATGAAGTCATGAGTTTAGCTCCAACACCTGCCTGGAAGTTTCCATTGATCCCAATGACCTTGATTAGCTTGATTAGCTGCTTCAGGTGTGTTTAATTAGGGCTGGAGATAAAATCGGACACCCCTGCCGTAGTGATTTTTTTATTTTTTATTGAAGCATTAATAGATTTTTTTAAAAAAATGAAATAATCAGAATTTAACGATACTTTAATCATAGTTAGAATATTTTGTGTTCAGCAACTTTTTAAAAAAAGCGAATTGTATTGTGTTTAGTATATTAACATTCTTGAATGTGGCAACTGAATTGACTTGTTCTCGAGTAACATCATGCTTTCTTTTTCAGAACCCAGAGGAAAAGAGGCAGTAGTCTGATGTATGACAGATTTTTAAAAACCTGAACCGTTGGACCAGCTGTAGTTATGACATCAGACTTCTGAAGCCAATTTTATTTTTAAAGTTGAAATGCTTTTGTCCTATTTCTCCCCCTTTCTTTTTTAAAGAATTATCTTTTAATATATTTTTGTCATTGATTGATTGAATAAAATAAATTAACTCAACTGCTGGAAATGTGTCATTTATATTTTAAAAGGTTTTTGCCAAATTTTTGGTCAGGAATTTGTTGACGCATCATTGAAGTGTAGTTGAAATATTAATGTTGTTTCAACATTAACTTGTTACATCAGATGGCAACATTGGTTGACATTCCTTTTCAGTTGTATTTTCAGTGTTTCAGCAAAATGTATTTAGAATCAACATCATAGTGTAACATTGATCAAACCATATTACCAAAGATTATTTCTGTTAATTTCAGTGTTGATTCAACAGCAGTGATGTAGATTCAACATCATAGTGTAACGTTGATTCAACAATATTACCATCGATTTATTTTAGTTAATTTCAGAGTTGATTCAACAGCAGTGATGTAGATTCAACATCATAGTGTAATGTTGATTCAACAATTTTACCATTGATTTATTTTAGTTAATTTCAGAGTTGATTCAACAGCAGTGATGTAGATTCAACATCATAGTGTAATGTTGATTCAACAATTTTACCATTGATTTATTTTAGTTAATTTCAGAGTTGATTCAACAGCAGTGATGTAGATTCAACATCATAGTGTAATGTTGATTCAACAATTTTACCATTGATTTATTTTAGTTAATTTCAGTGGTGATTCAACAGCAGTGATGTAGATTCAACATCATAGTGTAACGTTGATTCAATAATATTACCATCGATTTATTTTAGTTAATTTCAGTGTTGATTCAATAGCAGTGATGTAGATTCAACATCATAGTGTAACGTTGATTCAATATTACCATTGATTATTTGTTAATTTCGGTATTGATTCAGCATTGGTGATGTAGAATCAATCATAGTGTAATGTTGATTCAACATTAACTGAGGGTGCAAAAGTGATGTTGATAAAAAATCACTTTGTAATGTTGAATCAATACTATTACCGTTGATTTTTGGTTGAAATCTCAACATTGCTTCAGCATTAACTGAGGGTGCAAAAGTGACATTGAAACAACATCACTTTGTAATGTTGAAGCAATATTAACACCATTGAATTGTGATTGAAATCTGAACATTATTTCAATATTAACCGAGGGTGCAAAAGTCACATTGAAACAACATCACTTTGTAATGTTGAAGCAATATTAACACCATTGATTTGTGATTGAAATCTGAACATTATTTCAATATTAACTGAGGGTGCAAGAGTGATGGTAAAACAACATCACTTTCTAACGTTATTTCAATGTAATCAGCATTGACGCATCAACACTGACTCAACATTGTTTCAATGGTTACATGCTATCTGGGTTGTGTTTGTGTTTGTGTTTGTTTGTAACTTTCTTACTGTGATGGTCCACCCCTTGAAGGAATGAAGAGGAAACACTGTAGTATTGGCTGTCTCAGTGTGTGTGTGTGTGTGTGTGTGTGTGTGTGTGTGTGCGTGCGTGCGTGCGTGTGTGTGCGTGTGTGTGTGTGTGTGTGTGTGTGTGTGTGTGTGTGCCAGGTCACATTACTGTGTGTGTGTGTGTGTGTGTGTGTGTGTGTGTGTGTGTGCGTGCGTGCGTGCGTGCGTGCGTGCGTGCGTGTGTGTGTGTGTGTGTGTGTGTGCCAGGTCACATTACTGTGTGTGTGTGTGTGTGGACTATGTATGGCACTGAATAAAAGTGTCCAGTAAAGCATAATGATATGCGGGGCCTCACACACAGAGCCTAGGGGCCGACCACCTTAATCCACCCCTGCCTGTGGCCTAGATTTATAAAACTGTGTGCGTGTTAAATTGTTTAATATTAATTATTTATTTTAATTTAATGAATAATCCAAGGCCTCCATCTTAGTCCTTCTTTTCCCACTGTTCATTGTGTCTGCTTCTCGTTGTCTTGTACATTTTGAAACAATTAAATGAATAAAAGCAAGGATGCCAGTGCTGTGAGGTGTTTATTCAGATTAAACACAATTCTCCATACATTTGATGATTTAAAATAATCCAAGGCCTCCACAATTGTGCTTTTATTTCTTCATTTCCCATTTCCGTGTTTATTTTTTCTCCTTCTGTTTGTTTTTTAAAACTCTCCTCTTAAAGCTTACTTATAATGCTGAGTACCAAGGCAATCAATAATACAATAATTACAGACAAAGACACAACGGTCACTGCAATTCCCGCAGTTTCCACCTAGAAGAATAAACAGAAAGTATTTATTTTCTAAATCACTGTTTGAAAACTTGTTGCTTTTGTGACATTAATCCTAATTTTAAACTAATTTAAACAATTTTTGTCATAATATAGTCTGTAATCCTGTAATTTTCACATTTGAGACATTGAGTATCCTACAGTATGATTCTGTGTGCGAGGTCGTGCCGATCTACTGTACCTGCCGGGATTCTGGCTCTCCGTATCTCAACTCTGTAACAAAGTGCTCACAGTTGTTTGTAAACAGACTGTACGGACGTCTCTGTCCCACACGGCTCTGTGCGTCTTGTAGAATATCTTTAATGGGACGAGGGTTAATGTACCTATCCAGACGATTGTTGACACTGTAATCATCTTCGCCAGCCACATCCTTAAGTCTCTCTCTCCTCACGACGGCATTCCCTTTTCCTACTGAACCCAGACAGCAGGACCCAGCGTCGGCATCGTCGGCTACAGAGAAAGAAATGGAAAATTAAAGGCAATCATGACTCATGACACTTGAATGGAATAAATGTTTCAGACTCAGTAAAGTTCAGCTCAGTTGAGCATGTGCACGGTCACTTCCTGGTGTTCAATAAGCCAGCTTGGGCATTTCCTGTTAGCTGTCATTCTGGACTCGCTGTAAATCCACACAAAACCATCAATGGTTGATCTTTTAATGTTGTATTTATATTGTAATGCAGTTAGCACACGTACGTTATTTGCCAATAAACCAGATTTATTGATTGCAATAAAAACGAAGCTAACGGGAACGCTGGAATAAGAAACACGTCTGTAATTGGATACGCACATGCAACGCTTTTCCAGGACTTCAAATGTTATTTTTAATGTGATGATCAAAACATTATTTCCTTGTCCATCTGAGATCGTAAAACCGAACGTTTCAAGATGTAGGAAGTCCAACATTTATTAGAAACACTTTTATTTAAAAATAAAAAAGACAGTAATTCCCACTCTGGCCAGCAGAAGAGGAGCATTTATTGGCTCATATTAGCCGTTTCCAGTCATATTTTCACACTCAGATATTACTCACATATCTTGTGATTGAGTGACACAGAAAGCGAGCTCGGCTCCGTCGCTCTATAATCACTGAAGCTGTCAGTCAAGCTCATGATTTCAGCACACTTGTGAAACTCACATTCTGTTCAGTGATTAACTAAAGTGCATATTTAACTGCAGTGTGTTGATGAGAAAACTGATGGACGAACAGAACTTTGCTGAGGAGGAACACTGAGGAACGAGTCTTTTTATGTTGTCTTGTTTAAATAACTAAATTAATGCTAGGCCTGAATATATTTAAGTGTCTATATTCTGATTATGAACTAAGTATTACACTAGTGATGCTGTTAAAGCTCCCGACACACACCAGAGGTTTTCCAGCAGCTCATATTATTGCAGAAGTTCTTAAGATCGTTCCCGGCATACGGTCAAACGGCAAACATGTAACGGCAGTGTGTAAAGTGTGTAAAGCATGAAAAGCATGAAAAGCGTGTAAAACACTCACAGTCTGAGGTCAGGTGAATCACATCTCCATCGCCGACATACAAAGCCCAGTGCTGATATATCCTCTTATATCTTAACTGTCTGGAGATTACAATGAGGTCTCCTGGCTCCGGTTTCTTATCCTATAGAAGATAATATCAGGCGTAATATTTAAAAAAGATACAGAGCCATTTAAATCTGGCATAATATAATATCATACTGTTTATCTAAAATAACACAATACCATTGCACTTGTGAATAGATAAAACAATAAGAAAGTGTTAAGTTTGCCTAAAAACAGCTTCTGTACACATGACATAAGCTCGTTTCAGAGGTTTATAAGTATTTAGCTTTCTGTTTCCTTAGAGAACAACTTGTGTAGTTTTAAACTCTTTCAAGCTCTGTTACCGTAGTAAATATGCTTTCCGACAACCCTTGATCAATGAGCAAACAGTCTTTTATATCAGAAACATCAGCAGAAAAGATCTATTAGCTGAGTGATGCTGTCTTTCCCTCTCTCCGTACGATTGAGTTCATTACAAGATATTTACCTTTTCCATGGCAAACTCCTTCTGCTCTTCTGCTCTTCTGCTCTTCACTGTAGTCCTGTGAGAAACACATGAAGCTTTTAGACACAGGGGCAAGTCCAGGATGTTTGGCAACTACACAGGCATATATGTGGCAAACCACACCGGCTATGAGGGTTAGGGCAGGTCCTTAAATCATGAATAGTCAGGTTATTATACAGAAAATAGGCATTTATAATAGGAGTACTCGTGTCTCTGCACTGTCACTGTTAGAACACACTCTTTCTTTCTCTGATCATCTCTGACAGTAAATGCCCATCACAGGAGTGTTAGTGTGTGTGTTTCTCACGGGTTTCTGTTTGCTCACACACTGATTCATATAGTCAAACATATTTGACTGATGATGATGATGATGATGATGATGATGATGTTGATGACGATGATGATAATGAAGATGATGATGATGATTATAAAGATGATGATGATGATAATGAAGAAGATGATGATGAAGATGATGATGATGAAGATGAAGATGAAGATGATGATGATGATGATAATGATGATGATGATGATGATGGTGATGATGATGATGATGTACAGAATCAGTGCTCTGAGAGTCAGGTTTGATCAGTTAAGAGGAAAACACAAACTCTTCAGTGACGGGGTTTGATTCACTGCACTGTAAATAATGAATCATGGGTCTTGTAACTTTCATTTAAAAAATTAAGGTGATAATTAAAAATCTTGTGTATATTTTATTAAGAACATTGTGGTTCAGTGTCATATAGAAAATATTAAGAACATTTCATTTAAAAAACCAAGAGATACATTTTTCAAAGTTTTTATTAAAGGGGTGGTAAAACACGATTTGACTTTTCTAACTTTAGTTAGTGTGTAATGTTGCTGTTTGAGCATAAACAACATCTGCAAAGTTACAACGTTCAAAGTTCAATACAAAGGGAGATATTTGCTTTTAAAGAAATCAATTTCTAAGAACTACAGAAACGGCTGATAGGGACTACACCACATTCCTGTGGGTTTGCTGACATCACTAAGCCCAATATTTCCATAAACCCCTCCTCTGGGAACACAATACATAAAGGGGGCGAGGCCATTTTATGTTGCTTTGGAGAAGAGTTGTTGTGGTAGTAGAGTGTCATTGCCGCTATGCCGTCGAAACGCTGTTATTTTCACCCAGATTGCAGGTCCACTTTGTTCAGTCTTCCTAAGGACGGTTACAATTTATTTTTAACACGGTCCCTCATAATTATAATCCAAATGTTGCACTTTTTCCGGAGGAAAGCTTCCTCAATCTACACGAGTTCAATGCAGGATTCGCAAACGGCTAGTCCTGAAAGATCGAGCAGTTCCAACTTTAAAAACAGAAGCTGTTGTTTACGAGCCACAACATGTAAGTATGATTTTTTCGTTGATGTGTTTTCCTGTAATAGTTCGTATTGTTAATTGTACGTTGTAGCGAGGAAGTAAACGAAGGACAATGCTGTTTGGCTCCACAAAGTTTGTTAAATGCTAAGTCATACTTATCCGACAAACACATACAAACTTGTGTTTAATATCACCAGCGCAGCGAACTTGGAATGTTTGAGGTTGTTGTCGTTTATAAGTGATCACTGTAAATTATTCTTTGATTATAGCTTTTGTGTATTGTTTATCTACAGGCATGCTAAACATGGTTTTGTGTTTGATTTGGCTGTTGTAAAGCCAATGTTTAGTGTCCGTATTGGGTTAATAGTTCTGGCGACAGATATTTAGCTACAATCGTTTTAAATATACAAAAGTAACAGTGTCTCATATAGCGATCACAATAGATCTGGGGGGTATTCCAGAAAGCTTGGTTAACTTACCATTTGGTAAATCATAACCTCTGGGTTGATTTACCCCAAACCTGCATATGTCGGTTCCAAAACACCTGAGAAGAGTTAGTTTAATCAACCTCCTACTGGTTACCCAGAGTTAATGCGCACGCACGGTGAGTACATAAAGACATTTTCAATGGATCGCCGATTTCAGGAGTCACCATGGAAACCCAGGGAGAAAAAAATCGAGCTACATACTTCGGTGAAACTGAGTTGGAGGTTTTAATGCTTGCTTATGAAGACTATAAGCCCATTATATAAAAAAAAAAAAACAATACTGCTGCATCAGCAAAATAAAGAGAGTTGGCTTGGCAAAAAATAACGGACAGAGTAAATGCACGAGTTTCTAAAATTATAAATGGGCTATTTTCCCCTTTCATTGTGACGCAAAAATTATTTGGGGCATGTAGTAAAAATTAAGTATTTACTTGTTGGCCTCCGTACATTTCTTAGTTTTACAGTAGTAATGCACATAATTGGCTAGTAATATGTTGGCTTCTTGTTTTATCAGGTGTAATTCTTCTGGAGCCAGAAGAAGTGTGAGCCAAGTCGAAATGAAACAAAAACATTCTCCAGCAATATTTTATAAACTTGTTACTGACGCCATGTAATTTAGTTGGTGGGAAACAATATGTGAACAGTAATCTGTCATTGGTTGATGAATGAAATCTAAAGCAATAAATACAAATGTCTTTTGTTACAAGAAATAAAGAAACAATGAACAACACTTGACTGTTAACTGGTTTTAATTAAAGTGATTTTGGCAAATCATGTCTCGTACCACCCTGCCATCTTTTTGGTCTACTGGGTTCACTGGGTGTTCCTCTTGGCCATCTTCATCAAGAGAAGGGGGGGGGGGGGCTCTCACCTCTCAGTGTGGCAATGTTGTGAAGAACAACACAAGCAGCTGTGATGTCACATGACCTTTCTGGGTTGACCCTGAGCCCACGCAGGCACTGACACCTTGCCTTCAGGATGCCTATGTGGGGCTCATAATAACATTCCCTGTAATGCAACTGTTAATGTTTAGAGAGAGAGAGTGCCCCCCTATATGTCTTTATTTAATTTTTATTGTTCACTTAGTTCATATGTATTCTAAATTCTTGATGGGGTAAAAATGGAAATATGTTTAAGTCAATGTTTGTGCAAACGCATAATCTCTGCTTGGTTTATATTGAGTGATGCTCAAGCAGGCATGTTATGGCGATCCTACAGGAGAGGCCCACGGAAGAGAGGTGCGGGCGTGGACTAGAAACAGAGGAAGAGAGTTCTGAGTAGTGTTGTGAACGCGCGCAGAGTTTTGGTAGACTGCGAATAAATGCTGAGTTAATGTAAGCAGTGAGCAAGATTAAATGAACCCATCAAATCATGCACGTCTTGGAATTCATTCATTTCGACATGCAACAAACTTGGAGGCACCGCTGGGATTTCTAATAAGTGCGAGACGAAGTGCGAGCCGGAGGGAACCCCGCGAGCACGCGGGACAGCGGAGATTCTCGGCCGAGTAAGCGAGTGCATGTCAGCGCGAGATGGTTCTGGAAGCACTAGCCGAACGTGTAACAGAGAGACTGTGGCTGTTGCGGCTCGACCAAGTGAAGGAGGTATGTGATTGTAACAAAATCCCTACCGCAAATGTCTCTACTAAGCGCGCACTTATCAGGAAGATTACAGAGTCGATTGATGCCGCGATTGATACGGAAGAAGAAGAAGTAGCGAAGCACTATTTGTATTCAATGTTTTCGCTCATGGAGGCGCAGGGAGAGAACGAAAGTGACGAAAATGGTGGCAGAAATAAAATTGAGACGGAAATGTCGCAGATTGAGCATGATGTAGTGAACGAGGCAGATTCACAGCAAAATGACTCTGAACTGCAGATTGGAAATACGAATATAAGAGATCAAATGGGAAAAAAAGGAAAAGAGATTGAAAAAGGGAAAAAACAGCCTCTAGAACAGCCAGCATTCATTGGCATGGCCCCTGAAGTCACGGTGAGGAGGGATTTCAAAGTCTGCGGTCAGATTGGAGAGAGTGGGCAAAAGGATAAACTGTCATTCACTAATTTGATGCATCAGGTTGACAAAGGGCTGAGAAGAGGCCACAGTGAAGCAGAAATTATTGAAGCAGTAATAAAAGCCATCAGCCCAGGATTGAGTTTACGCAATATGCTGGAAATCAAAAGAGATCTCACTCTGCCACAGCTGAAAACAATATTAAAGGGACATTTCGAGGACAGTTCTACCGACCTGTACTACAAATTGTTGAACATCACTCAAAGTGCCAATGAATCACCACAAGCCTTCCTTTTCAGAGCCATTGAGTTAAAAGAAAAGCTGTTACGCACGTGTGAAGAAGGTGGCGAGTATTTCAGTACAGAGCACATACAAAAGAAGTTTCTACGCTCGGTTGGCACCGGTCTGATCAGTGATCATATTAAATTTCAGATGAGGCCATACCTGGACGATTCAAAAATTTCAGATGAACTGTTGATAAACAAAATGAACGAGGCAGCCGGTGATGAAACCGAGAGACTGAATAAACAAAAGAAGAACACAGGAAGTAAAGTGGCAAAAGTACACCAATTGTGTCCAGAAATGCAGGCTCATCCATGCAGACAGGATGAAATGACCGCCAAAGTGTTGGTTCAGGAACAGTCAAGTGATGTTGTCAGGCGGAAATGCAGAGAAACACCAGCAGCGGAGGGGCGGAGAGAATCCAAGTTATATGAGATGGTGAAACTCCTGAGAGAGTTAGTTGCGGAACTCCGAAAAGGACAAAACAACCCTCCTGAGCGTATAGTCAAGGGAAGATCCAGCTACAGAAAGGGATGCAGAGCTTGTCAGGAGAAAGGTGAAGAGGACCGATGCGAGCACTGCTTCAGATGTGGAGTTGTGGGTCATGCCGCCCGGGGATGTAGAGCACCAAAGAATCCAGCAGAGGGCAGAAGCGATGTAAAAATATCTGTTCATTCCATGAGACCAGACAGCTCGACCTCCATTCTGAGTTACTGTGACCCACAAGAGAAAACTCAAGAGCTCCTGCGACAAAGAATTAAACAGCTGGAGGCGGAGTTAGAACAAAGAGGAAAAACAGAGCATGTTAGAGCTACCACCTATACCAACCACATACCTTTCCAACGACACCCAAGATTGGAGAACCTCATTGGTCGTAGATGTATGGTTGACTGTTTCTTTGAATGCGTGCCTGTGCAGGCGCTCTGGGACACAGGGTCGCAGGTGACCATCATCAATGAGGAATGGAAGAATACTTGCTTTCCCCACATTGCGACACGCAGCCTAAGTGAGCTGCTGGATGAAGGTGAAACACTCATTGGACGAGCAGCAAACCAAACTGATATACCTTTCTCAGGATGGGTGGAGTTGAAATTTCAACTTGGGCCGAAAAGAGGGGCCCAGGCAGAACTTCTGGTACCCGTGCTTCTCTCCAGTGAGCAAGGCGTGGGGCAGCCTCAATTATTGGCTATAATGTTATTCAGCAGCTGGTGACAAAGGGAATGGAGCAGTACCCTGATATCATTCCAGAAGTGGTAAAGGAAGCTTTCTCTTGTGACTGCAAAAAAGCTGTGGTATTGATTAGAATGATGCAGAATGGGGACCAAGTTGGAAAAGAAGGAATAGTGAAAGTTGGACGGATTAATACAGTTGTTGCTGCCGGACAGACAAAAACGGTGAAATGTAGAGTGAGGGCTGGTCCTCTGGTTTCAAAGCAGGAAGTCTTGTTTGAACCAGAAGTTATTCCACAGTGGCCTGAGGGACTTGATGTAACTAAGATGGTAATCAGTCTTCAGAAGGGAAACTTGTCTAAAGTTCACATCCCAGTTACCAACATCAGCAATGTGGACATTATGCTTGCTCCCCGCACTGTACTAGGACGAGTTCAGCAAGTCAGGTCCATCTATCCAGCAGACACCAAACCCGCTACTGTGAAGGCAGACTGAAAGGACATTGGGGAGGATGTGGTGGCGGCGGGAGTAGTGGTCGCTGAGGGTAAGGACGTGATAATCCGTGAGGTGAAGGATCTGAATGAGATTGACAACACAGGACAGGATACTAATGGAAAACTGTGGGACCCACCAGTGTCAATAGACCATCTCACCCCGGAGCAACAGAGGAAAGTTAAACAGCTGCTGAGGGAGGAGTGTGCAGCATTTTCAAAGGATGAGAACGATGTGGGGTGCATCCCGACACTCCAAATGAGAATCAGATTGAGTGACACGACACCAGTAAAGCGTACGTATGTCTCCGTACCAAAACCACTACACAAGGAGGTGAAAGAATATGTGGAAGACCTTTTGAATAAAGGATGGATTCAGAAGTCTCGCTCCTCCTATGCATCTCCGATCGTCTGTGTCCGAAAGAAAGATGGTAGTCTACGTCTTTGTATAGATTACCGGGAGCCCTGGATGTGTCCAATCACCTTAGCTACAATTTGCT
Organism: Leuciscus idus; assembly: GCA_021554675.1. NCBI lineage: Eukaryota > Metazoa > Chordata > Actinopteri > Cypriniformes > Leuciscidae > Leuciscus > Leuciscus idus. Next base: position 225,660 of record JAJAVR010000034.1, on the reverse strand, counting down.
CTGAGGCAGAGCAGGATCAAGGAGCAACACAAGAGACCAAAGTGACCCCTGAGGAACTAAGAGGAGCCCAAGAAAAAGATACAGTGCTTGGAAAGGTGCGGGAGTATGTGCTGGCAGAACGTTGGCCAAAGTTGGTGGGACGAGACCGTCGTGATGAGTTGACTGTCCTGTATAGGCAGAGAAACAGGTTAGTTGTGGATGAGGAAGGAGTACTGTGTCGACAATCAGCGGGACGCACCCAGACAGTACTGCCCAGAAAATACCGCCAGTTGGTGTTTAAGGAGCTTCATGAGGATATGGGTCACCAGGGAGTTGAGCGCACACTCAGCCTCATCCGGGACAGGTTCTATTGGCCTCACATGCAGGCCGATGTGGAACATTATGTCACCAAGGTGTGTAGCTGTCTGAAACGCAAGCGTCCAAATAAAGTGACAAGAGCACCATTGGTCAATATAGTGACAACGTACCCTTTCGAACTGGTATCAGTGGATTTCCTGCATCTGGAGGGCTGCAAGGGTGGCTATGAATACATCCTGGTGATAATGGACCATTTTACACGCTTCGCCCAAGCGTATGCTTGCAAAAATAAGTCTGCAAAGACAGCAGCAGAAAAGATCTATGGCGACTTTGTTCTCAGATATGGATTCCCTACTAAACTCCACCACGATCAAGGGAGGGAATTTGAAAACAAGTTGTTTGAGCACATGGAGGAAATCTGTGATATCCAACACTCCCGCACGACTCCATACCACCCGGCTGGAAACGGACAGGTGGAAAGATTTAACAGAACGTTGCTGTCAATGCTGAGATCTCTGCCAGGTCAAGCCAAGGCCGATTGGAAGAACTCTCTAAACAAGGTTGTCCATGCGTATAACTGTACGCGAAGTGAAGTGACAGGTTATGCCCCATACTACCTTCTGTATGGCAGACACCCGAGGCTGCCCATCGATGTAATGTTTGGCCTGAAGCCAAGGGAGAGTGGGGTGTCACATAGTGATTATGCTGCCAAGTGGAGAAATCGCATGAAAGAGGCATATGAATTGGCATCAAGGACAGTTCAGAAAGAGCAGAGGAGAGCAAAACAAGGCTACGACAAGAAGATATATGGAGCAGATCTCCAGCCAGGAAACAGAGTTTTGGTGAGAAATCGGGGAGAAAGAGGTGGTCCGGGGAAACTCCGGTCGTACTGGGAGGATCGAGTGCATGTTGTGACGGAAAGGAAGTATGCAGACGGCCCAGTCTATGTGGTTAAGCCAGAACGTGGCCCAGGGGAAGCGAGGGTCCTACACGAAACTTTTTGCTGCCTTGCGACTTCCTACCTGTTGACGATGTCCAGCAGAACAGGAATACAACTCAATCAAGGGGAAAAGTGACAGTGGCAAAGGGGAAAAAGGACACACATCACATGGACGCTGAGACGGAAGAGGATTCTGAGGACGAGGATGATTGGAGAGGCTTGACGGCAGTGCCGACAAAACAACATGCAGAGAGGAAACGCCGACCAAGAATTGAGGAGGATGAGTTCCGATTAAGGGCAACAGAAGGAGAAGTGGACCAAGAGCCAGAATGCGAGCATGTACTGCCCATGGAAATGTGTGAGGAAGAGGACAGAAACTCAGAGAAGTCTGCAGATGAATTGGAAGATGAAAATGAGATGGTAGAAGGGAGACAGGAGACATCATCCGATGAGGCAGATGACGTCAGACCAGCTGCAACTCACCTGCCACAAAGAAAGTATCCTTTCAGACAAATACATCCACCAAAAACACTGACATATGATACATTAGGCACGCCTTCTATTACACACAGAGTAATTTGATTTCATAGTTACTATACAAGTTAGTAAAAACACAGTTCATACGCTCATAATTAAGAAGAAGTTAATGGGATTATGTTTTAGTTAATACACATAAAGTACCAGTAAACAGACTATTATGATACAGTCAAAATAGCATATGTGGGTCTGTGTATAGAGCATAGAATATGTTAATGGTTGCGACCTTTCAGCACTTGATGCGTGGCCCGTCGCATGACGGAGCAATGTTTCAGATATCATGTGGCCAGTGGTGTCTACGTCAGCAGATGACATGAAATGGGAGATAGATGTCACACAAAGACAGTTTCAAGACTACTTAGCATCAAGTATAGAGACTGACTCCCTTATGTACTTCTTTGCTCTTGTGTTGAAAACAGAGACTCTGGGAACTATGGAATGCTGAGACAGCATTCATTTTTGGAGGGGAGAGTGTGGGGCTCATAATAACATTCCCTGTAATGCTACTGTTAATGTTTAGAGAGAGAGAGTGCCCCCCTATATGTCTTTATTTAATTTTTATTGTTCACTTAGTTCATATGTATTCTAAATTATTGATGGGGTTAATACTAGAAATATGTTTAAGTCAATGTTTGTGCAAACGCATAATCTCTGCTTGGTTTATATTGAGTGATGCTCAAGCAGGCATGTTATGGCGATCCTACAGGAGAGGCCCACGGAAGAGAGGTGCGGGCGTGGACTAGAAACAGAGGAAGAGAGTTCTGAGTAGTGTTGTGAACGCGCGCAGAGTTTTGGTAGACTGCGAATAAATGCTGAGTTAATGTAAGCAGTGAGCAAGATTAAATGAACCCATCAAATCATGCACGTCTTGGAATTCATTCATTTCGACATGCAACACCTATGGTCCATGTTCTGCTGTGGGCCAGGTTGAATTGTGCCTGTGGTCCAGGCTCAGGATCAGGGTAGGGTGTCATCATATAGGGCAGACAGGGGTACCCTCTGTCCCCCAGCAAGTAACCATTGAAGTGTCATATAAAGGTAGTTAAAGTGTATAATTGCATAAAAAATAAATAAATAAAAAAATAATTAAAAAATTAAAACATTGTGTAAGGCAAAACATACCCTGTTGAAATTTGTGGCACAATGATGTCTCCCTAAACATTCTGGCATCATGTACAGACCCTGGCCATTTGGCTTCAACATTAGTGATGAGGTGGGTTGCATCACATATTACCTAGTTAGCAGTGGTGGACGAAGTACACATACTATCTACTTGAGTAAAAGTAAAGATACTCAAGGTAAAATATTACTCAAGTAAAAGTAGAAGTGCTGCCTTTAAACATTCACTTGAGTAAAAGTACAAACGTATTTGCCTTCAAATGTACTTAAGTATCCAAGTACTATGATTTTTTTATGGCTATAATGTCCTATTATAATTTTTGTCACAAGACTCTTGCTTAACTCAGTCTACGTGAAGACTCCAATGTCACTCTTGGCACATCAATCTATTAATAAAATGACATTAATTAGTCTCTATATATATTTATATTATATATATTTTTTAATTGAATACATTTTTTGTGTGTTTAATTTTGGACGGAAGGGGACTGTTCCCATAAGGTATAATACATTTACAGTATTTACTGTATATATTTTTCACGAGCATCTATGGTTATAATAGGCCTATTATAAACATCCTAATGTTATGATACATTAACATAAACCTGCACAATGCCATTAAATACACACACACACACACACACATTTATACATATATATATATATATATATATATATATATATATATATATATATACAGGTCCTTCTCAATAAATTAGCATATTGTGATAAAGTTCATTATTTTCCATAATGTAATGATAAAAATTAAACTTTCATATATTTTAGATTCATTGCACACCAACTGAAATATTTCAGGTCTTTTATTGTTTTAATACTGATGATTTTGGCATACAGCTCATGAAAACCCAAAATTCCTGTCTCAATAAATTAGCATATCATGAAAAGGTTCTCTAAACGAGCTATTAACCTAATCATCTGAATTCACGAATTAACTCTAAACACCTGCAAAAGATTCCTGAGGCTTTTAAAAACTCCCAGCCTGGTTCATTACTCAAAACCGCAATCATGGGTAAGACTGCTGACCAGAAGGCCATCATTGACACCCTCAAGCAAGAGGGTAGGACACAGAAAGAAATTTCTGAACGAATAGGCTGTTCCCAGAGTGCTGTATCAAGGCACCTCAGTGGGAAGTCTGTGGGAAGGAAAAAGTGTGGCAAAAAACGCTTCACAACGAGAAGAGGTGACCGGACCATGAGGAAGATTGTGGAGAAGGACCGATTCCAGACCTTGGGGGACCTGCGGAAGCAGTGGACTGAGTCTGGAGTAGAAACATCCAGAGCCACCGTGCACAGGCGTGTGCAGGAAATGGGCTACAGGTGCCGCATTCCCAAGGTCAAGCCACTTTTGAACCAGAAACAGCGGCAGAAGCGCCTGACCTGGGCTACAGAGAAGCAGCACTGGACTGTTGCTCAGTGGTTGCTCAAATTTTGCATGTCATTCGGAAATCAAGGTGCCAGAGTCTGGAGGAAGACTGGGGAGAAGGAAATGCCAAAATGCCTGAAGTCCAGTGTCAAGTACCCACAGTCAGTGATGGTCTGGGGTGCCATGTCAGCTGCTGGTGTTGGTCCACTGTGTTTTATCAAGGGCAGGGTCAATGCAGCTAGCTATCAGGAGATTTTGGAGCACTCCATGCTTCCATCTGCTGAAAAGCTTTATGGAGATGAAGATTTCATTCTTCAGCATGACCTGGCACCTGCTCACAGTGCCAAAACCACTGGTAAATGGTTTACTGACCATGGTATTACTGTGCTCAATTGGCCTGCCAACTCTTCTGACCTGAACCCCATAGAGGATCTGTGGGATATTGTGAAGAGAAAGTTGAGAGACGCAAGACCCAACACTCTGGATGAGCTTAAGGCCGCTATCGAAGCATCCTGGGCCTCCATAACACCTCAGCAGTGCCACAGGCTGATTGCCTCCATGCCACGCCGCATTGAAGCAGTCATTTCTGCAAAAAGGATTCCCGACCAAGTATTGAGTGCATAACTGAACATAATTATTTGAAGGTTGACTTTTTTTTGTATTAAAAACACTTTTCTTTTATTGGTCGGATGAAATATGCTAATTTATTGAGACAGGAATTTTGGGTTTTCATGAGCTGTATGCCAAAATCATCAGTATTAAAACAATAAAAGACCTGAAATATTTCAGTTGGTGTGCAATGAATCTAAAATATATGAAAGTTTAATTTTTATCATTACATTAGGGAAAATAATGAACTTTATCACAATATGCTAATTTATTGAGAAGGACCTGTATATATATAATTTATTTATTTTTTTATTTTATTTTTGCTACGTTATGGGAGCAGCCTATTTCCTTCCAAAATTAAACACCAAAACGTATTAATGCAGTGTTTCTGCTACTCCCCAGAAAAAAAAAATGCTATTATATGCTAGTAATTTTAGTGTCAACGTAATAAGCAATGCTCATTATGCGTCAATATTTACCGATAATTGCTGCAATAATAGCTGCTGCTCTCTGCCCCGCTTAAAATCATTGGCAACGCGATTTGTTTGGAACTATTGAGAGCTACACGAATCACGTGACCGCGCGGCGGCGAGATCACAGCGGCTGCACACTGCACAGACCATTCGAATGATATTAAAATACTGCGAGATCGATTAGAGTGTACTAGTGTAGACGGCTCTGTATGCTTTTCAATCACTCTCGCGATGTCATAAACTGATCGGTCTGTGCAGCTCCGGTTCAAGTCGAACAAGCCTAGTGTGTCGCAACCTTACTGTCTATGGTCTCAACTCTCATATTTAACGGCTCTGGTTCACGCAGATAGCGCCAAGGCACATATCTGATCTCAAAACACATCAGATCTCAATGGGGAAAAATATCATGCTGGATATCTATACTAATATGGACTGGGTAATGTATTATGAATGAAAGGATGCCACATCGTTTGATGGAAATGAAAATGATCAACCTACAGAGGATTGAATTCAAAGACACCCCGGAAATCTAAGTGAAAAAATGATGCAGCAGGCTTGTCAATTTTGCTGAAATTTCATTGCAGCAACTCAAAATGGTACTCAGTAGTTTGTATGGCCCCCACGTGCTTGTATGCATGCCTGACAACGTCGGGGCATGCTCCTAATGAGACGACGGATGGTGTCCTGGGGTATTTCCTCCCAGATCTGGACCAGCGCATCACTGAGCTCCTGGACACTCTGAGGTGCAACCAGGTGATGTCAGATGGACCGAAACACAAAGTTCCAGAGGTGTTCTATTGGACGTAGGTCAGGTGAGCGTGGTGGCCCTTCAATGGTATCATTCCTTCATCCTCCAGGAACTGCCTGCATGCTCTCGCCACATGAGGCCGGGCATTGTTGTGCACCAGGAGGAACCCAGGACCCACTGCACCAGCATAGGGTCTGACAATGGATCCAAGGATTTCATCCCGATACCTAATGGCAGTCAGGGTGCCATTGTCTAGCCTGCAGAGGTCTGTGCGTCCCTCCATGGATATGCCTCCCCAGACCATCACTGACCCACCACCAAACCGGTCATGCTGAACGATGTTACAGGCAGCATAACATTCTCCACGGCTTCTCCAGACCCTTTCCTGTCTGTCACGTGCTCAGGGTGAACCTGCTCTCATTTGTGAAAACCACAGGGCACCAGTGGCGGACCTGCCAATTCTGGTGTTCAATGGGAAATGCCAATCGAGCTCCCTGGTGCTGGGCAGTGAGCACAGGGCCCACTAGAGGACGTCGGGCCCTCAGGCCACCCCCATGAAGTCTGTTTCTGATTGTTTGGTCAGAGACATTCACACCAGTGGCCTGCTGGAGGTCATTTTGTAGGGCTCTGGCAGTGCTCATCATGTTCCTCCTCGCACAAAGGAGCAGATACCGGTCCTGCTGATGGGTTAAGGACCTTCTACGGCCCTGTCCAGCTCTCCTAGAGTAGCTGTCTGTCTTCCTGGAATCTCCTCCATGCTCTTGAGACTGTGCTGGGAGACACAGCAAACCTTCTGGCAATGGCACGTATTGATGAGCCATCCTGAAGGAGCTGGACTGCCTGCACAACCTCTGTAGGGTCCAGGTATCGCCTCATGCTACCAGTAGTGACACTGACCCTAGCCAAATGCAAAACTGGTGAAAAACAGTCCAAAAAGATGAGTAGGAAAAAAATGTCAGTGGCCTCCACCTGTAAAACCATTCCATTTTTGGGGGTTGTCTCACTGTTGCCCATCTAGTGCACCTGCTGTTAATTTCATTAACACTAAAGCAGCTGAAACTGATTACCAACCCCCTCTGTTACTTAACTGACCAGATCAATATCCCAGGAGTTTAACTGACTTGATGCTATTCTCTGATTAAAAAGTGTTCCCTTTATTTTTTTGAGCAGTGTACTTAAGTACAGTAACGAATTACATTTACTTCGTTACTGTCCACCACTGCTAGTTAGTGGGGACCAGTAATGAGGGTGATTTAAAAAAAATCTATTGTCACCTGCACATTGATGCTATGGATTGACTTCCTATTAACATAATCTCCTTCATTGACTGAAGGAGCTTTAATGGGAATGTGGGTTCCATCAATGCACCCAATCACATTTGGGAACCCTGAAATTGAAAGTTATATAATTAGAAACTTAGAAAATTATTGTGACTGTCACTGTATACAGTATGAATAGATTAAGTATAGTGCTATGTAACTAAAATGGTCTTTCATATAATATCATAGAATGGACAAACCCGCCACTCTGTGGAATTCCTCTTTAATGACCCTCAGTGGTTTATGGCTAGGGAACTGCACAAAAGTGTGTAGGAACCGTTTGAGTGCAATGCATACTGTACGAACAGCCCTACACACAGTTGCCTTTCCCACATGCTCTGCATCGCCTATTGTATACAAAAAACTCACCGTCGCTAAAAAGTGAAATAAATGGAGTTAAATATTTAACTCCATTATCTTCGTTTAATAAATTAACGATTCTTTTGAAAAATGGTAACGCTCCCGCAAATATTCATTTGGATACGAAAACACATTGATAGGTGGTCGTATCACCCTCTCACGGCGGAAAAGAATTCGTATTATCTGTGCTTCCACATCCACTGGATCGTCTTTAAAAGGGCACGCCATGCTCCGTCACCTCTCTGAAACAAACTAACCCTGGAACATAACCTGCTACCGAGCAGGTTATCTTCAGAGAGTAAGTTCCTATGGTTACATACATACCCAGAAAGTTACCTCCGTTTTTGGAACCGAAAGTTGAGGTTATCCACTAACTTACCCTTAAACTTACCCGGGTATGTCACATAACCTGCTTTCTGGAATACCCCCCTGCAGTCTTAAAAAAAAAAAACATACCTTTCTGAAACGTCCTTTAACAGCCGTTCTTGAACATGTTCTGCTCGATCCTCTCCACTAACATTCTCTGGGTCTGATTTGGGCTCTAACTGGTAACTTATGGAATAACGCCGTTGTTTACTGAAGCACAAACTACCGGTAAGGGGCGTTTCCGAAACAACGTGCACTTGGCGGTTAGCGAATCACAACACACTGGGCCAGCTAACCAATCTGAGCCCATTGCGTATTTTTGAGGGCGGGGCTTCATAGAACCAGGAAATCATCCAACCGTTTTTACAAGGAGGGACAGAGCGGTGTAGAATAATGGTTAAATATGTGAAAAATAATGCGAATTTTTAAAAATGAAGCATGAACACGTTACAGTGAACCCCACAAACACAATCAAGCCTTCGAAAAAAGGTGTTTTACCACCCCTTTAAGGAAACAAACACAGTTTTGTATGGAGGATGAGAAATTACTTAAGTATAAATAAATAAATAAATAAATAAATAAATAAATAAATAAATGCAGAATTAATTAAATAAATAAATGTAGAAATACCTAAATAAATGCATAAATAAATATATGAAGAAATAAATATAGAAATACATAAATAAATAAATGAAGAAATACATAAATAAATAAATAAATGATTAAATGAAATAAGTACATAAATGCAGAAATAAATAAATGCATGAATACATAAATATTTTTGTCAAAAGGATCATTTTGAATTGGGCTATTTTTGTACCATTTGTGTTATACAAATTTTTTTCTACATGTATTTATGCATTTCTACATTTATTTATTTATGTGTACGCAACGCATTCTCATCCTAGGGCGTCATATACTGACCCTTTTGACATTTCGTCTACATCAAACGCACATGGCACCCTTTAGCGTCAATATGACACGCACAGAGCCTTGTTCGGATATGGGTAGGTTTAGGTCTGGGGTAGGTTTAGGGTTAGACCGCTAGGAGGCGCCTTCTGGCTCATATCTATCTGCGTCTCATATTGACGCTAAAGGGTGCCATGTGCGTTTGATGCAGACGAAATGTCAACAGCGTCAGTATTATGACGCCTTGGGATGATGTTAATAAGGTAGGCGGTCCTAACCTCTCTCAATGCAGGATTGGTCAATTTGGCAAACCAGTCGAAACAACCGTACATGGCTTGGAGTGGGAGACCACTGGCTGAACTGTTGCGGGATGACCAGCTTGAAAACAGAATACATCTAGTTTATATCTGATAGGTTGATCAAATAATGAGTAGCTAAATGAATAACTGATATACATGGGATATATTAATCTGACAGAGTTGAGCCAGATCTAGCTATGTAGCAATGGTTATTAATAAAAACTATAACAGTAATATGTATTGGTGCATGATAATAAGCACTAAAATTACCCACTCTAACTATAGTAAAGTAGGCTATTAAGAAATTGTGATGCAACAAATAGGGTATAATTTATAAATGATCATCCCTCCAAAACAGAGAAAATATTTTGCAAAGTACATGTCTGACTCTTTTAAAAGTGTTTATTTGCAGGGGTTATTATAGCACAATTCTTTTTTTTTTTTTTTTAAGATTTGTTTTATTAACAAAAGCTCTTACAAGATGTTAATGGTGTGTAGGAAGGATCCACAGTTTGATACATTGAAAGTCATATTTTACAAAAGGAATATACACGCATGTATAACCTTACAGACATACCTTACAAAGATTTCAATTTTGAACATCAGAAGAGAGAGAGAGAGAGAAAAAAAAGAAACTAAGTAAATAAAATTAATACAAAACAAAAACACAAATATTACACAAACTTTTCCTATCCCACCCTCTTCCCTTGTATGGTTCTCAGTTTCCTTTCATTTATATATCTAAACAGTCTATATGCAGTTTATACATACACCCATATAAATCTACACATTACTCACAACAAATGCATCAATGAGGAAGTTATAGAAGATAAACCTGCAAGGTCCAGGAGGGCTCATACTAGCATGGTCAGCCAAGTCCAGAGAAGGTAGAATGTCTGTGAAGGGGCTTCCCTCTCACATTATATCATATCTTTTCGGCAGTGGTGGAGCTAGACTTTTAAAACAGGGGTGGCAAAGGGGTGGCAAGGTATTATTTTGGGGGGTCAATATACAAAGTGTTCAATTACACTAAAAATAAATAATTTTCCACAAAATGTATATAGAGTAAATTAAAGTTGTTTATTTTCCAAAATGTACACAATTATATATGTATTAAGCATGCAGCAAAAATAGAACAACAAGCGTTCAAAGTGCTCCTTGGACTAATCAAGTCCAGTAGTAAACAAAAACTGAGGTAAACTTGGACCTGTCAAAACAAGGCAGGACAAGGCAGTTGTACACATTCAAATGTGTACCACAAGAATAATAATAGAACAACAATACAAAAAAACATAGAGCCCTTTAACAGTGACTCTAATGATACACTTCAATATTTGTACCAGGTATGACCTGCATCTACCCAGTGGTATGGCACCACCAAGTTAAAAAAAAACAAAAAAACATTCAGAACAGCATAATTCTGCGGTTCTGGTGAGATGAAGCAAAATGTTTTACAAAGTCCTCCATATTAATGGAATATGCCCTCCTTGACTCAACACTGAGTATGCCCAGGTGACTTAATCTATCATCTGCCATTGTTGTCCTGAGGTGGGTTTTTATTAATTTAAGGGCAGAGAAACTTCTTTCGCAGGATGCAGTGCTAACTGGAATCACAACCGAAATTTTACTAAGCCTAAAAAGTTCATGGAAAACCTCTTTGTAAGGTTCCAAAAACCCCACAAACTCAAGTAGAGAAGCTGGTCTCTCTCCACTTTTCTCCCTTCTTAACCCATTTAAGCCCACCGGCAACTATAGTTGCCGCAGTGCATAGTTGTCATTTTCCTTTTGTAAATATTTTTCTAGATGTTGTCCATGTTTTATTTCTCAATGACATGCAAGCAAACAACCAAATAAAGGATTTCAAGAAAAAAAAAAAGGTATTCACTTCCTCCCTGTCACATGAGGCTGTCAACTTCCTACCCCTACTTCCAGGAAGCAGGGCGAAGGCAAACCCTCCCAAAGAAAGGTCATTTTCATGTTACTAATAAGTATTTTTTGTTGACATATATATATCTACATAATCATGAAGGTCTCTAGAATCATCCAAACAAAACAAATCTTACAAGAGATCTATAGTTTTTTGTATACTTAGTCAAAAGTCCAAGCGGCAACTATAGTTGCCGGTGGGCAAATGCCTTGTAAGTACATATATCATGGGAAAATGGGGTATACTGTGTTAATAGGTTAATAAATCAAGTTTATTGGTCTTGTTTAGTGCATAAACATAACTTAACCCTTTAACTGACATCTCTATATAGATATATATTTTTTCTTCATTCTATTTATTTGTATTTATTTATTTTCATTTAACTTTTTGATACACAATGCCCTGTTATGGCTGCACTTTGTTCTGCACTATGTTCCACAACTTTAACCCTTGTGCGCTGTTCGTTTGTGGTTTACAGTCAGGCTGTTTGGGGTCTGAGAGACCCCAGGCAACAAAATGTAATTTTGTAACAATATATATATTTTAAACAAATGTAATTTTACTCAGTTTATTTATGTTTTTACTCTACATTTGGACATTTTTACTCCACAAAATGTTCAAAAAAAGAAAAGAATGAATAAACAATTTGCCTTATAAAATACCCACATTTCATTTCATTCATTATATTTATTTATAATTCATGGATAATTTGACATGGTTTAGTGTAAGATTTTTGGCCAAATCTTGGAAAATGCCGTTTTAAAAGTAAAAAAAAAAAAAAAAAACAGTAGATGGCTGCAGAGCTCTAAAAGTACTAAAAGTTTCAAACTAAAAGACATCTTTTCACAAGTTTTTCCAGTTAGATTTATATCTACATATAATGAAATCACAATTATAACAATAAAAGTTACTTTTTGTCAAAGTTTGGCAGTTTTTGTACTGAAAAAAAAATCAGTTTTCAATAATGTTACATTATGATTAGAATCAAACCTGATCAGGATGTTACAAAGAGAAAAGTTGGAGTTTTTAGAGTTTATCATTTATTTCAAACATCTGTTTTTCATATAATTCTACAAATTTAAAGTGTGCCACTTCATTTCTGTCTGTGTGTTCTGTGTTGTTTCTGATTTTGAGGATGAATTTTGTCCATTGATCAAATTCATTTGATTCTAATCATAATATAACATTACTGAAAAACAGATTTTTTTTTCAGTACAAAGAGTGCCTAAACTTTGACAAAAAGTAACTTTTATTATTATAATTGTGATTTCATTATATGTAGATATGAGTACAACTGGAAAAACTTGTGAAAAGATGTCTTTCAGTTAGTCAAAAAGCAAATAGCAAATAGTGGTGCTCTGCAGCCATCTACTGGTTAAAGTGATAATTTGTTACTTTTAAAACAGCATTTTCCAAAAGATGGGCAAAAATCTTACACTAAACCATGTCAAATTATCTATGTTATCCCCATGAATGAAAGTCAGAAATGTGGGTCAAAAAGACCCTGAACAGCGCACAATGGTTAAGGCAAATGGATTTGTTGTTTGTTGTGTTTTCATATTCAAGAGATTATAAGCTAGATGCCGTTTTTTTTGGGTCTGCATCAAATGTTCTTCGACTTTTATACATAATAAATTTGTTTATGAATAAAGATTGATATGTTGAAAGCAGTTATTTTGAGATAAATGCCAAATGTTCTTGGTAGCAGCCATATTTTACATTGAAGGGGTGCATACAACATATTTGCCCACCGGCAACTATAGTTGCCACACATTCAAATATGATTTTCAAGAAAGAAAAAAAAAACCTGGGGAAAATAAATGCAGAACATGTTCACATAGGACACTATTAACAGGATTATATGCATGAAACCATTCAGAAAAATTTGGGCACAAATGGGTTAAAAGAAGCCATCTCGTTTGATGAAGCTCATGCTTAAGGTCTTCTGAATCTGACTCGAATGTTTTCCCCAAAGCAAGCAGGGGTTCCTCTTTTAAGAATGATGGGCTTTTGGGGTCAAGAGACTGCACTCCTTCCATTATCTCACAGTTCTTTTTCGGAAAAACGCCTATCTATTTCTGCTGTAAGACAGTCAAGTACCTGATAGAAAATACTTTTATTGAACTCTTCATTGTTTGCAAACTCAGAGTGCCTCTGTCCAACAGTGCTCATTACAAGTGAATTCAGAAATTTCAAATTGGTCTTTGGTTGTCTCTTGTTTTGTGCTTCTGTGCTAATGTTGCAGTGGTGCACAAGTTCTTCAGTCTCCTTCCATAATTCACCAAATGTACAGTCACTTCTGTAGCTTTTTAATATGTCTGTAAGGGAGCCAACTAGATCTATTGCTCTAACCAAATCAAGACTTCTGGATTGGAGCATGTCAGACAGGATTTTCACATCCCCAAACACTTTACAAAAAGTAACCAAAAGTCCTATAAACTGTAGGTCAATTTGAGCCAAAAGACCCTTTGCCTCTATTTTCCTATCTCCACTATTCTTCTCAAGTGAAATGTCTTGCAAGAGCCTCAAAACTGCTGGAAGCCTGTCTCTCATAGTCCTACATGCCATGTACCTGCAAGCCCACCTAACATCTGAAAGTCGCTGAAGTTCCCTAGGCTTTTCATGTGGGTACATTTCTTTTTGAACATCAAGCCACTTCATATGGACAGCAGAGCCAGACACAAACCTATAAATACTCTGCAGAAGAGCAAAAAACTCCTCAGCTTCAGGCACTGACTTCACCGCATCAACAAGAACAAGGTTCAGACAATGAGCACTACAATGCACATAAAATGCAAACCTGGCATTGCTTTTAATCCGTGCAGACACACCAGAATGTTTCCAGCTCATTACTGATGCACCGTCATAGCCTTGGCCAACAAGGTTGTTTCTGTAGTCAAGCCCATGCCTCTCCAAACATCCAACTATCATTTTGGTTAGACCTTCTGCATCCAAGCTTTCTGCTGACTGAAAGTGCAAGAAGCTTTCGTGTACAGCACCGCTGTAATAGTATCGCAGCACTAAAGACATTTGTTCTTTTTTTTGCAAGTCTTTTGTTTCATCTGCCAATACACTGAACACTTCGCTTTCTTTTACTTCTGCAATAATTTGCTTCTGCACCATATCTGCTAAATCCTGAAGCATCTCATTTTGGATTTGGTGGCTAGTGTACTTAGCATTGCCCTGTGCAGCAAGTCTTTCATCAATAAAGGGGTCATGCTTTGCAACGAGATTCAGAATGGCTAAGAAATTGCCTTCATTCTCAGACTCACCACCCTCCCTGTGGCCCCTCTGTGCAATGTTTTGAGTAGCAGTTAAGAGTAAGACCTCGGCAATTGTCTTGATGTCATTTTTATTTTTCTCAACTTGCTGTTTTCTATTCTCATTTAAGGCATCAAATATTGATTTCTCACTTTCCCTGCTTCTTTTGTATTCTGCCCAAGCATACATTGCATTTGCATGTTGGTCTGATCTTAAGTGACGTTTAAAACCAGAATCTGTAAATAATGCCTTTTTTCAGTTGGAAACCCCAAATTCAGATGTAAAGGAAGATTCCGTGGAACCTGGGAGGCAAAAGTGGCGGCAGGCAAAGCAGTAACTCGCATTTTGACTCTAGCCATGGATTGTCCTTGTACCAAAAGCTGTAGAATGACCTTGTAAATTTTCCAAATGGGGTTCGTGGAAACCTGGCGAGACATGGCTGAACAGGTTCTTCATCCTTCGATCTTGAGATGTCTTTAAGTAAAAATGAAATGAAATAAATACCACAGACTCTTTTTATTATACTAGATCAAGAAGTGAACAACACTAGTCTAGATCATGGCTATTATACTGACACTTGGTCCTTTTGGTGCACATGTGATGCTTGAGTTGGGTGTGGGGAGTTCAGTGCTAGGGTTGTGCCGATGGACGATATCATCGTCAAGATTACGGTTAACACCTTTAAAAATTACATAAATGTATTATGTATTTTTATTAAACTTAGTGAGTGTATATATAAATCAGCAGCAAAAAGTAATTCTTGAGAAAATCTTTAATAAATAATTTTATTAAATCTAAACATGTTAATAAAAACAAATTACTGTTAGAACTCTTATAAAATTAAATCAGGCAATCATACATTTCTCAAATTTATATTTATATATTAATGTCAAGAATTCAGAAGTGTATATATAGCCTACACTACACTACACAGAAATAATATACAATTCACTTATGCTTGTTTTAAATGTATTGAGCAGGCTAGGTATAAAAAATCTTTCAGTGCGCAAAACCATGATAATATGAAACGCTTCAAAACAGAGCGCACAAAGCGCGTTATGCGCATCGCGGGCGCAGAATGATGTGCTCAAAGCAACATGGAGTCACAGTGCGCAGCGCTGCACAAGTGCGCATTTAAAAGTTCACAGCACAAAGCGAAGAAATGTCGAGCGCACAAATCCTATTGTATAACGTTATCTGTCCAACAGTTTATTGATTATTTGTTTCTTCAATTGTTTTAAATTCCAGTTATTGTGCGTTTGATGCCGATTCATAGTCCTTGTGCTGTGTGTGATCTAACAGGCACACGGTAGCGAGTCGTTTAAAAACAGCAACACACTCCAACAAAATAAAGTCATTTTATGCAAATCCACAGCCTTTTCTCTACAGATCAAGCATTATAATGTTAATATATCATATTGGAGAGAGTTTTACCGTGCATCCTGCTGTAACCGGACGAGGCGCGCGCACTGTTTGAATAACGTTACTGAATGGAGAATGATTGACAGCCGCAGAGGAGGGAAAACGAGTTTCCGTAAACTTTAATTATGTAAATAGACTTCTGTCCCTCACATTAAGCTATGGAATGGCTTCAAATGACTTTGTCACCAAAACTGATGTGAAAAAAGCGGGAGGCGCCGAAAAGCGCGCTGTTTGCATCCCTGAAATTAGTCAGTCAGTTTCACGGACTAGTAATGCTCATTTAAGTATTAATGCTAAGCACTACAGTGCAACGTCTCCCTTACTTCCCGTTAAAACAGTACTTCGTTTAATTTAATACCAATAAAAGCCGTACATACCAGCAAAGCGCTCTTCATCGATCCCACACTGCCGCGTTATGTTTTATTTTGGAGCCGTTTTGGAGCACGAAGGAGGAGCTGCGTGTCAGCTTAACCAATGAAAAGTGTAGCAGCAACAGCACGCTGCACGGTGCACGCGCTTGTGCGTGCTGCGTAAAGCCTGTTTTATGCTTCTGCGTCAACTCCACGCCGTAGATACGCCGTCACTACTAAGGCGTCGTGGCCGTTTTATGGTTCTGCGTCGGGTTGTGTTGCATCTCGGTGCATTTCACCACCAGAACGCTAGGGGGGGTGTGGTTCGCGAATCTCTTTGCTAGTTTGTTTTGGTTCCATGTGCCGGTTCCGCTTTTTCATTTCCGACAATGGCGAGCGGAAGAGAGAGAGTGCATGTTGTTGCAGCTGGAGCTAATCGACGTTGAACAACAAATGATTTACTTCCTCGATCAAACGTTCCTCAACTTGATTCATCGTTGAACACAAACAGTTTAGTGGTCACTTTAAAAATGGCGCTATAGCGGGAGGGGGAAACCGGAAAAAATACACTCCGGAAATGAAGTATAATCTGATCAATCACAGCCCTTGTGGTCTGCGTTACCTCGACGCATAGTTACAATTTTTTGGAGGTGCACGTTGAGCTACGGCGGAGGGGGCGGAGAGGGGTTCGTGTCGACGCAGAAGGGTCTGCGGGGGTATGCCGTCGATTCGACGCAGAAGCATAAAACAGGCTTAAGGATGCATTCACGTCCGCTGGGAGATTTGGGAAATGTTAGTAAAAATCAAACAGTGTAATGTTTTCAGCGGGGTGGCAACAGGGGTGGCAAGGACTTCGTCTGGGGTGGCAATTGCCACCCCAACTAGCCCTCTGGCTCCGCCACTGCTTTTCGGGTGTGCAGTAAGACACAAGCTCATTAATCCAATGTCTTACTGATGGTGAATTTTCAGATTTCCAGTTGATCAGAATACATTTTTTTACTGCAGTGCTTGCAAGTAAGATAAAGTATTTATTGTAGTGGTTCACATTAATAGAGCTTGTGTCCCCCAGGATCCATAGTTTTGGGTCCTGTTCAATTTGACTTCCTATCACCCTTGAGGTTAATTCAATGACACGTTTCCAAAATTCTTCTATCATTGGGCAACTCCATAGCATATGTATAAGATCACCATTGGTCACTTTACATCTCTGACATTTGGAGAAAATGTTGCTGTCGATTTTATGTAACCTGTAGGCGGTGTAGTATGTCCTATGGAATATATTAAATTGAATTTGCCTGTGTTTTGTGGAGGTTAGCACAGTCTGTGCTTGTTCCAATAGATTATTATTAAAAGAGAGAAGAAGATATTATTCATTTTGTTGATCCATATAATTTGTTACATAGGTGGGTTTCAAGAGGAGTTTCTTTTGGGATATATGGGAATGTTTCTTTGGATTTCTCCTTAACCCAGTCTCTAATTTGTAGAAATTTGAAGAAACTATCTTTGGAAAGGTTGAATCTTTCATTTAGTTGTTGGAAGTTAGCAAATGTAGCAACTGTTTGGATTTCTCTTTCCCTCCACCCCCGCAACACTGAGTCAGCTATGTGGTATGAGAGGTTGGGATAACCCCACAAAGGTGCCCTTCTAAGAAAATAAATATTTGTGTCTAGAAGTGAGTGAGATTCTTGCCAAGCAGCAAATGTGTTATTGAGTTATTTATGAGTGTGGCCAAACATTTTTTTGTGCCTATGAATGGAATATCCTTTAAAGGCATAGATTTCATCTCATGTTGTTCTATTGGGACCAATCTAACCTCAATGTTCTCTGCATGCAGCCAGATCCAAATCAATCTGTATGGAGAAGCAAGATAATAATTCCTAAAATTTGGTAAGTTGAGTCCTCCCCTTGAATATTGAGCCTGTAGAGAAATGAGTTTGACCCTAGAGTTTTTTCTTTGCCATATAAAAGGAGTTAAAATTTTGTTAAGCTCTTTGAAGAAACTCTTGGGAACATTCATCGGGAGACATTGAAATAGATAAATAAACTTAGGCAAAATGCTCATTTTGATAGTATTAATTCTGCCTATGAGAGACAGTGGAAGATCAATCCATCTTTGAAGGTTAAGTTTGGTTTGTTCCAATAGTTTTATATAGTTCTGTTTAAACATATGCTCATCCGATTTACCAATTTGTATACCCAAATATTTGAAACCAATACTGCACCAATTTAATGGGTCAGTGAGAGCTCTAATATTATTGTCCTGTATATTTAGTGGTCTCGCTTTTAGTGTAATTTAATGTATATCCCGAAACTGCACTATATTCTTTGAGGCAATATAGCAATATATTTATAATATAAATATCTTTTTTTATATCTCTTTCCAATTTGGTTAGTCACTCTCTAATTTGTTTTACCTTGTGGGCACTGTAGGATAAAATTTGACCTCTCATATAGGCTTTAAGAGCTTCCCAAATGTTGGCATGTGAAGGGATTGAGAATTTGAATTGGCATCAAGAAATATTTCAATATTGGTAGTCATATATGAAACAAACTCAAGGTCTTTCAACATGTAATTTTTAAATCTCCACCTGCGGGTTGTGGGCTGTGGAGTATCAACCAACCAGGAGAGTTTGATGGGATTATGATCTGAGAAGGTAGCTGGAGCATTCAATCACTGTGGCTATCATACCTACCCATAGACAAAAGAAATATATTTGAAATATATTTTCAGGATATGTTTTGGAATATATGCAAATATTTGAAATTGGCCCAATAAATATATTTCATACTTATATTTCATATATTTTTGTTATATTTCAGAATATATTTCAATGTATTTTTTTCTGTATGGGTCCCCAAAAGTGTCAAAAATATGTGGCATATATACCAAATACATTGAAATATATTCTGAAATATAACAAAAATATATGAAATATAAGTATGAAATATATTTATTGGGCCAATTTCAAATATTTGCATATATTCCAAAATATATCCTGAAAATATATTTCTTTTGTGTATGGGTAGTGGCACCAGGAACATGTCAGTTCTAGAGTGTGTATTATGCTGTAACAACAATGGCATCTGCTTTTCGCATTAAGTGGATCATGTGATGGCAAAACACATCGTCTTTGTCCTTGCTGGTTAATAATTGCCCCACGAGGACCAATTTACCAGCGCCCATGTGACTCGTATCCCCCAACTTTACAGCCTCATGGCATTCCGCACACACACACAAACACCCTTTTGTGTATAACTGAGAATAAGAGAAATATCTGTTATTTTCCTTTATAATGTGTGTACCTTCCTATATGCACGTGTGATAGAGGTTTGGTTTGCTAGAGTATAGTTTTGAATTCTAAATGTTCATTGAAGGGAATTCCTCAGTCGTGTCTTGTTGTAACCCTAACTCAGACCATAAAACTTTACGACCCAAGCCTCAAAGGCATTCCAGAACACACACACACACACACACACACACACACACACACACACACACACACACACACTCTGGAACTTTGGAAACAGATATTCTTCCACATAACAAGCCACTGAATGTTGATATGTATTCCTATGTTTCTCAAAGTGTCGTCACTTGCCATAACGGAAACACTGACAACTTTATTGTGTGTTTAATCAAACTTTATTTGTGTGTAATTATGCATATAAGTGTAACGTTATGTTTCCCCAATCTTTACCTGTCATAATTGATATCTCTGTAATCCTCTCCATCTCACGGAGACGAATCTTGACTGCAAAGTACAATAATATGCATTTGTTCCAGGAAATATCATATTTGTAAGTATGAATCCTTTCCCTCATAAGACATATGGTAAAAGGGGGCGTGTTTTTCTTCACACAAAGAAGACTTCTTCCCGCTACAAATCAGAAGTTTTGATTCGCTCTGTCCCCAAAACAGGGCGTAAACAGATGTCTGTTAAAAGGAAGATTCTCTCTTCTCTTCCCTCTCTCTCATCCCACTCTCAACTCATCCAACTTCTCTGGACCCTCTTCCTCGGCGCAGCGCTTCTCCAAAGGAACATCTGGAGGAGGCCCTGGCCTTCTCCATCGAACGAACCCATGTTCGAGTCGTAACAGCCGGTCTTTGCAACTAAGATTTCCAGCCTCTCCCATCCCGGGAGACGAATCTGAACTTTTCCGGTAACGTTAAATTCAAGTGAGCCTTTACATCGTTTTTCAAAACGACCCAGAAGAAGAAGCTAGACGCAAACCAGCCGGACACGCGCATGCGCGCGCCCCCTTTTCAGCATCACACTGAAAGAGTACCATATCTCGCAAGTAACTTTCTCTCTAACAGCTGATTCCTGGTGTTTAGCTTGTAGGTCTGTAATTAAGTTACCCTCTATCTCTTAACTCTTTATTTCTTTCTTTCTTTCTTTCTTTCATGTCATTCATTCCGATCACGTCATGCTATGTTTTATGTTTTTGTTCGGTTAAATGTTTGTCTGTTTTATCGTTTGCATTTTACGTACGTTTATATTTGTAGCTTATAATCTCTAGCGTGTGCCATTTTATTAATAAACCCATTTATACTTTTAACTGTCTCTGTGTTTGAAAACCCACTTTTTATAAAGTCAATGAAACAAAAGATCTATAAAGCTACAGGCTCTATATTATAAAACTACTTTGAATAGTTTTAAATTATAAACCCAAAGAGGTTTTGTCTTCGTGGCCAGAAGACAAACTTTCTTGGAGTTTTGTAAACAGGAATACTTCTTCTTAACTGTAATGATCAGACAGTACAGAACGAGGCATTTCCTATAATTGATAAAGTAAATGCATATGCGATTTATGAATTATGACCATGCGTTATAAATATTAATATTGCCAAAATTCCCTATATTCTTGAGCTAATTCGCATTAACCCAGAGGCATTTACGTTACAGTTTAATGGTGGAGATATTTCGAGCAGTTTCAAACTTCATTTTTTGTGGGCAAATTCAGTTTCAGTTGAATGTGTATTATTGGTATTAATAATTGTAGGCTATACGCGCGTTTTGAATTGTGAGATAAGTCGCTAAGGCGAACTCACCCAGCTGATCGCGGGCACAAAGCCAGCTCAGCTCTGCTAAAACTGCAGTTCATGACATTACATCTGTCTCTGTAAAGATGAAGCAAAACTCTTTGCAGTTGATACATGTAACATGATTTAAACCGACTAAATGAAGACGAAGGATCTCTTTTAGGACGAAGACGTAAATCTGATAGTTTTCAGTCGTAATAGGCCTTATGATATACAATACGTTAACGATAAGCTCCTGGTCAGAAATTGGCCTCGCGATCCAATTTCGTAAACCTACGCAAAAATCATAAAAGTGCTATTTTGATTAATGCTTATGGGAGATGAGCAGATGATAAGTCCTGCTCACAGCTGTGAGCACAACAGGCATCAGAACAGCTGTGAGCAGGACTTAAGTAAATAGATGTTCAATGCCTGTTTGCTCACAGTTTCTAGTGATTAAAACAAGAAGTTTTAATACCTGTTTCTATTGTAAACCATATGTAATGTGTAATTGGAGACCAGTTTTATGAATTAAGAAAACGGATGATAATCCCTGTTCTCCTTCTTTAAACCGTCTCATGTGTATAATATATAATGTGTAATTGGAGACCAGTTTTATGAATTAAGAAAAGATGATAATCCCTGTTCTTATTCTAAAACCGTCTCAATGTGTAATGCATAATGTGTAATCCCTGTAGTCACAGGTTGTAAAACTCGCTCATTTTCCGCATGCAACAGAGCGCAAAAAAAAGACTCGTTATTCCACAGCTAAAAAAAAAATTTGCTGTCTTAACTGCTGAATCACGTCACCGACACTAGAGGGCAGCCTCTAGAGGTGTGGGGCAGTTCTCAAATTACGCGCCCCCAACCGACGTCATCCTGCGTGAGCGTCGCCTCCCACTGACGTCAGCCTGCGCGAGCGCAACTACGCCATCTCGAGGCGTTCTAAGATAATACCTGCTTTCAATTTCTTTTTCTCTCTGCATTCATTTTCTCTCTCAAATACTTAACTGCATTCAAGCTTAGCTTATGCTGATATTATTTGGAGTTAGACAATTCCTTTTTCTGTTTTTGACTGTCACACTTTAAGTTAAGTTCGAAAAAAAAAGGAAAACTTTTCGAATTAAAAACTTAGATTTGATTCACTCAGTTCATTGATGGGTCCACCTAGGAAGAAGCACGCCACCGTGTGGCGATCTTGGGTCGACTTATCAATATCTGTTTAACCCCCAGTCTGCAATTGAAGTGTCTCATTGCCACCCTTTCCGTTTGATTATTTTTATAATCAATACTAATAACCTCAGTGTTATTGTAAGGATTATAGGAAGTCATTCTGAATTTCAGTTTTGATTATTTTTAGTATTGATACATCACTGTTATCATTCTAATTTTCTTTCCTTCCTTATTATTATTATTTTGGACCTCTCCTTGCATGCTTATTTGAATTTTAATTTAAACTAGTTTGAATTTTAATTTAAATTGTGTTCACTAACAACCAGGTGGACCACGGAGAAGGAATACGCCCCTTTCCATTGTGGCACAAACCCACTGCAGGGCCTATCCCTCTGCCTGCGTCCCAAGCCTGTGTTGTTTATTTGAATTTTATTTCATTGATAATTTTTTTTTTTTCTTCTCTTTCCCCAGCCTTTTCAAAGGGGGGGGTAGGTTATTCCGATAATTAACCATCGGTTATCATAATTCCTTTGCATTGTATCATTATTTTAGTAAAGTCTTTGCCTCTGACCCCTGCATACATATTTACTCAATTTGATGAAAACAGAAAGCCTTAATTCACTTTAAGTCTAACCTCTTAATCCCTTATTGTGTATCTATTGGCAGGACTCAGTCAGTGCACTGTGGTAATCCAAAAGTCATCCCTGGTGGTTTCCGGTGGGCGGGGATCATCTGTCCGGCGTTACTGACACTGCGCTCTGTCTGGTGTTGGGACCGTCGGAGAGTCTGACCGCGCCCGCTGGTTTCCACCTGGATGACCTCTATTCACCCCAGGTAAACTAAAATTTGATAGAACCCATCCACTTATTAGGAACCACAGAATACTAGCTATTCCTTCGGGTGTATTTTAAGTGCTTGGACTCACCTTTCTCTCTCTAAGACACACCTTCTTTCGAGGTCCTGTCCCGATAACCCACGCATCTCCTGGCCCGATCAGGAACTCTCGCAGTGTTAATAAGGCTTAGGCCTCTTTATTTTATTTTATTTTATCTTATTTGATTTATTTTCCTTAAATAACGCTCCCCGTGTTATTGTTTGTGACATTTCATTGCAGACCAATTCACTTCCTTGTGTTGTGTTTCCCTCTGATCTTCCCTACCTTCAACCTTGTCTCTTTCTCCACTCTGTTGTGATTTGTTTCTTTCATTTCACTTAGACACAGAACCTAAGAGAGACCCCAGGAAAAGCTGAATAATAGAGTGACGATCAAAGCGGGCGTCGCTAGACGACCCCCCCAGGCTACCGCCTGTCCAAATTTCTATTGTGGGTTTCATCCATACCCACGAAATTGGCTCCGCTAACTGTTGACATCAGTTAGCCCCGAAATTCTCATAAACGGCATAGCCCGTATGAGTATAGCTCATTAACCCTAAAACAAACTTGCATCGTGTCTCTTTTTGTGTGTGCTGTGCTTCTCTCGCCAACAGTAAGCCGGGATGTCGAGCTCACCCTGTCCTGCAGTCCGCTGGGACGACCTTGAGGCATGGCTGAGGGACATAACCAAGACCGTGCTGCCCCAGGACCCACATCGCTCGAGCCAAGAGCAACGGGACACAGACCTGAGCCAGTTCGAGTCCCATGATCCAGCCCAGACATACAGCCACGAGCAGCTGTCCAAAATCTTCGGAAACCTCGCACTCAAACTCGTCGCCAGGGCCCGGGACAGCGAAAGGAGTAACGCCGACCTGCAGCAAAAGACAGCCGCACTACAGCTCCAGGCCACAGAGGCCCTGGAGGACCGAGCCCACACACAGAGTCGGCTAGACCAGCTAATCTTCCTGACCGAGGAAGAGGACGAGACGGACACAACGCTACAACAGGAAGTTGAAAGACTTCAAAAAGCCCTGGACGATCTTCGTCTGCACACAGATCAAAGACAGCAGTCGGAGGAAAACACCCGGAAGGAACTCAACGAAAGGCTCCAACGGGCTGAAGCTCTCCTTGAGAGAGCAGAGACTAAAATCCATCAGCTCATTCAGCAGAGACACGATCTCGAAGACGAACTAGACATGGTTCGCAGAGAACTGAGACATGCTTACAGTTTCAACCGCGACCGGGAAGGGGAAGAACATCTCACACCATTTCCCCCTTCCAGCGAGTCTGCGCCTTTCAGCCACACACCCAGAGCTGAAAAGGGGGGCGAAAGCCCACTGCACAACACCACGCCTGTCAGCCAAACTCCAAGAGCTGTAAAGGGTCAGAATCCTCTCCAGACGGATTGGGCCCCCAGCAACAGCTCTCCTCCAACAAGCCTTGACAAGCTGGCCAGAAACATTCCTACGTTTGCCGGAGACTGCAGTGTTCATGCGTACCTTCAAGACATTGACTTTCACCTGCAAACTGTCGCCAACGCGACAGCTTGGGACAAATTGTACCTGGTAAGAATCACCTCAAGCAGAGAGGTGCGTAGTTTTCTGGATCGCCAACCACAGCCTGTCAAAGCAGATTACAAGCAACTGCGACAAGCGTTGATCCGCGAATTCTCTGACCCAGAATCAGACCAAGGGTTTATCACGGCATTTGTCGTCAAACAGGCCCGACTTGAACACCCACACTCCTACTATGGCCGACTCCGACAAACGTTCTTCGGAGCAACCAACACACCAGATATGGAAGAAGATATAACCTTTAGAACCTTGTTTCTGCGGAACCTGCATAGCACCGTGAGTAAACATCTCGGTGTGCTCGTCTGCCCACGAACCATGTCTATTCGAAAACTCAGAGACTTAGCCCACAAGGCTTACACCAAGCAAAGGGCTATGGATGAAAAGACGGTAAAGACACACACAATTCACTCCGTCTCTGAGCACCGCTCAGAACCAGACAGCAGGTGGCGGCACGACTGTGACGGTGCCCGTCCAAAGCGTCGGACCGACCGCTCAGAAAGATTCTGGAACCAGCACCACCCGCCGTCCAGAACTCCAAGCCCAGACCGTCGAACCTGTAACCACTCTCTCCAGAACACTGGTGAGGCAGAGTCTTCTTACATCACAGATGAAGACAGTGCAGCCACGTCTGACACAGACACAGAAAACGAACACTGACACCTACTGCTTCAAGGTCCTGACTGACCTGCAGTTGAGTAACCAGACCAATGTCTGCGCCACATACATACCACCATCACGATTGCAGTGACCACACAGCACGAACGAACTTTACCAACTACACTGCACGCCTCAGAGCCGCTAAACGCTACCTCCGCTGTGTACAAAGAAAGTCATGCGGGCCTCTGATGAACAGACTTTTCCTATGCCACCACTTACCCCTCCACCACCCTCGCAGGCCATCTAAGCTCACTGACGACCAGTGCCTCAGACAGCTGTCTGCCACCACGCACATGTTGCGTTCACAAGACTTCAATACGCATTGTGCACCTGTTGCCATCACAGCGCCACAGCTCGTAAAGCCACGAAGCACAAGGGGGGGCCAGGCGTAACAATGACGCCACATGTGCCAAAAAGCCATGCATGGGACATCAAAGCATGTGGCATACCAACCTCAGCGAACCAAAAAGACTGTCCTAAACCAACTAAGGACCTCCATCGCTGAAATGTTTCCTCCCTTTCTCTCTCTCTCCCTCTTTCCTCTAACAGGATGCTGTGGTGGTTCGCGAGAAAGCAGCCACGATCGGACATCACCTCACCAGGTCCGGCATCCGGCATCGCATGGAGAGAGCAGCCCCGGTCCTGACTACCAAGGCAGGATTCTCACTCATAAAGTGTACGTTCGACTCAATCCCAGCAACGTCGAAAGAGCACACTACCTCAAACAGCAAACATAGTCACAGTAAGACAGCCTGTGGCCGACATTCAGACTGAACTTTCACAACTAACAGAGCAACTCACAACACTGAGTACAGACATTGCTCCCATCACAGCCCTCCAAGCATGGGCAACCGCCCAGCCTGAATACCTCACCTGTGTCCGTACCTGGACCCCAGATGACACTGTGCGGTGCACCTCCACGGTCACTGACCATGCCCCGACACTCGTCTTGGCTTTCATCCTGTACCAGACTCAACGAGACGTGAGCATCCACAGCCAAGCTCACAAAGCCGTGTCTGGCAATTTCCTACGAACCCTGGAAAAGGAAGGGGTCCCACACCATCGACCACCTCAACTTCATTTGAGCTGAGTCATCAGCCTAGCAACCACCTGCTCTTTCACCATCATAATCCACCGGCCATTCATTGTGCCTATTTGTTGTTCGATAAAGTCCATCCCGGACTTCATCTAACAAAAAGGGGGATATGTAACAACAATGGCATCTGCTTTTCGCATTAAGTGGATCATGTGATGGCAAAACACATCGTCTTTGTCCTTGCTGGTTAATAATTGCCCCACGAGGACCAATTTACCAGCGCCCATGTGACTCGTATCCCCCAACTTTACAGCCTCATGGCATTCCGCACACACACACAAACACCCTTTTGTGTATAACTGAGAATAAGAGAAATATCTGTTATTTTCCTTTATAATGTGTGTACCTTCCTATATGCACGTGTGATAGAGGTTTGGTTTGCTAGAGTATAGTTTTGAATTCTAAATGTTCATTGAAGGGAATTCCTCAGTCGTGTCTTGTTGTAACCCTAACTCAGACCATAAAACTTTACGACCCAAGCCTCAAAGGCATTCCAGAACACACACACACACACACACACACACACACACACACACACACACACACTCTGGAACTTTGGAAACAGATATTCTTCCACATAACAAGCCACTGAATGTTGATATGTATTCCTATGTTTCTCAAAGTGTCGTCACTTGCCATAACGGAAACACTGACAACTTTATTGTGTGTTTAATCAAACTTTATTTGTGTGTAATTATGCATATAAGTGTAACGTTATGTTTCCCCAATCTTTACCTGTCATAATTGATATCTCTGTAATCCTCTCCATCTCACGGAGACGAATCTTGACTGCAAAGTACAATAATATGCATTTGTTCCAGGAAATATCATATTTCTAAGTATGAATCCTTTCCCTCATAAGACATATGGTAAAAGGGGGCGTGTTTTTCTTCACACAAAGAAGACTTCTTCCCGCTATAAATCAGAAGTTTTGATTCGCTCTGTCCCCAAAACAGGGCGTAAACAGATGTCTGTTAAAAGGAAGATTCTCTCTTCTCTTCCCTCTCTCTCATCCCACTCTCAACTCATCCAACTTCTCTGGACCCTCTTCCTCGGCGCAGCGCTTCTCCAAAGGAACATCTGGAGGAGGCCCTGGCCTTCTCCATCGAACGAACCCATGTTCGAGTCGTAACAGCCGGTCTTTGCAACTAAGATTTCCAGCCTCTCCCATCCCGGGAGACGAATCTGAACTTTTCCGGTAACGTTAAATTCAAGTGAGCCTTTACATCGTTTTTCAAAACGACCCAGAAGAAGAAGCTAGACGCAAACCAGCCGGACACGCGCATGCGCGCGCCCCCTTTTCAGCATCACACTGAAAGAGTACCATATCTCGCAAGTAACTTTCTCTCTAACAGCTGATTCCTGGTGTTTAGCTTGTAGGTCTGCGAATTAAGTTACCCTCTATCTCTTAACTCTTTATTTCTTTCTTTCTTTCTTTCTTTCATGTCATTCATTCCGATCACGTCATGCTATGTTTTATGTTTTTGTTCGGTTAAATGTTTGTCTGTTTTATCGTTTGCATTTTACGTACGTTTATATTTGTAGCTTATAATCTCTAGCGTGTGCCATTTTATTAATAAACCCATTTATACTTTTAACTGTCTCTGTGTTTGAAAACCCACTTTTTATAAAGTCAATGAAACAAAAGATCTATAAAGCTACAGGCTCTATATTATAAAACTACTTTGAATAGTTTTAAATTATAAACCCAAAGAGGTTTTGTCTTCGTGGCCAGAAGACAAACTTTCTTGGAGTTTTGTAAACAGGAATACTTCTTCTTAACTGTAATGATCAGACAGTACAGAACGAGGCATTTCCTATAATTGATAAAGTAAATGCATATGCGATTTATGAATTATGACCATGCGTTATAAATATTAATATTGCCAAAATTCCCTATATTCTTGAGCTAATTCGCATTAACCCAGAGGCATTTACGTTACAATGCATAGGTGAAAAGAAAGAGAAATCCCACTGGTTTGGATAACGATTTCGCCACACATCAATTATGCCTTTGCCTATCGATCCAAAAGAGGGTTTAAGACCAAGTTAAAGTCTCCACCCACAACACAGTGACCCCCAATTGTGGCCAGTTTCATAATCAGATTGTTAAAGAACAACGGGTCATCATAATTGGGCCCATATATATTCACTAAGGATATCTTAATGGATATCCTGAATTTATTTTAAAGTTCAGGTGTTTATTAATGAGCAAGGCGACACCTCTTGCTTTTGAGGAGTAGGAAGAGTAGAAAACATTACCCACCCAGTCTCTGCGCAGTTTTATAAGCTCAGAGTCAGTGAGGTGGCTCTCTTGGATAAAGGCAATGTCTCCATTTTGCCTCTTTAAATATGTCAACATTTTCTTCCTCTTAATTGGTGAGTTGACCCCTCTTACATTCCAAGATATATGTCACAGGTCGGGATGGGCCAAGCCGGACTGCGCCCACCCCTGAACCAGGACCACCCTGAGGAACGTGTCAGAGACGAGACGGAAACAGAATTCAAGGGAATACAGTTATTTTTATTAAAGTTAAAAGTAATTTGAATAACCTAAGCTAAAATCTTCCTTTCCTCTTCTTCCCCGGAATCGAGGCAATGCAACAGTCTCCCGGGGCCCACTCCCACGCCGGTACAAGGTTCGCAGTGGCCTGTGATGGATCGATGGATTTCCACAGATGAGTATGCGGTCGGGGCTGTTCCTCTTCCCACACGGATGCAGGGTCCACAAGGACCTACGACGGACAGGTGAGTTTCCACAGGTGAGTAAACGGTCGGAGCTGTTCCTCTTCCCACACTGATGCAGGGTTCACAGGGACCGACGACAAGCAGGTGAGTTTCCACCAGCGAGTAGATGGACAGGGCTCTTCCTCTTCTCACACCGGTGCAGAGTTCACAGGGACCAACGACGGACAGGTGAGTTTCCACAGGTGAGTATACAGTCGGGGCTGGTCCTCTTCCCACACTGATGCAGGGTTCACAGAGACCTATGACGGACAGGTGAGTTTCCACAGGTGAGTAGACAGTTGGGGCCCTTCCTCTTCTCACACCGGTGCAAGGTTCGCAGTGGCCTGTGAGGGACAGGTGAGTCTTCACAGGTGGGTCGGTGGCCAACCGGGGTACGGTTGTCTCATGTGTGCTGCAGGAAGATGAACACTTCACACTAGACAGGTGGACTATGGGGCTGCAGCAGACTCAAGTCAACAGGCTGAGCGGAGCTTCTCTAGGACAGACAGAGTCAGCTTCAACAGCAGTATCTAGGCCTCACGTGTGTTGCCGGGAACAGATGACTTCACACCATGCAGAAGGACCGGGGGCGATAGCAGACTCAAAGGCGCAGGCCGAGCGGGGCTTCTCCTGGACAGACAGAATCAACTTCAACAGCAATATACAACTCTCACGTGTGTTGCAGGGGACAGCTAACTCCACACCATGCGGATGGACTTGGGGTTGTAACAGACCCAAGTCGCAGCTGAGCAGAGCTGCTCTAAGACAGACGGAATCAACTTCACAACAGTATACAGTTCACACGTGTGTTGCAGGGGACAGATAACTTCACACCATGCAGATGGACCTGGTGCTATAGCAGATTCAAAGTCGCAGGCTGAGCGGAATTTCTCTAGAACAGACAGAATCAACTTCAACAGCAGTATACAATCCTCACGTGTGTTGCAGGGGACAGATAACTTCACACCATGCGGATGGACTTGGGGCCGTAGCAGACTCAAAGTCGCAGGCTGAGCAGAGCTTCTCTAGAACAGACAGAATCAACTTCAACAGCAATATACAGTTCTCACGTGTGTTGCAGGGGACAGATAACTTCACACCATGCGGATGGACTTGGGGCCGTAGCAGACTCAAAATCAACAGGCTGAGTGGAGCTTCTACTAAGACAAACAGAATCAACTTCAACAGCAGTATACAATTCTCACGTGTGTTGCAGGGGACAGATAACTTCACACCGTGCTGGTGGGCTTGGGGCCGTAGCAGACTCAAAGTCGCAGGCTGAGCAGAGCTTCTCTAGAACAGACAGAATCAACTTCAAACAGAGAGGTTCAGTTTGACTTACAGATGCTGTTCCTTCCAGTCCTCAACAGATGGAACCGATCGACATTATTAAGCTCCAATTACTGACAGTAGACCAGCATGGCACGAGGGGAGTACACGGCAAGAGAGAATAAATCTTCCACACACACACAGCAATTTCACTCCAAACATGCAACGTGAGGGGGGAAACGTCAATTTAGGCACTGCAATCCACTTCAAATAAGTGCAGATAAGGCCAGCACTCACCCAGGGGTCTCCGTGCCACAAGCAACGAGCTTCAATGTTGGGGAAGAGATGTTTCAGGATTTTCCTCCACAGACATAGACAGGATTCACATCACCGTTCCAACACGGGGGAAGAGGGTAAGAAATCGAGCATGAATCAGTATAATTCACTCAGTGACATTTAGATAGCACAATCAAAACACTCCAATCCACCTCAAATTCAGTGTTGAAACATGCAGGTACGAGATACGATGGTCGATTACTTATCTCTCTCCCTTCCAGGCAAACGGTGTGTTTTCACAACTCTTCCACACTCCTCGAGTCCCCTCCAACAGCACTTCCCTTTGCACACCACAATTCTTCTCTGCAACACTCAAATAGAACGACTTCTCACGGGAGAGAACCACCCAACAGTCTCTCTTCACTGGCTTTTTATATCCTTCTCAATGCCCACATGGCTTTGTCATGGCTCCAAATTAATTGCTCACACCTGGTGTCAATTTCCTCATCCCGGTTGGCAGGGCAACAGATATACACTTACACGGGGGGTGGTGTTTCCTTATTATTGTACCGGAGGGGACACAATTGCGGCAAACTTTAGTTCCGCCCTCATTTGTCACACCGTGACATATACATGTTCATTTACCCATAATATAAGTTCTTCATATAAATGTCTCAAAAGGATAAGTATCATTCTATTCGGCTCTAAGGAAGTCTGGATTCATTCCTGCATTGAGTTTAGAGGTAGTAAAATAACAAACAATGATATAATAAGACTGAATCTGAACCTGAGAGTAATCTGGATATGTGTGTAAGTAGAAGTTCGAGTTTTAGTGAGAAACCATACGTAACCCCAAAATATTAAAGTAAAAACCTGCCTGGTAAAACCACATTAGGTAGGTAAAAAAAAAAAAAAAAAAAAATTCCTTTCCCTTTGTAACATTTGGAAATTTGTTTTCCTTTCCCTTTGTAACATCTGGAAATTCGTTTTCCTTTCCCTTTGTAACATCACTTATCAGGCTTATGCTACTCTGAATAATACCTGAACTTCGTACTTTGAGCACTTCTAGCGTTGTTGTTGCTTTTGCCTCTTTATGATGACTCGCTGAATTTTGTCCTAATTTGTAAGTCGCTTTGGAGAAAGGCGTCTGCTAAATGACTAAATGTAAATGTAAATGTAGGTAACTCTCTTAAACAACATTAATTAATTTTCGTTAATGTTGTTTGTATGTCGGCTGTTTTCTTGTCAATATGCTTTGTGAGGTCGTCTTTAGTTTCTTGAATAGCGTCGAGAAGTTTGCTGAGGGATGTTTCCTTTTCCCCCTCCGCCATGTTTCTTGTGGTTACAGCGTGCAGGTGTCGCGAAATTTGAGTTGTAGTTTTCTTTCGCTTTTTATGTCGAAAATTGTACCTTGCCATACAAAAGTGTTCTTAATGGCTTTGCCTCTTGCAAACAAATTAAAGTGATGAGAGGTTAAATCAGGATAAAGGCAGATGCTAGGTACCACCACCGAGAGCTCATGAACACACGTCTGCACTCCTCCGCTGAATCCGCCCACCTTCTATAGCACAATTCTTTACACAATTCTATACTGATGATGTCATTTCCAGTAGCTCATGGACTGTCATGCGGCAGATGCTGAATAGTCAAGTCAAGTCAAGTCAAGTTTATTTATATAGCGCTTTTCACAACATAGGTTGTATCAAAGCTGCTTCACAGTAATAAATTAAAATAATACATCAATGTTTGTTTCTAGTGGAACGTCCACGTTTGGTAATGCTGATCAATAGTATTGTTGATTGATTAATTAAATTAAATATCCCCAAATATCCCCAACTGAGCAAGCCAAAGGCAACAGTGGCAAGGAACCGAAAAACTCCATCAGGTGACCTAATGGAGAAAAAAAAACCTTGGGAGAACCCAGGCTCAGTCGGGGGCCAGTTCTCCTCTGGCGTTTATGAACTAGAGGTCGGATTTAACTGTAAGATTAAAAATATTATATGAATGCCTGGCTGAAGAGATGCGTCTTTAATCTAGTTTTAAACTGGGAGAGTGAGTCTGAGCAACGAACAGTATCCGGAAGACTATTCCAGAGTTTTGGAGCTAAATGTGAAAATGCTCTCCCTCCTTTGGTGGATCTGGATATCCTAGGTATGACCAAAAGCCTCGAATTCAGTGATCTTAAAGAGCGCGATGGATTATAGGGCGATAGAAGATCCGTTAAATAGACTGGAGCTAAGCCGTTTAGGGCTTTATAAGTCAGTAGCAATACCTTATAATTAATACGGAGCTTTATAGGTAACCAATGTAGTGATGATAAAATTGGTGTTATATGATCATATTTTCTTGATCTAGTAAGAACTCTAGCGGCTGCATTTTGGACTAACTGTAGCTTGTTTATTAAGGATGCAGGACAACCGGCTAATAACGCATTACAGTAATCTAGTCTCGAGGTCATGAACGCATGAACTAACTTTTCTGCATCAGAAACTGATAGCATGTTACGTAGCTTAGCAATGTTTCTAAGGTGAAAAAAGGCTGTTTTTGTAACATATGAAATATGATTTTCAAAAGACAGGTTGCAGTCTAATTGCAGTCTGACAGGTTGCAGACCCAGGTCTTTTACTGTAGAGGATGAAGTAACAGGACATCCTACTATGTTAAAGTTGTATTGTGAGATGAAGGCTGAAGGCTGAATCGCTGATCGATTGCTCCTGTCTGCCTCGCTGCCTGCTGTGAGTGTGTTTGTGTGCTTCGGTGCGGTAAGCTCCGTCTTAGCCTTATATTTCTTTGTTTTGAACCATCATTTTACTACCATTTCTAGTTGTTTATACTACTACATTTTACCCAACATCTCAGATTAACCTGACATCGCTAGCTTTTGTTATTAGTACTACTAGCACAAAACGCTAGCTGCTAGTAATTCGCTAGCCTGTTAACGCGCCACCCGTGCGCTCAGCTATTTTATTTATTTATTTTTCTCTCGCGCGTCCGCGCCTTTGAGTTCATAAAAAGCTCAGGTGAGTAAGAATCAGTCAACAAACACGGTGAGTAATGTCTTGTCCTGTTATTGTCACCTGCACTTCATGTCACATGTTTAGTATAGCCTTCTCTGTCGACAATATAGGATTTATATGTGATAAATGTAAGGAGACAGTTAGGTTGACAGAGAAGATTTCAGAATTAGAAACACGCATCCAAACTTTAATTGAGGATAGTAAGAGTGCTAGTGCTTTAGATGTTTTGGATGCGCATAGAATAGTGAACACTTTACATGGCGCGGTTCCGGCTGAAGTAGAGCCTGTGCAGCCGGGCAAATGGGTGACAGTGAGGGATCGCTCTAGTCGCGGATCTAAAAACCACTCTTCCGTTCCGATTACCATAACAAATCGATTTGCCCCGCTCAGTGAAACACCCACTGAGAATGATTGTGCCCTAGTTATTGGTGATTCTATTACACGGAACGTGAAAATAGAGACACCAACCACCATATCACATGTTTGCCGGGAGCCAGAGCGCCTGACATCAAAGCAAATTTAAAAGTGCTGGCTAATGCTAATCGTAAATTCTCTAAGATCATTATTCATGTCGGCACTAATGATGTTCGACTCCGCCAGTCGGAGATCACCAAAATTAATATTAAAGAGGTGTGTGAACTTGCAAGTACAATGTCAAGGACTGTAATTTGCTCTGGCCCCCTTCCTGTTCGCAGGAGTGATGAGATAGTTAGTAGATTGTGTTCGCTTAACGGTTGGCTGTCTCGGTGGTGTCCGCTTAATAATATAGAATTCATAGACAACTGGAAAAGTTTTTGGGGCAGACCTGACCTGTTGAAAAGAGATGGTATTCATCCCTCCTGGGATGGTGCTGCTCTTCTCTCTAGTAATATGGCACATAGTCTTAGAGCTCAAACATGACAATCTGGGGCTCAGGTCAGGAAGCAGACAGACTGGCTAAACCGACCGTCTGCTAGCGGCCTCGCGTTACCAAGGTCAGATAAATCCCATCACATAGAGCCTCTTTCACCTAGCTATCATCATATAGAGACTGTGTCTGTTCCCCGAATTTGGAAATCCAAAAAACGTTTAAACCCAACTAAGGTTAAAAATTTAATTGATGTTCAACAAATAAACAACAGCTATAATACAGATGAGCAAATGCTAAAGCTTGGGTTGCTGAATATTCGATCGCTTACTTCAAAAGCACTCGTTGTTAACGATATGATTTCAGATAATAACCTAGATGTGCTGTGTTTGACAGAAACCTGGCTAAAACCAAACGATTACATTACTTTAAATGAATCAACCCCGCAAGATTACTGTTATAAACATGAGCCTCGTCTGAAACGCAAAGGGGGTGGTGTTGCTGTAATTTATAGTAATAGTTTCAAAACCACTAAGAAATCAAGTTTTAAATATAATTCTTTTGAAGCATTGGTGCTTAATGTAAAAATATATAGTGTAAACGATAAATCGCGTTTGAGATTTGTGCTGGCTACTGTATACAGGCCACCAGGGCACCATACAGACTTTATCAAAGAATTTGCGGACTTTCTATCAGAATTAATATTGACTGCAGATAAAGTACTAATTGTTGGTGATTTTAATATACACATCGATAATGAAAAAGATGCATTGGGATTGGCATTTAAAGACATTGTAAATTCAATTGGAGTTAGACAACACGTGTCAGGACCTACTCATTGTCGTAATCATACTCTAGATCTAATATTATCACACGGAATAGATGTGGATGCCGTTGAAATTCTGCAGCAGAGCGATGACATCTCAGATCATTACCTAGTCTCGTGTAATTTGCATTTAGCCAAGGCTGCAAAGCCGACTCCGTGTTACAAATATGTGAGACCTATCACTTCTGCTACTAAAGATTGCTTTATTATTAATCTTCCTGATCAGTTTCATCATCTCAGCATCTCAGATAGCTTAGAAGAACTAGATATTACAACAGAAACGTTTAACTCTCTCTTTTCCAGCACTTTAGACACAGTTTCTCCGTTGCGCTTAAAGAAGATTAAAGAAAATAGTCCAACGCCGTGGTACAACGAGCACACTCGGGCCCTTAAGAGAGCAGCCAGAAAAATGGAGCGCAACTGGAAGAAAACAAAACTAGAGGTATTTCGCATTTCATGGAAGGAGAGCTCAATTACTTACAGAGAGGCTTTAAAAGCTGCTAGATCTGCTTATTTTTCAACCCTATTAGAAGAAAATAAACATAATCCTAGGTATTTATTTGAAACGGTGGCTAAACTAACGAAAAATAAAGCTTCAAGCACCGAAGATTCCAAGCAACACAGCAGTAATGACTTTATGAACTTCTTCACTTATAAGATTGATAATATCAGGGACAAAATTATAACTATGCAACCGTCTGCTACAGTATCGCATCAGGCAGTGCATTGTAGTCTCCCTGAGGAAAAATTTGATTCATTCGTTGCTATAGGAGAGGAAGAATTTACTAAACTCATTAAATCATCTAAATCTACAACATGTATGTTAGACCCTATACCGACTAAGCTACTGAAAGAGATGCTTCCAGAGGTCACAGATCCTCTTCTTAATATCATTAATTCATCTTTGTCTCTAGGATACGTACCAAAAAACTTTAAGCTGGCTATGATTAAACCGCTTGTTAAAAAAACGCAACTTGATCCTTCAGAATTAGTCAATTACAGGCCGATCTCGAATCTACCTTTTCTGTCAAAGATATTAGAAAAGGCAGTATCCTCACAACTGTGTTCCTTTCTAGAAAGAAATGATATCTGCGAGGATTTCCAGTCAGGATTTAGACCGTACCATAGTACCGAGACAGCTCTCATTAGAGTCACAAATGATCTGCTCTTATCATCCGATCGTGGTTGTGTCTCTCTATTAGTGTTACTCGATCTTAGTGCTGCATTTGACACCATCGACCACAACGTTCTTTTAAATAGATTAGAACATTATGTTGGCATTACGGGAAATGCACTAGCATGGTTTAAATCATACTTATCTGACCGTTATCAGTTTGTAGCAGTAAATGATGAGATGTCTCATCGATCACAAGTTCAGTATGGCGTACCACAAGGCTCAGTACTAGGACCGCTGCTGTTCACTCTGTACATGCTACCATTAGGAGATATCATTAGGAAACATGGCATTAGCTTTCACTGTTATGCCGATGATACTCAGCTTTATATTTCTTCAAAACCTAACGAAACTTATCAATTCACAAAATTAACGGAATGCATAGCTGATATAAAAAATTGGATGACTTGTAATTTCCTACTTCTAAATTCTGAAAAAACAGAGATTCTAATTATTGGACAAAAAACTTCCTCACGTAATAACCTAGAATACTGTCTCACACTTGATGGCTGCTCTGTTAAGTCTTTGTCGTCGGTTAGGAACCTGGGTGTGCTCTTTGATACCAATCTTTCATTTGAAAGTCACGTGTCTAGTATCTGTAAAACTGCATTTTTCCATCTTAAAAATATATCTAAATTACGCCATATGCTCTCATTGACAAATGCGGAGCAATTAGTTCATGCGTTCATGACCTCAAGGCTAGATTACTGTAATGCTCTACTGGGTGGTTGCCCTGCACGCTTAATAAACAAACTACAGCTGGTCCAAAACGCAGCAGCTCGAGTTCTTACCAGAACCAGGAAGTATGACCATATTAGCCCGGTTCAGTCAAAACTGCATTGGCTCCCTATTAAACATTGCATACATTTTAAAAAATTGCTGATCACTTACAAAGCACTAAATGGTTTAGCTCCGCAGTACTTGAGCGAGCTCTTAACGAATTATAGTCCTTCACGTCTATTGCGATCTCAAAATTCCGGCCAGTTGATAATACCTAGAATATCAAAATCGACTGCTGGCGGTAGATCCTTTTCCTATTTAGCACCAAAACTCTGGAACAGTCTTCCTACCATTGTCCGGGAAGCAGACACACTCTGTCAGTTCAAAGCCAGATTAAAGACACATCTCTTTGACCTAGCATTCACATAATACATTATAGACTTCTATAATTTAATGTTAGGCTGCATATAGTAGGTCAGCCGGAACCGGGAACACTTCTCAAAAATCCTGATGTACTCGTTACATCATGAGAAGAATGGCATCTACGCTAATTTTAGTGTCTGTGTTTATCCCGAGGTTTTCCTGCAGCCTGCCGGATCCAGGCCGTATCCAGATCTGACGAAGGCCCTTCGCCTGGACCGATGACAACGCAGTGCTGAAGTGCCAACTAGTCTCTCCCTATGGAGGATCCCTCTACCACTCTACAGATAAGGCGTTGTCGGGAAAATTCGTCTCGCGGTCCTACCCCAAAGCAACAAATAAAATAAAATTCCTTATCAAAATTTATAAGGAAAGACAAGTATTTTGTTTAGGCTTGGCTTGTAGGGAATTCCAAACCTGCGTATATTCAAACGCACATAACTATAGAACCCATTCTAAATGCTCATGTGAACGCCATCAGTGTTTCTCACAGGTTCGCGTTTAAAGTCTGTGTAGAGGGAATGGTGTCGTCTTAGCGGCCCCTAATTTAATAACAAATGATCATTGCGACGGAAGCAAATCAATTAAAACTAACTTTAGATGGAAAATAACTTAACTCTGCTGTAAAGCCGAAACAATCTCTGTTACCTTAAATTATACGCTTATCTCTGTAAAGCTGCTTTGAGACAATCTACATTGTTAAAAGCGCTATATAAATGAAGATGACTTGACTTGACTTGAGAGGTTTTGTGGGCGGTTTTTTGAACCGATGATTAGTACCTCTGTCTTGTACGGAAGCGTATTGCATTCACTTGAGGAAAAAAAATCTACTCTGTTTTTCTGAATTAATGACTTAATTATCTCAGAATTACGAGATAATTTTCATGAAAATTTTTTTTTTGCTGTTTTTCTGAATTAATGACTTAATTATCTCAGAATTATGAGATAATTTTTCATAAAAAAAATTGCTCTGTTTTTCTGTATTAATGACTTAATTATCTCAGAATTATGAGATAATTTTTCATTAAAAAAATTGCTCTGTTTTTCTGAATTAATGACTTAATTATCTCAGAATTCTGAGATAATTAAGTCATTAATTCAGAAAAACAGAGCAAATATTTTTATTTCAAGAAAAAATTATCTCAGAATTCTGAGATAATTAAGTCATTAATTCAGAAAAACAGAGCAAAACAATTTTTTTTCATGAAAATTATCTCGTAATTCTGAGATAATTAAGTCATTAATTCAGAAAAACAGAGTAGATTTTTTTTCCTCAAGTGAATACAATACGCTTCCGTAGTCTTGTCTGGATTTAATAAAAGAAAATTGTGCGTCATCCAATCTTTTATATCTTTAACACACTCTGTCAATTTGGATAATTTAGCGTTTTCATCCGGCCGTGATGAAATATATATTTGAGTGTCATCAGCATAACAATGGAAACTAATTCCATGTTTCCTTATAATATTTCCAAGTGGCATCATATATATTGAGAATAATAGAGGGCCTAACACAGATCCCTGCGGCACTCCATAGTTTACTGGAGTTATGATCGATTTTTCTCCATTTAAATAAACAAAATGGTAGCAGTCAGATAAGTATGATCTGAACCAGCTTAATGCTTGTCCTTGAACACCAGTATAATTTTGTAGTCGATCTACAAATCAAATTGAAAAAAAAAATCAATAAAGTAATTTTTGTTTCTGCCCAGAATT
Organism: Leuciscus idus; assembly: GCA_021554675.1. Taxonomy (NCBI): domain Eukaryota; kingdom Metazoa; phylum Chordata; class Actinopteri; order Cypriniformes; family Leuciscidae; genus Leuciscus; species Leuciscus idus. Next base: position 185,954 of record JAJAVR010000034.1, on the reverse strand, counting down.
TTCATTTTGGTGCATCACTAACTATAACTGTAGCCCATGCACATTAAAAAATAATAAAATTAAAGCAAAGAACTGTGGGAATCTGAGATGTTAACTAACATGCACTATTGCTGGTGATGTAGATTTTATTTTGTTTTTCTTCTTCTTGTTTTTACACTGTTCTCATCATATGATTTTCTCACCAGCTGTTTCAAGAAGTCAGTCAAGTCCAGTCAAGTTTCCAAAACTCAGACAAGGTGGTGGCTCCGAATTACTCAGAATGGCTGGAACCACTCGGAGTCGCCTGATGTCCAATGAGGGCTACCACATCAGACACTCGAGAGAAACACAAACCCAGACTGGTCATGCCACCATTTTCATTCCACCACTTCAGATAAACCTAAATCTAGAGCCAGTAAGTTCAGTCACATCAGTGTTAAATGTTGAACTCATCTCCTCTAGATATGTCAGCCAGACTACAGTAGAGAGCAGTAGGAGAAGAGTTTCCTTTGTCACGCGTCGAAGCTCATAGTGATGAATGGATGAGGTGTTGCCTTACATTGGTATAAAATCACATGTGGTGCCATACATCCAGTGCTCAAATTTAATCAAGTCTTATGGAAGTCTCCACAATGAGATTTTTTTATTGATCAAATTTATCATTATCGTCTTAAAAATATCAGAGGGACCCCACGGCCCCAGCGAAACAGCCACTTCGTGCATGATCTAAATTGATTTATTTATGTATTTCTACATTTATTTATTCATTGATTTATTCATTTATACTTATTTCTCGTCCTCCATACATGACAACAGATGATCTAGTTTAGTTGAAAATGACTGTGTTCTGTATCCATATGTGAGCTGAAGATGTCTTTGCAACAAAAGGTGTAACATGTCTACTCAACGTTCTGCCATTTCATAGAAACAGTTCCTCTTCTTGGATCTAGAGAAGGAGAGTTTTTGTCTCCTTGTATGGTATAGGTCTTCTTTCTGATTTAAAGTCCGCGTGAACCGGAAGTTGCAAACGACTGTTGTGACTTATTTCCCAGTGAAACGGAATATTGAACAGAGGGCAGGGTTTTACTCTAGCGCTCCTCCTCTCCATATCTGCTCATAACAGACTAACTGTTTGAGGGGAGTGGTTAAGCGTTTCACAACCCAAGTCCTCAAACCTACGTCATCAGGGAAGGTCCTCCAAAGCAGAGGGGAGGGGCATTTTCAGATTTTGATTAAAGATTACGAAGCCAAAAAAAATTTTTGTGTGGATTGACTTGCATGGATGAATTGTTCACCACAAAACGATCAATTTAGGCAAACAAAGTAAATATGGTCAATTTTGATTTCATGTGGACTTTAACGTAACAGTAAAAACAGCAGAGTGAGGTGAGTGAGTGATAAAAAGGCAGCCTGCCCTTCAGTGAAAACTCTGAAGTCTGTGTGTGAATGACCTTCTTGCAAGAATAAAGTTCTTCAAAGACAAGTGGGTTTGGTTTTCATTCCAGTCTCACCACTAAACAGATCATTCCAGCAACAAGCCGGTGTCAGACAGTGAGATTCCGCATATGATTCGTCTGGACCTGAGAACGTTTGAGGCTGATCATCCTGGTTTCCAAAGACTGACTCCCTACTCTGAAGTCTTTAGGGAAGAGGGACCAACGTCTGAGGGCCCGGAGTTTCAGTCTCAAAGAATCCTAAGGGAAACTGAAGGCATATTTGCCCGGTGAGTCTGTTTTGAAACCAGTAAGATTAATTTTGGTGTTTCTAGATTCCTGTTTCCCAGATACTCAGAAAGAGTGAGGAACTAGCCCGAGCGGAAGTGCCGAGTCTGTAAGCCCGTGTTCTTGTTCTTGTTTGTTTATTTATATAGCACTGTTAAAACACAACCGAGGTTGAACCAATGTGCTTTACATGCAGGTTCTATAAAAGGATAAAAATAAGGACACACATAGACCAATAAATAGACAACATATAAAACATCACATCTAACCATTATAGGCTAACGACATCAGATGAGGTTCGAACAGATTCTTTAACAATGACAGCGATTTGGCAGACCTGATAGATAGTGGCAGCTCATTCCACTGTCTGCATAATGTTCTGGAAGGGTTATATGGACTTAACTGACAGAGAGAAGGCAGAACTCACATCATGTTTATTTTTCTTTATTTGGCAAAAAGCACAACACTTTGTTTTTATTGTGAGTATACACAAAAATAATACACACTTAACAGAATCGATTGATGTATGAAACTTGTTTGTAATATCAAAGTCAACAGCAAAATTAATCTCGTTTGAACTAATAAAAAAAAAAAATTGAGCATATCGCGCCGGCGCGATTGTCGACCTCAGGGGGTTAAAAGATTTGCCAAATATGGTGGGGCCTGGTTATTTAACGATTTATATACGAACAGTAATATTTTATATCTTATTCTAAAATGGACTGGAAGCTAATTTAGAGACGCTAGTACGGGTGTAATTGATTCGTGTTTCTTTACCCTCATTAGAAGCCTCGCCGCAGCATTTTGCACTGATTGCAATCGAGACAAAGATGTGGCGGTGATGCCACAATACAGAGAATTACAAAAGTTCAACCGTGATAAAATAAAAGTATGGATTACTCTTTCGAAATCTTTGTTTGATAAAAATGGTTTTGTTTTTGCTAATAAACGCAAATCATAAAAACATGCCCGGACCACAGAGTTAATTTGCTTGTCCATTTTTAGGTTATTGGTATTGCCTAAATCTCCCCTTACGCAACAAAAATATATTTCTCAATATATTACGTGACAATATATGTCATGTGTCTCCATATATTGTGAAATTGACATAGTAATATATCATATGATATATTATATAATAATATATTATATATGTAAGTTATATATTGCAATATATGGGACAATACTGCAATTATTGCCGTTTTCATATATTGAATAAATACATATTATTATACTATTTAATATATTGTTATGTATATTGAAATATATCCCACATTATATTAAATTATATATTGGAAGAGGCATTGTATATATATGTAAATATATATGTAAAATTATATGCAATAATATACCTCAATGTACAAGATAATATAATCAGATTTATATGGGAACATATATTAAATATGTTGAAAAATATATTGATTTATATTACATAATATATTATATAATTATCATATTATATATTGTATACATGGTAAATATGAAATAATCTAATGTACAATGTCTGTCATATATTTTAAAATATAATAGATTGAAAAAGACATCGATAGTTCACATTAACTGAATGAGGTTTATTTCAAAAGCAGCAGCTGAAGGACAACTGTTCTTCATTGTAAAAAAATAAAACAGTTTTTAGTGCAACAAAAACAGAACAATCCCTCAGTGGAAAAAACAGGACAACAATCCTTTAGTGCAGTGTTATGTTATGGTGCTAAGAGCCAAGGAGTGGCGCATTCAGATCGCGCTGGCGCCGCTGCCAGTGTGAGCAGGGGAGAGTCAGATGAGAGCAGATCTGATGAAACAGCAGGCAGCAGCACAGAGCATTTCTCCAAAGCATTTCTTCTCTTAACAAAAACTGTGATTCAGGCCCTGTTTACACGAGAACGCTCGCGGGTGAAAACGTAAAAATATTTTATCAGATGTGCCTTTCGTTTAGACGGCGACGGCGTTTTCGGGGCTTAAAAACGCAAAAAAGTGAAACCACCCTCCAGAGTGGAAATCTTAAAAACGCTCCACCGTCGCGTTTCCGTCTAAATGGTAAAAACGCAAAAGTTTGCTAGACAGTGAAGGCACCGATCAGTGCTTCACATTGCCACCTAGCCGCCTGGAGTGCATACTACATTGAATTTCACACACTTTTGCGTCACCACATGCACGCAGATTTCCCCCCGATAACGCTCGTCTAAAGGCCCTTTCACACTGAACGCGATTTTGACGCACGAATCATTCGCGCGATGGTTTTATTTTTCGATCAGCTGTTTGTGTAATGAGTGCTTCCACACCGAACGCGAATCTGCCGCGGAAAAAAAATGACATTTATTTTATTCGCTTCGATGTCGATTTTTTTTACTTTTGCGGCGACGGAAAATGCTTCAGCCAATCACATTCAAGGAAACAAAGGCAACGTCACAACAACAATGGCGGATTTGCTGATCGCTTGTGTGTCAACAAACCCTGTTTTGTTTGATAAAAGTCACAAAAGCTACAAGGACAATGACTTAAAAGACAACGTGTGGAGTGGCATTGCCAACCAACTCGGTTATCACGACTGTGAGTATGTTGTGCGATAGTCTAAAAGCCGCTGTATAGAACTCTGCTGTGTATAAAGCTAGCAGGCTAAGTACATTTGGATAGAAGATAATACTTAGCAGCTATAATGTCAAAGATAGATACCGTGTTTACTTTGAAAATTTAACTAAATGTAGTGAGACTATTTAGGGCTGTTTTTAGTATGCTATATATATATTATTGTGTGATATTTACAGTGTTTTGTCGAATGTTTTTAGCTGGTTACTTCGTGTGTTACATGTAATGTACATGGACATTACAAAACGCTTTGTGTTTAGTTGAAGACGCAAAAAAACTTTGGAAAAACCTCAGGGACACTTACGTTAGGAAAAGGAGAGAGGAAAAGTCAACCAAAAGTGGACAGGCTGGAAAATCTAGGAAGAGGTGGAAGTATATGGAGTGCATGAGCTTCCTTGAGGCTTCTACTTCTTTCAGAAGGTAGCTGTAGCTAGTTCAGTTATTCAGATTTATAAGTTGTTGTTTTTTTTTTTTATTCTCTAAAATACATCTATGAAGTTGAAAAATAATGCAGTGTTTGAATAATAAGGTCGCACAGGAAAGTTTACAGAATGCTTTTGAACAGTGTCTGCAGCAATCTTGAGGAGGAGCAGCAGGTGGTAGATGATGCAGGTCAGGGCACATCCGAGAGTGAGGGAGAGCCTTTCTGTCCACCTCCTCAGAAAAGGAAGTCTAAGGACTTCTTTGAGAATTATCTGTCAAGGAAAGAGGCCAGGGATGACCAGAAAGTTAGGCAGCAAGAAGAGAAAGATGATATTTATCATTTTTTAATGAGCCTGGCCCCGGCCATGAGAAGGATGCCTTCAGAAAGGCAGTCCTGGCTAAAAATGAAAATGCAGGAGATGATTTATGGGGTGGAGTTTAGCCTTCCATCTACATCAGCATACACCGTTCTATGAGTTTATTTTTTAATATTGTGTTATCAGTTATTATTTTCTGTCCTTTAAATTCTGTCTGTATACATCTTAAATAAATAATAATCAAGACATTGGTGTTTTTTCACTGGCTTTAAAGGTCTTAAATTATTAAAGTACAACTACAAACTAGCCTATAAAAAATATATACAAATACAAGATTATTACTTTCATGAAATACATTTAGATTTAACAGGCAAACTCAAATGATTTACTTTTTGAACAATATACAAATTAACCATGTTGCGTTCGCTTTTTCAGGGCCACCTGCACCACCGGGAAGAAATTAAAATCAAGGGATTTTGGAACGTAAATTGGACTAATTAATAATAATAACCTTTAAATGATATCATATACTTTTTTATGTTGCATTAAAACTGTTGCATTAAATGGATTCATAATGATGAGCACACTGTAGCATGCTTTGTTTAATGCAGTTTTGGAGGCAAAAGGGCCTTTAATCTGCATTTAACAAAGCATGCTACATTGTGCTTATCATTATGAATTAATTTAATGCAACAATTTTCAGAAATCAATCAAGTCAATAATATTATTGAGGTTGACCTCGGTTCACATAAGCAACCTGCCATGGAACTTGGCCTGCAGGTGAGCTAAAATAATGTCTGAATGTGTCCCGCACCCTCAGAGCCTCAGCTGATGCCCTGTTCCCTCGAAGGCCTCTAATGTCACCCAGCTCACTGCCCTCTGCACCATCAGAACTGTCAGGCTCTGCACCGTGATTCCCATTGGCCCTTCGGAGGAAGTTGTGTAAGATGCAAGTTGCCTTTACAATGCTGTCGGCTGTCTCTGGAGCCACTTGCAGACGGCGCTGGTAGACTCTCCAGCACTGGCTGCAAGCCTGATTGTGGACTATGTTCACGAACTACAGCTCAGCTACTCCGATGCCCCTGTGATCGTACTGGGTGATCTAAACCAGTGCAAATTGGAGACTTTGTTGCCGGGATTCGAACAGTATGTAAAAACTCAAACAAGAAACAATAATATCCTTGATAAGTGCTTTGTGAATGTCAGGAATGCTTATGTGTCCAAAAGTATGCCACCAATTTTAAATTCTGACCACAATGTTGTGCATATGATTCCCGTGTAGGACAAAATTTTAAAATAGTAAACCAGAAAAAGAAAATGATCAGAATATGGTCAAATGAAAGTGTAGAACAACTGAAAGCCTGTTTTGATTGGACAAACTGGGACATCTTTGATGAAGGCTCATTAGTGTTAAATGATTATATAAACTTCTGTGTGGAGCTGAACATACCTACTAAAGAGATTAAAGCCCATGTTGCAGGTTTTTTTTATTTTATTTTTTATTAATATAACCTTGTATGAAAATACCATATGAAAAGTAAATGCAGGATTAAAAATTGTTTTGCAAGACATAAGGGCACAAATTTAATAGAAAACGTGACCGTTTCCTTGACCGTGTTGAAAAAGCGCTTTTTTTCACCATCGCGTCATATGACGTCACCTGAGGGAGTCGTTCGCCGGCTCTGCGTTCGCTCAGTGCAGAGATAGGTTGGTATTCAGTTGGAGCGGTCATGATTCAGTGTGTTTTCTGTGCTTATTGTATTTCAATTAATCATCGTCGTGGTAAATGATTGTGAATTATGGCCTGTCAGGGCATCGAGTCCACAGGTTTCCGAATAAGAAAAAGGACGGTGCGATCTTCCGTGCCTGTGTGCGTTTTGTGCAGGGTAAGAGACGGGACTTCACTTCTGCTTCTGCTTTGAATAACGCGGTAGTGTGTAGCGTTCACTATAGACCGAATGATTATAATCCCGGCGATATGTGGACACTGTCCCGGCTCCTTCATCGGGTCGCCCGCGGTGACGGTCTGCCGTCAGCATGTGGTTCGGCCGCCAGCGGGAAACATGACGCTCACGGATCCGTCAGACATCACTTATTCTACATCTGTTTTACAAAATGTGCCTTGTCTTAATTTAATTCATTAACATATCCTACATAAACTTGTAATGTAATGCATTTATGTGTTTGTTATTAGTCTGCAGCCGACACTTATTATTATTATTATTATAAATATAATATATTATGTTCTATAATTCATTTTCAATCTGTACAAACCGACTTTAATGTTTGTGTTGGCTGTTTCTACATATAAAGTTTTTATACAATAAGACAGCTGTGATTGTGATAATTTTTTGTATTCATCGTCACCAAATGGGTCAATTCAAAGCCTTTATAAAGTCCCTCTTCCTCTGGAAACTGTCTCCTAATGGCTGACACACACAACACATGCAGGTAAGGGTCTAAGTACTAGCTTTGCTATTGCCTGATACATGATGATAATAATCTGTACAGTATTGTGATCTGAGCATAGTGTTGTACATATCGTCGGCTAACGTGAATACATCTATAAGCTAACACTGTTCTCTCGCCCTGTTCTCCTCACACCACAACTCACCGTTGTTCTGTCTAACCCTGGCCTGTCCTGCTCACTTGGCTTCATATCAGGCTCATAATTATATGATATCATCATATATATCAATTATAAATGAATTATATATATATCATATGAGTAAACATTTAGGCTACAATTCCCTTTCCGAGCTGTCATTGCGATCCATTGCTTTCCTATTCGCTAGTTGATTTACTTTGACCGCTCTCCCTCATGTTACGTCACTTCAGGTTCGGCGGTTTAAGCGATTTTCAAATGCGGAAGTAAAAATTTCTCACAAAAACGACTCCAGAAGCCTAAATAGCGTTTTATAAGTATATGTTTATATTTAAATCTAGTTCCTACATTATTTTTCTATACATTGGCTTACTGGGTACTCTAACCTGCAACATGGGCTTTAAAGTTTATCCAAATAACAAACCATATGTGACTAAAGATATTAAAGAAATGATAAATGTGAGGAAAGTAGCTTTTAAAGATAAAAATAGTCTGGTACTTAAACAAACGGAAAGATAGTTAAAAATTTAATTAAAAGAAGTTCATAGGAAGTGTTTGGAGAAAGCATTTAAAATTAACAACTCTAAAAAGGTTTGGGAAATTATGAAAACTATGTCTGGACTGTCGTCCTCAAATAAATCCATTGTAACTGATGATGAACTTAGGTTTGGGAACGAACTAAACACCTTTTTTACACGGTTTGAACTAACAGGCAAACAAGATAAGATAAAAGAAACAACACATAGAGTTCTAGTACCATCAGATAGAATTGTTATTGAGGTTGAAGATGTTAGGAAAATGTTTCAATCTATTAATACAAAAAAGGCTGTGGGTCCTGATGGATGTAGTGCAGGCCTCTTAAAAAATTTCGCTCAGGAACTAGCACCTGTGTGGCAACCAGTATTTCAAGCTTCAGTTGACACACATGCTGTCCCTGTGATATGGAAAACCGCAGACATAAAACCACTACCGAAGATATCATGTCCAAAAAAAATACAAAGACTTTAGACCAATAGCTCTCACTTCTGTGATTGTGAAATGTCTAGAGAGACTGTTACTTCAGTATTTGGTTGCGGCAGTTAAAGATAGATTAGATCCATGGCAGTTTGCCTATAAGAAAGGCTGTAGTACTGAAGATGCAGTTGCTGCTTTAGTGCATATTATCTCTAAAAATCTAGATAAACCAAGAACAATTGTGAGAACTCTGTTCTTGGACTTCTCTTCTGCATTTAACACCATACAGGTTGACAGACTGGTGTTAAAACTCGTACAGCTGAGGGTGAACCCTTATCTGATTCAGTGGTATACATCATTTCTCACAGATAGAGTTCAGAGAGTCAGGGTGAATAAAACCGTTTTATTACAAATGTTGGAGTACCTCAAGGTTGCGTTAGTTCCGCCATACTTTTTACATTATATACTGACGACTGTCGAACGGACATGTTAAATCAGTATATTCTGAAGTACTCTGATGATACTGTCCTAATATCTGTGCTGAATGACTTAGATAGTTCTGAGGTTCATCATCACGGTGTAAGTAAATTGATTGAGTGGTGTGAGAATAATGCTCTTATCATTAATACGAGTAAAACTGAGGAGATTGTATTTGGGTCAACGGCAGATATAGCGCCTGTCTTTATTCATAAGGAGGAAATTAGACTGGTCAAGACATATAAGTATTTGGGAGTGACCATAGATGATATGTTATCTTGGAAAGATCACATTGAGACCCTATGTAAAAAGACTAAGCAGAGAATCTATTTTCTTCGCCGTCTTAGGTCTTTTGGAGTAAGAAGGCAGATTCTTCTGCTGTTTTTTAGGTCTGTGATAATGAGTTTACTGCAATACTGCAACTCTAGTTAAAAACAAAGGTTTTTAATCAATTAAAAATCTGCTCAAAGATAGTAAGTCAGCCGCTTGAGAAGCTTTATGACTCAGCTTATCACAATAATATTCTCAGGTTGGCTGACAATATAGCTTCTAATCCCATGCATATTTTACATAAAGAGTTTGAACTACTATCGTCAAAGCGGAGGTATAGAGTTCCCAAATTTAATAAGGTGAAGCTGAAACACTCTTTTGTGCATCAGGCAATCCTAGCGCTGAACAAAAAAACCTAATCAGAGATCAGGAGTACTGGGATGGTGGGGTTGTAGATGGATAAGTGTTGTATTGAATGAATAATTGTGTGGTTTGAGTGAATGTCAATGTTGAATGTATGTTAAATGTTGTGGTAAACATGGATACTGTCATGTAAGAAAAATTTCAGACTTCGGTCTGACAATAAAGTATAAAGTAAGTAAGTAAGTAACAGTCCACCTAAACGAAGCGAACGAAACACACCTGCAAGTGTGAAAATGCCCTGAATGTCTTTTATTTCCATATACATTTATTTGTGCACTGTGTTAAATCACTTTATATCCTCAGAACATTAGCATCAACTGTTGTTTAGTGGGTTTATGCAGAAAATAGGCATTTATAATAGGCATTTATTCTTCTAGTAAGTAGTAAACTCAGAGTACTCGTGTCTCTGCACTGTCACTGTTAGAACACACTCTTTCTCTGATCATCTCTGGCAGTAAATGCCCATCACAGGAGTGTGTGTGTGTGTTTCTCACAGGTTTCTGTTTGCTCACACCCTGATTCTCCTAAACATATTTGACTGATGATGATGATGATGATGATGAAGATGATGATGATGAAGATGATGAACAGAATCTGTGCTGAGAGTCAGGTTTGATCAGATAAGAGGAAAACACAAACTCTTCAGTGACGGGGTTTGATTCACTGCACTGTAAATAATGAATCATGGGTCTTGTAATTTTCATTAAGAAAATGAAGGTGATAATTAAAAATAATGTGTATATTTTATTAAGAACATTGTGGTTCAGCGTTGTATAGAAAATATTAAGAACGTTTCATTAATAAAACCAAGAGATACATTTTCCTAATTTTTTTTTTATTAATTTGGAGGACGAGAAATGACTTAAGTATACAGAATGAATGCAGAATTAATTACATAAATAAATGTAGAAATACATAAAAAAAATGCATAAATAAATATATGAATAAATAAATAAATAATTAAATGCTGAAATAAATAAGTACATAAATGCAGAAATACATAAATGAATGAATACATAAATAAATAAATAATTAAATTCTGAAATAAATAAATAAATGCAGATATGCATAAATGCATGAATACATAAATAAATATTTTTGTCAAAAGTATCATTTTGAATTGGGCTATTTTTGTACCATTTGTGTTATACTACATTTTTTCTACATGTATTTATGCATTTTTACATTTATTTATTTTTACATTTATTTATGCATTTCTACATTTATGTATATATTTATGTGTACGTATGTTAATAAGGTAGGCGGTCCTAACCTTTCAATGCAGGATTGGTCAATTTGGCAAACCAGTCAAAAAATGTACATGGCTTGGAGTGGGAGACCACTGGCTGAACTGTTGCGGGATGACCAGCTTGAAAACAGGATATCTGATAGGTTTAGTAGCTAAATGAATAACTGATATACATGGGATATATTAATCTGACAGTTTCTGAGTGAGTGCGTGGGCGCAGCCAGATCTGGCTATGTAGCAATGGTTATTAATAAAAGCTATAACAGTAATATGTATTGGTGCATGAATAATAAGCACTAAAATTACCCACTCCTAACTATAGTAAAGTAGGCTATTAAGAAATTGTGATGCAACAAATGGGGTATAATTTAAAAATGATCATCCCTCCAAAACAGAGAAAATATTTTGCAAAATACATGTCTGTCTCTTTTAAAAGTGTTTATAGTGTATATAATGAGTTGTATTTGCAGGGGTTATTATAGCACAATTCTTTTAAAAAAAAGATTTGTTTTATTAACAAAAGCTCTTACAAGATGTTAATGGTGTGTAGGAAGGATCCACAGTTTGATACATTGAAAGTTTGATACACACCTTACAAGCATGATGATTTTCAGAGAGAAAACAAAACAAAAAATAAACTAAGTAAATAAAATCAATACAAAAAAACCCCACAAATATTACACAAACTTTTCCCACCGCACCCCCACCCTCTTCCCTTGTATGGTTCTCAGTTTCCTTTCATTTATATATCTAAACAGTTTATATACAGTTTATACATACACCCATCTGTATACATACATACCTATATAAATATCTTTTCGGGTGTGCAGTACGACACAAGCTCATTAATCCAATGTCTTATTGATGGTGAATTTTCAGATTTCCAGTTGATCAGAATACATTTTTTTACTGCAGTGCTCGCAAGTAAGATAAAGTATTTCTTGTAGTAGTTTGCATTAATAGAGCTTGTGAATTACCCTTGAAGTAAATTCAATGACACATTTCCAAAATTCTTCTATCATTGGGCATCTCCATAGCATGTGAATAAGATCGCCATCGGTCACTTTACATCTCTGACATTTGGAGGAAATGTTGCTGTCAGTTGTATGTAACCTGTAGGGGGTGTAGTATGTCCTATGGAATATATTAAATTGAATTTAATATATCTGTTAGCACAGTCTGAGCTTGTTCCAATAGATGACGCCAATCTGCCTCCTCATAACTACAGTCTAGGTCTTTTTCCCATTTCCCTTTTGTAGATGTTTTATCATAAACCGGTAACTTTCCACTGATGACACCATATATAGAAGATATTATTCCTTTTGTTGATCCGTATAATTTGTAACATAGGTGGGTTTCAAGAGGAGTTTCTTTTGGGATATATGGGAATGTTTCTTTGGATTTCTCCTTAACCCAGTCTCTAATTTGTAGAAATTTGAAGAAACTATCTTTGGAAAGGTTGAATCTTTCATTTAGTTGTTGGAAGTTAGCAAATGTAGCAACTGTTTGGATTTCTCTCTCCCTCCACCCCCGCAACACTGAGTCAGCTATGTGGTGTGAGAGGTTGGTATTACTCCACAAAGGTGCCCTTCTAAGAAAAGAAATATGTGTCGAGAAGTATTCCTGTTCCTGCTTTTTAATATTATTATACCTTTATTTAACCAGGAGGTCCCATTGAGATTCAGAATCTCTTTTACAAGAGAGACCTGGCCAAGGTAGCAGCCAAATCACAACAAATGCATACATAACAAACACCAAATTACATTTTTCACGATAAAAGAAGTACAAAATGTTAAAAATAAAAATATAAAACACAATGAGACTCTTATGAGAAACAAGAACATGTCTCCATCACAACACTCTTTACATTAGTTTTAAATTCATTTATGGACATAAGGGTTTCTAACTTTAGCTCTTTTTGTAGATTATTCCACCCCCAAGGTGCTAAATAAGAAAAAGCAGTTTTTCCCAATTCGGTTGTAACTCGTGGCACATTAAAAAGCAACCACTTTGAGGAGCGTAGCTGATAGATACCAGAGCAAACAGAGAGGAGGTTCGAGGTACAGTGGAAATTTGCCAAGTATAGCTTTATAAATAAAGATATACCAGTGCTGTTGTCTACGAATTTTAAGTGATGTCCAACCAACTAAATCATAAAGAATGCAGTGATGGGTAAGGGACTTTGTATTTGTTATGAATCGTAGTGATGCATGGTAAACTGAATCAACATGACGCAGGACGGAAAATGCAGCATGCATGTACAATATATCTCCATAATCAATTACAGGCAGAAAAGTAGCTTCCACAAGTTTCTTCTTAGCACTAAAAGTAAAGCAAGATTTGTTTCTGTAATAGAAGCCAAGCTTGACTTTAAGTTTCTTAACTAAAGCAGTAATATGTTCATTGAAGGAAAGCTTATCATCTATCCATATCCCCAAGTACTTATATGAAGACACTCTCTCAACTGAGTTCCCATCTAATGACAAAAGGCCACAATTGTCGAGTAGCTGTGCTCGAGCTTTTGAGAAGACCATAAACTTTGTTTTCTGTGTATTTAAAACCAGTTTTAGACTCAATAATGTGTATTGCAATGCCTGAAATGCAGTCTGAAGTTCCTGCACTGCTACTGAAATGGTGGAAGCCTGGGTGTAAACCACTGTATCATCAGCGTATAAATGTAATTTGGCTTGAACATCTCTATCCAAATCATTTATAAAAATTGAAAACAGAATGGGTCCTAAGATTGATCCTTGAGGGACACCTTTAGTTATCTCAAGAAAATCAGATGTATAACCTTCAGCATAAACACATTGAGTACGATCTACAAAATAATTCTGGAACCATGCAACAGCCTTCTCACTTAAACCAACTGAACGTAGTTTGGTCAATAACAATCCATGATCAACCGAATCAAATGCCTTAGAAAGATCAACAAATAATGCAGCAGAATGTTGCTTCTTATCTAAGGCCCCAATAATATCATTTGTCACTAATGTAGCAGCAGTGATAGTGCTATGGCCACTTCTGAACCCTGACTGAAAATGATTTAAAATATTTTTGTCAGTCAAATACTGTTTTAACTGTACATTCACAAATGATTCCAAGATCTTTGACAAAACAGAAAGTTTTGATATTGGACGGTAATTATTCAATTCTGATGGGTCTCCACCTTTATGTAAAGGGAGAACATAGGCTGCTTTCCAACTTTTAGGAATGGAGTTAGAAAGAAGACTCAAATTAAAAATATGCGCTATGGGCTCAGTAATAATATCAGCTGCCACTTTTAACAGAAAGGGATACAGATTATCTGTACCTGCTGACTTTTTGTGATCAATGTCTCTGAGGGCTTTATGAACTTCTGAAACTGAAATCGGTTTAAAATTAAACAATTCCCGATTTACATTTTCAGATGCTGACATGGCAGGACATGGGACAGATTTATTTGCGGTTTGATTAAATATGAATCCAGCCTGAATAAAGTGTTTATTAAACTGATTGACTATGACTGCTTTGTCTTTTATTTCATCTGAACCAATAAGAATCTGTTCTGGGAGGTTTGAGGTCACACGTGCACCCGACAAAGATTTAATTGATTTCCAAAACTTTAAAGGATTGTTTAAGTTTTCTGTGGTTGACTTAAAAAAAACCTCAGATTTGTACTTTCTAATCATCAAAGTACACTTGTTTCTTACAGTTCTAAATGCAGTCCAATCAGCAGAAGAGTCGGAAAATCTGTCTTGTGCCCACATTTTATTTCTCAAACAGATTAGCTCTGATAGGCTGTCTGAAAACCAATGATTGTCCTTACCACTGATCCTAAACTTTTTGATTGGTACATATTTATTTACAATGGAAATAAAATTTGAATGAAAAAAATCCCATGCCATTTCAGCATCTGAAAACAGAGACACCCTCGAGTTCACTATGATACAGATCATGCAGAAAAGCCTGTTGTTCAAAACTTTTAAAATGACTTTTTAGGATCATGCGCGGTTTTACCTTAGGGATTTTTGTATTTCTTACACAAGCGACGGCACAATGGTCACTGACGTCATTACAAAATACGGCAGTTGAGGTATATTTATGAACTGAGTTTGTTACGATTAGATCTAGGAGAGTAGATTTTATTTCTGCTTTGAGATTTATTCTTGTCGGTTCATTAATAAGTTGCACTAAATTTAAGTCATTACATAAGTATTTAAAACAATCAGAGTTCCCAGACAGCCAGTCCCAATTCATATCACCCATAAGAATAAATTCAGAGTCATTAATTTCATGTAATATTTCAGATATAGATTGGAAAGCATCCTTTGAAGCAGATGGAGGTCTATAGCACCCAACTACTGTAATATCAGCGTCTTTTGAAATATTCACTTTCATGGTCAGAATTTCAAACTGTTTAGCTTTAGTTAATGACAGGGTTACCGAGCTTATAACCTTGGATTTCACATATATGGCAACCCCACCTCCTTTGCCAACCCGATCAGTTCTATAAACTTTAAAACCTTCAATAGAAATAAGTTCATCAGATACAGATTTTTTAAGCCAGGTTTCAGAGATAATAATGATATCAGCATTGGTTGTATAAGCCCAGATCTTAATCATATCCATTTTAGGGACTAGGCTTCTAACGTGAACATGTAGGCTTTTGAAATCTGAAGGAGTGGCTAAGGATTGCAAAGTATTAAGAAGAGCAAGAACAGGACCAGGATTGGGCTGAACATTACCAGATAACATCAATAAAAGCATAATCAAACAACGTAGTTTTTGTTTAGCTGGGTAATATTTATCATTACCACTGTCCTCTATGAACTGAGAAAAAGAGAAATCTGAGACAGTAAAATTATCATTTAACAACAGTAAGTTCTGGAGATACAGGGTGTTATTAATTTGTGAACAATTTTTTTGGTTACACAGTTTGATTTTCTGGCGGTACATCTCATAATGACTTGTAGATGAAATTGAGAAATGACCATAATTTAACTGTATCAGTATACCACTTCTCATTTTGGGCATATTCAATTAATCTAGTACAGGGCTGGACTGTAAAAGTATGAAGAGAATAAACAAATGCATGATGTCAAGTTACCAGGTTTAGTTGAAGACAGCCTTAACAGGAGTGAACAGTAGCTTGGAGTCAAAAAGTCAGGGCTATAGGATGGAGGCTAGCAGGGAGGATTCCAGGTAGCAGCAGGGCATCCGGAAGGTGGCTAGCAAGTGGAGCTAGCAGCAGGGCATCCAGGTGGTAGCTAGCAAGTGGAGCTAGCAGCAGGGCATCCAGGTGGTAGCTAGCAAGTGGAGCTAGCAGCAGGGCATCCAGGTGGTAGCTAGCAAGTGGAGCTAGCAGCAGGGCATCCAGGTGGTAGCTAGCAAGGGCAGCTAGCAGCAGGGTAGCTAGCAAGGGCAGCTAACAGCAGGGCATCCAGGTGGTAGCTAGCAAGGGCAGCTAGCAGTAGGGCATCCAGGTGGTAGCTAGCAAGGGCAGCTAGCAGCAGGGCATCCAGGTGGTAGCTAGCAAGTGGAGCTAGCAGCAGGGCATCCAGGTGGTAGCTAGCAAGTGGAGCTAGCAGCAGGGCATCCAGGTGGTAGCTAGCAAGGGCAGCTAGCAGCAGGATCCAGGTGGTAGCTAGCAAGGGCAGCTAGCAGCAGGGCATCCAGGTGGTAGCTAGCAAGGGCAGCTAGCAGTAGGGCATCCAGGTGGTAGCTAGCAAGGGCAGCTAGCAGTAGGGCATCCAGGTGGTAGCTAGCAAGGGCAGCTAGCAGTAGGGCATCCAGGTGGTAGCTAGCAAGGGCAGCTAGCAGCAGGGCATCCAGGTGGTAGCTAGCAAGTGGAGCTAGCAGCAGGGCATCCAGGTGGTAGCTAGCAAGTGGAGCTAGCAGCAGGGCATCCAGGTGGTAGCTAGCAAGGGCAGCTAGCAGCAGGATCCAGGTGGTAGCTAGCAAGGGCAGCTAGCAGCAGGGCATCCAGGTGGTAGCTGCCAGCAACAGGCTAGCAAATCAAATCAAATCAAATCAAATCAAAGTTTATTTATAGAGCACCTTTTTAAAACAGCAGGTGTTCACCAAAGTGCTGTTTATACAATATAAAATAAACAGTAAAACTAAAAAGAATAAAATAAAATAAATAAAAACACAATAAAAAAGCAATAAATACAATAATGAATTATAACACACACTTAAAAAAGAACTCCTAACAGGTAACTCTCATACTGTGTTATATGCAGTACTATAAAAATATGTTTTTAAATGTAATTTAAAAACAGCAAGTGAAGGTGCTTGTCTAATGTACAAAGGTAAATTATTCCAGAGTTTCGGGGCCGCCACTGCAAAGGCACGGTCACCTCTGCTCTTTAATCTTGCATTGGGGGAGACTAAAAGCAGTTGCCCAGCAGACCTAAGTGCTCTGGATGGAACATATGACTGTAGTAGATCTGAGAGGTATTTAGGAGCAGTGTTATTTAATGATTTAAAAACTAAAAGTAAAATCTTAAAATCAATTCTAAAACGAACTGGCAACCAGTGAAGGGAAGCTAATATAGGTGTAATGTGGTCCTGTTTGCGTGTCCTTGTTAATAGACGTGCAACCGCATTTTGTACCCTCTGCAAACGTGTTAGAGACTATTCACCAATGCCTACATAGAGACTATTACAATAGTCCAGGCGGGATGATATAAAAGCGTGGATGACCTTCTCAAAATCAGTAAAAGATACAAATGACTTAACTTTAGATAATTGCCTTAACTGATAAAAACACGATTTAACTACCAAATTAATCTGTTTATCTAGTTTAAAGTCACCGTCCATTAAAACACCTAGGTTTTTTACAACGGGCTTCACATTTGACTTTAAGTCGCTAAGATCTACATCAGGGGTATTGATGGTACCACCAGGTCGAAACAAAATGATTTCAGATTTATCTTCATTGAACTTTAAGAAATTGGAGGCCATCCAGGCTTTAATATCCTCAAGACATCTCAACAAAGGTGCTATAGAGTTTGCATTGTTTCGTTTCAAAGGCAGAAAGAGTTGCGAATCATCTGCATTACAGTGAAACGAGATGCCATGTTTCCTAAATATGGACCCTAAAGGTAATATATATAAAGAAAATAAAATGGGTCCAAGAATGGAACCCTGAGGGACTCCACATACAAGAGATGCAGTAGAAGACACAAATTCCCCAAGACGTACCGAGAAAGTTCTTTCACCCAGATAAGATCTAAACCATTGTAATGCGGCACCCTTTACACCAACACAATGCTCAAGACGAGAGATCAGTATATTGTGATCTAAGGTGTCAAAAGCGGCAGTAAGATCTAACAGCATAAGAACAGCATAGTTACCTGTGTCAGTGGCCAATAATAAATCATTATAAACTTTTAACAGGGCCGTTTCTGTGCTGTGAAGTGATTTAAAACCAGATTGATACATTTCTTGCAAACCATGCAAGTCTAGAAAGGACAGTAATTGTTTAAAAACAACTTTTCCCAATATTTTAGAAAGAAACGGGAGTTTCGAAATGGGCCTAAAATTAGCAAGAACCGATGAATCCAGGTTTGGTTTTTTCATCAATGGTTCCACTATTGCGTGTTTAAAATGTAGAGGTACAACTCCATGAATGAGACTACTATTTACAATCAATAGAATTGTAGGGCCAAGGGTTTCAAAAACCTTTTTTAGGAAATCTGGGGAGAATGTTTGTGGGACAAACAGATGGATTAATTTTGTCAATGATGTCTTTTAAACAAGAAAGAGACACTGGCTCAAACTGATTAAAAACAAAGGAACATACAGAGAAAGAAGACATATCAGCAGAAGGGTGAACAATATTAGCTCTAACAGTCACAATCTTGTCATTAAAAAACTGCAAAAAGTTTTCACATGTTTCTTTGGAAAATTCCAAAGTCATTTGTTGAGATGTATTTAAAACAGAATTAATAGTGTTGAACAGAACACGAGGTTTGTGAGAATTATTTGCGATGATATTTGAGAAATACCTTGACTTTTCCATTTTTACAGTTTTTTGATATTTAGACAAGCTGTCTTTCAAGATCTCAGACGAAACCCGTAGCCTATCTTTTTTCCACTGGCGTTCCGCTCTCCTGCACTCGTGCCTAGCAGCACGGGTAATGTCATTTAGCCACGGTTCAGATTTTGGCTTAGCACGAATAGTCCTGAAAGGGGCAACAATGTCCAGTGCATTCTGACAAGAAGTATAAAACAATGATGTTAACTCATCAGTATTATAATGCTAGCAACATAACATCCAGGTGATGGCTAGCAGGCAAAACCACCAGCAGCAGGCTATGAAGCAAGGCTACCAACAGCAGGCTAGCAGCAGAGCTACCAGTAGCAGGGTAGCAACAGGGCATCCAACAGGCGGCTAGCAAGCAGGACTACTGACAGCAGGCTAGCAGCAGTAATTCCAGCAGCAAGCTAGCAATATATCATGCAGGTAGTGACTAGCTGCAGGGCTAGCTGCAGCAGATTAACAAGCAGGACTACCTGTAGCAGGCTGCTAGCAGGGCATCCAGGTGGTGGCAAGCAAGCAGGGCTATCAGGTGGTCAATGTCCAGGTTTTAAGTTCAAAATTCAGCCTTATCCGCTATTAAAATAATCCCAGTATGGAAGAGAATGTCCTGTTTCTTCAGAGTATACTCATTTGAGTTTAAAAGACATAAAACATCACAGAAAAAAACTAAAATCTTGAGATCTCAAACACTGAGATCCACACATAGGTGTGGCTCAGCTGCCATCTTGGAATATCTCTTTCTAATTTGGTTAGTCTCATAACTCAGGGTCTTTTAACATGTAATTTTTAAATCTCCACTTGCGAGTTGTGGGCTGTGGAGTATCAACCAACCAGGAGAGTTTGATGGGATTATGATCTGAGAAGGTAGCTGCTAAATATGAGCATTCTATCACTGTGGCTATCATACCTAGTGGCACCAGGAACATGTCAATTCTAGAGTGTGTATTATGCATAGGTGAAAAGAAAGAGAAATCCCTCTGGATTGGATAAAGATTTCGCCACACGTCAATTATGCCTATGTCTTTCATACCTTGGTTTAGTACTGTTGCCGCCATTGATAGTGAAGATGTTTTGGGTAATGATCGATCCAAAAGAGGGTTTAAGACTAAGCTAATGTCTCCACCCACAACACATTGACCCCCAATTGTAGCCAGCTTCATAATGTTACGGGTCATCATAATTGGGCCCATATATATTCACTAAGGATATCTTGTTTCTATTTATTTCACAATCTACAAGCAAAAATCTGCCGTTTCTATCCTTTTCAACTGAATTTAATTTAAAGTTCAGGTGTTTATTAATGAGCAAGGCGACACCTCTTGCTTTTGAGGAGTAGGAAGAGTAGAAAACATTACCCACCCAGTCTCTGCGCAGTTTTAAATGCTCAGAGTCAGTGAGGTGACTCTCTTGGATAAAGGCAAAGTCTACATTTTGCCTCTTTAATTATGTCAACATTTTCTTCCTCTTAATTGGTGAGTTGACCCCTCTTATATTCCAAGATATACATGTTAATTTACACATAATATAAGTTCTTTATATAAATGTCTCAGAAGGATACTTGTCATTCTATTCGGCTCTAAGGATGTCTGGATACATTCCTGTATTGAGTTTAGAGGTAGTGAAATAACGAACAAGGTTATAATGATAAGACTGAATCTGAACCTGAGAGTAATCTGGATATGTGTGTAAGTAGAAGTTCGAGTTTTAGTGAGAAACCATACGTAACCCCAAAACATTACAGTAAAAACCTGCCTGGTAAAGCCACATTAGGTAGGTAACTCTCTTAACCCCCTGGGGTCGGCTATCGCGCCGGCGCGATAGGCTCGTTTTTTTCCTTATCAGTGCAAAAAATAAAATAAAATAAAAATATTAATTTTTATCTTATATGCTTGTGTTATACATCAATCGATCCTGTTTAGTGTGTATTTCTTTTGTGTATACTCATAATAAAAACAAAGTGTTGTGCTTTTCGCCAAATAAAGAAAAATAAACATGATGCAAGTTCTGCCTACTCTCCGTCAGTGAAGTCCATTCTGAAACGCGTCCAAAAATGAACTGTAACTCAGCGAATACTCAGTCAAACAGGCATACAGACACACAGGCATGAAGCTTGAATTCTCTTCTTTTAAATTAAGTAATTTTTATAAAAAACAAATATTTACAGTTTATGTAATATGTATGTAAAGAGAGAGATGTCAGTCGTTCTCATCTCAGCTAATTAAGTTTTAATGTGACTCCGCCCACGGAGACAGCGCGCTATTCAAACGCAAATGTGAGGCGATCCATACAAACCTGTGAAACGCCCACATCAGCTGGATAAGGCCGGTGACACACTGGATGCGTGGCGTAACCCCTCATTTACACCGCACACGTCTGCGGCGCATTACGGCTGCGACACGGCTACCGGAGCTGATCGCGCCCATTCTCAATGCTTGTGTTTACACCGGCCGTCACGCGGCGCGTTTCAGAAGCTTCCCAGAAGCGGCTCTCCACGCCGCTTCGCTAAATATAGGTGCCTAGTCTATTTCTGATGGACGCGCGTCCAAGTCGCACCGGAAATACAAAATAAAAGTAAAAAAAAACATTGTCAAATTCAAAATAAACACCCTATGCAAACTCCCTAACGTATTACACACCAATATCCTTGGTAGAAACCATAGACTGTATGGTAGAAACCCAAAAATCAAGAAAAACTACGTCGGACAGGCAAATCCCGTGGTCTCGCGCATCCAGTCGCTCCGCTTCTGAAATGCTCCTGGTGTGAGTTGGCACCGTGTGGAGGACGTAATAAAACCTTGTCGCAGACGTAATGCACCGCACACGTGTGCAGTGTAAAGCGACTCAGCTGCGTGGCGTGTCCTTTTTTATTTCGGCTCCCATGTTAACAGTTTAGAGCTTGCACACTGCCTGCGTGAGACGTGCGGAAAACGCATGCATGCTAGAAATAGAACCGACGCCTATTTTTCACGCGACACGCAAGCGTCTTGGAAGCGTTTCCATGCAAAATTGAATAGGAAAATCTGTTTATATGTCATTTTGACACGAATACATATTAATAAATGTCATTTTGATGTTTAAAAGTGTCTAGGTTTTGACATAAATGCAAATATAAATGTAATTTTACAAAATATTATCGATTTTCAAATACTGCTGTATTGAATGAACAGCTTTTAGCAAACTCTATTGCTATACTGAGATGAGGAATATATACTGTAGCCTATGTGTTTTGTCAAAAATAAAGTCATCAACTAACTAATGAATCCTTTACTTTGAAATACGTATGATAAAATGTATACTTTAGTTTTGAAAGACGTTGACTAGTTTTGAATAGATTATAAAGTTTTTACTGTACAATAGAGAATTAACTGCACAATTACTAGACATGTTTACCTTGGATATTATACAATTTGCAAGCACAATTTGTGGAAAAATAAAAAAAATTGCGATGCTTCCAACTGTGAACCAATTTGGTAGTGTGTGTATGTATATATATATATATATATATATATATATATATATATATATATATGTATGTGTAAGCATATATATATGTGTGTGTATATATATAAAAAGCCTCTAAATGCCATCTGAAATTTTCTTCTAGAATGATCGTTTTTATGAAGCTTGTATATTTAAGTTAGCTATAGGTGACACACCTGAATGAATGGCTCATTAAGTATGCGGGGGCATTGTCTCACCAGGTGTGAACTACTAAATATGCATGATGGTGTTGGAGCGTTTACGCCCCATCCGCATATTGGCTTTCCAAACTAAAAGTGTTTCACAAAACTAAAATCAATGTATCGTTTTATGTGAATGATTAGGCAGGATGATTTTCACATCATTTTGAAGAAAAACTCTAGGCGACGACATCCATTAGTCAAAAGTCTTATTGCCACATATTTAGTATGTGTTTTGTGGCCTTATTTCAGAAACTTTCATTTTTAGTTTTTTCAATAACCATGCATAAACATTATTCTCTCAAAAATGAAAACATGTACATACATGTGGCTCACATATTATGGTAGTCCTGTTTGTGCTAAATAGAGTGAATTTACACCTTTGCCATTAATATGTTTATAAGCAACTGAAATAAGCACAAATGTCAGAGCATGTCAGAACATCTCAAGGACCCCAAAAACACCTCAGACCCCAGAGGGTTAAACAACATTCATTTTCGTTAATGTTGTTTGTATGTCGGCTGTTTTCTTGTCAATATGCTTTGTGAGGTCGTCTTTAGTTTCTTGAATAGCGTCGAGAAGTTTGCTGAAGGATGTTTCCTTTTCCCCGTCCGTCATGTTTCTTGTGGTTACAGCGTGCAGGTGTCGCGAAATTTGAGTTGTAGTTTTCTTTCGCTTTTTATGTCGAAAATTGTAGCTTGCCATACAAAAGTGTTCTTAATGGCTTTGCCTCTTGCAAACAAATAAAAGTGATGAGAGGTTAAATCAGGATAAAGGCAGATGCTAGGTACCTCCACCGAGAGCTCACGAACACACGTCTGCACTCCTCCGCTGAATCCGCCCACCTTCTATAGCACAATTCTTTACACAATTCTATACTGATGATGTCATTTCCAGTACTGTAGCTCATGGACTGTCATGCGGCAGATGCTGAATACAATCAAATTGAAGAAAAAAATAAAGTAATTTTTGTTTCTGCCCAGAATTTTCATTTTGGTGCATCACTAACTATAACTGTAGCCCATGCACATTAAAAAATTATAATATTAAAACAAAGAACTGTGGGAATCTGATATGTTATCTAACATGCACTATTGCTGGTGATGTAGATTTTTTTTGTACTAAGTTTTTTCTTCTTCTTGTTTTTACACTGTTCTCGCCATATGATTTTCTCACCAGCTGTTTCAGGAAGTCAGTCAAGTCCACATGAATTCAAAGAATTCGTTTTTGCTGAGTTTCCAAAACTCAGACAAGGTGGTGGCTCCGAATTACTCAAAATGTCTGGAACCACTCGAAGTCACCTGATGTCCAGTGAGGGCTACCACATCAGACACTTGAGAGACACACAAACCCAGATTGGTCATGCCACCATTTTCATTCGACCACTTCAGAGAAACCTAAATCTAGAGCCTGTAAGTTCAGTCACATCAGTGTTGTGTTAAATGTTGAACTCATCTCCTCTAGATATGTCATCCAGACTGCAGTAGAGAGCCGGCTGGTCCACCTCAGAGATGCGTCTCTTGTGGAGAAGAGTTTCCTCTGTCACGTGTCGAAGCTCATAGTGATGAATGGATGAGGTGTTGCCTTACATTGGTAAAACATCATATGTGTAAGCACATTTCATGTGTTGCCATTCATCCAGTGCCAGGGCCGGAGTGGGGCCACTTTTCAGCCCGGGAGTTTCAGGCCCAAGACCGGCCCTCTTTTTCCATGGTGGAATTCCAAATTAGCACTTTTTCCAAATTGGATAAATGAAGCAACTGTTCAGCTCTTACTATTGTGTAGTTTTTATTAATACCATGGTTCAACAAATAATGTAAAGGTTAAATAATAATTCACTTAAGCTGAGAAGTTAGCAAAAAAATATTCCACTATTCCACAATTTATTTATTAATTTTTGACCGGGAACACAAAAGGTGACGGTGTTATAGGGTTTTGAACACAACCTGATGGTTAAATTACTTTAATTCATATTGTTTACTCTGGTATCCTCTCTACCTGTCCCTGTAGTCATCATGGCCTCCTCATTTTCAGCAGGGGACTGGCTTATCTGCTGCTCAGAAGCTACAACAAAATTATTAAGAGGTAATTTTACTGCATACACAGATCAAGCTTGAGTTTTGTTATCAATATTAAATTGCATAATATTTGCAAAGTCTATGAATCGCCATGTATTGGGTGATACAAAAAGGCTAATATTTTAATTATATGTAATATTTTGCTTGTGAATAGGTCGACAACGCTACAACGGAATTAGCCAAATAATTTCGTTGCAGCATTGCTAATGCTAATCATTACTAGGCCTATCTCTCTTTACCTGTTGCCACTTGTGTTTGTCCTCTTGAAAATAAATCTGTAAGCTTGGCACATTTTTGGCAGCATCCTCCTCCAATGCCTTTCTTTTTTTCAACCTGGCTTTTTCAGCCCCTCCTGGCCTCTTCCTCCCATCCATCCTCCCTGACGCGTACCGTTACGGTAGGACCGGCCCAGCTATCGGTATCGGTAGGCGGTGCCGCGGTAGCCTACCTGAGAAAACGTTTTGGAAAAGACGGGCTATGTGGCCTAATGTAACTAACATTACCCACCCTGGGCCTGTCCAGTGCTCAAATTTAATCAAGTCTTATGGAAGTCTTCACAATGAGATTTTTTATTAATCAAATTTATCATTATCGTCTTAAAAATATCTGAGGGACCCCACTAAATCTACAATGGAAATGCCCTGATAGGGCTCCTGGATGTCTTTAGTTCGAGCACTGCTTACTTCAGACATATGGCATGAGGCAGTGTGAGTTCACCAACAAATGTACAAGACCTTGATAGTATGTCGATGTAATATCAGTCTTGTGGTGTAAAATCTATAACAAAAGTATATGGGCAATACAAAAAAATCTTTTTTTTTTTCTTTTCTTTTTTTTTTTTTCACAGGCCCATATGTTGCTATTTTGTTTTCAAAGATATCACTCTGTAAAAAATCTACAAGTCGAGTTCACCTCTGTTTATTTAGGACCATTAAAGCACACAACATCAACAAAAGAAGAATCCTTTGGTTTATGCAGAGTTAAACATGCATTTGATGTTATGATTAGAATAGATTAAGAATAGGTAACTATGGAGAAGATTTCGAAAAGTTACAATAATTTAAGTTCACTAAACAAACATGAGTGTCAAATCGGTCATCAAAACGTACAGCTGACAGAATGTTATTATGACCTTATCCCATGCTGTGCCATCCTCCGACGAACTGTTCTCTCACACACTCCAGATAAATGAGCTATATCTCCAGCGGTGTGTGTGTGTGTGTGTGCCTCGGAGGTGTGCCTCGATCACATGCGAAGGTTAAGGTGGACGTCCCATGTTTCTCTCCGTTTCTGAGCGCATGTGAAGCTGGTAATGTAAGCTAATGTAAAAATAAATAAATGAAGAAAACATGTAGCCATGCATATCTGCATTTATTTATTTCAGAATTTAATCATTTATTTATTTATTTATTTATTTATTCATTCATTCAATTATGTTTTTCTGCATTTATTTACTTATTTATTTCAGCATTTAATTTATTATTTGTTTATTCATTGATTTATTTATGTATTTCTATATTTATTTCTTCATTTATTTATGTATTTCTACATTTATTTATTCATTTAATTCTGCATTTATGTATTTATTCATTTATTTATTCATTTATACTTAAGTCATTTCTCGTCCTCCATTCATGACAACAGACGATCTAGTTTAGTGTAAAACGACTGTGTTCTGTGTCCATATGAGAGCTGAAGATGTCTTTGCAACAAAAGGTGTTCCATGTCTACTCAACATCTGCCATTTCATAGAAACAGTTCCTCTTCTTGGGTCTAGAGAAGGAGAGTTTTTGTCTCCTTGTATGGTACAGGTCTTCTTTCTGATTTAACGTAACAGTAAAAACAGCAGAGTGAGGTGTGAGCGAGTGATAAAAAGGCAGTCTGCCCTTCACAGTGAAAACTCTGAAGTCTGTGTGTGAATGACCTTCTTGCAAGAATAAAGTTCTTCAAAGACAAGTGGGTTTGGTTTCATTACAGTCTCACCACTAAATAGATCATTCCAGCAACAAGCTGGTGTCAGACAGTGAGATTCCGCATGTGATCCGTCTGGACCTGAGAACGTTTGAGGCTGATCATCCTGGTTTCCAAAGACTGACTCCCTACTCCGAAGTGTGTAGGGAAGAGGAACCAACGTCTGACGGCCCGGAGTTTCAATCTCAAAGAATCCTAAGGGAAACTGAAGGCATATTTCCCGGTGAGTCTGTTCTGTTGAAACCAGTACATTTCATTTTGGTGTCTCTAGATGCCTGTTTCCCAGATACTCAGAAAGAGTGAGGAACTATCCCGAGTGGAAGTGCCGAGCCTGTAAGCCCATGTTCTTGAGAAAGAGACGTCTCGAAGAAAAGACAGCACAGCAGACATATATAATTAAACCAATAAAACGGCTCCTTTGAACACCCCCGCTATTATAAATTACAGTTTTTCTTGATTGCTTAAACACGTTTCTTGAAACTATGCCTCATATTCTCAAAACTGTAAACACAAATCCATAACGTCTCACCCAATTACCCAAACATCCTATTTTCAGGTCAAAATGAAGCTCTAGACTCAAAACCATTCACTCTTGCTGAAAAACGTCTCGGGTTACGTATGTAACCCTCGTTCCCTGAGTAGGGAACGAGACGCTGCATCGATACTCGATACTTTGGGGAATGCCCTCGGCATGACGCGTCTGAAGTCTGTAATGGAACTATTCCAATCTTGATTGGTGCTCGTCACTCGTGACGTTGCATGTGACGGTGATCCGGAAGCTATAAAAGGGCAACGGAACATAGCCGTATCAGCTTTTAAAGGGTCGAAGCAAGTCGTTCTCAGGAGCACGAAAAGTGTGGCCGAGAGATGCAGCGTCTCGTTCCCTACTCAGGGAACGAGGGTTACATACGTAACCCGAGACGTTCCCTTTCGTAAAGGGAACTCCCGCTGCATCGATACTCGATACTTTGGGGAACGAATACCCACGCCGCCACACTGAGAGACCCTGCCCTGGTGTGAAGCAATCTGGCACACTCAAGACATGAGAACTTGTGAACCTGGTGTAGAGGACAGATCCAGACTGTAATGTTTGATGAAGGTGTGTGGGGAGGCCCAGCCAGCGGCATCACAGACCTCTTGAAGAGAAACCCCTGCTAGCAAGGCTCTAGAGGATGCCACTCCTCTGGTTGAGTGAGCTTTTATCAGGAGAGGTGAAGGCAGATTGCGCACCTCGTAAGCTGAAGAAATAGCCTCTACTATCCACTTGCTAATAGTCTGCTTGGAGACCGGGGAGCCCTTCTTGGATAACCCAAAACACACAAACAGCTGGTCCGACTTCCTCCAGCCCGAGGTCCTATGTACATAGGCCTCAAGAGCTCGGACCGGGCATAACAAGTGTAACTTAGCTTGATCAGCCGACACATGCGGTGGAGGATGAAAGGCCGGAAGGATTATAGACCGTGCCACATTTGTGGGCACCTTAGGCACGTAGCCAGGTCTAGGGTGGAGAATGGCTCTCACTCTGCCAGGAGAGAACTCGAGGCAAGAGGGAGCCACAGATAGCGCCTGCAGGTCGCCAACTCGTTTCAGGGAAGTAATAGCGAGCAGGAAGGCTACCTTAAAGGATAAAAATTTCTCAGACACCTTATCCAGGGGTTCGAAGGGTGCCAGGGATAAACCTTCGAGGACCACTGCCAGGTCCCACGTGGGGACCCTAGGCTGGATAGCAGGCCTCATCCTCCTGGCTCCACGAAGGAAACGAATTATGAGTGGGTGTGTCCCCAGCGTGCCCACCCCTAAAGGCGTGTGGAAGGCTGATATAGCCGCCACATAGACCTTAAGCGTGGACGGGGAGAGCCCGTCAGAGAAACGATTCTGGAGGAACTCCAGTACTGAAGCCACTGGGCAGTTAACTGGGTCCAACTGATGTTCTCTGCACCAAAAAATAAAAATTTTCCATTTAAATGCATAAAGTTTCCTCGTGGAGGGGGCTCTAGAGTTTACAATGGTCTCAACAACCTCGGTTGAGAGACCAGAATTTATGAATTGGTCCCCCTCAGGGGCCAATCCAGTAGCTTCCTGGGCTACCGCCAAGGGTGAAATATCATGACCTTGGGCTGAAGAGGGAGGACCATCCTGATCCGGATTCACCGCGGAAGGCCTGCCAGAAGGGCCCAGATGTTTGGAAGCCATATTTGGGCCTGTCAGTACAGGGCCACTAAGAGTAAGCTGATCCCGTACTGCTGAACCCTCTTGTACTCTAGAACCCCCGGGGGCAGAACAATCGGGGAAAGTATACACAGACATGGCCTCAACCATGTCTGTATCATGATATCCAAACCCAGCAGAACTGGAAGAGCATGGGAGAGGTGGCGCAGAAGGTGGCCGTCCACATAAAGGGGAAACAGGAGCACCTCTGACAAACCGACCTCCATCCCGGCTAAAGCCAACTTGGGGTGGAGTTCGAAATCCCCGGGCTGCAGCCCCTGCCTCGACAGGATGACTGCCCCCTCTTTGATCAGAGAGACCATCGACATAGTGTCTGTCAAAAATAGAACCTAATGGTCTCTCTGAAGTTTCCTCAGACCCTGTGTTTCCAACACAGGTACTAGGAGCAGGAACCATAACTTCCTCCCCATGATCAGAAAACGAGGGCATGTGCGCGTAACTCTGGTCATGCGGAGTGGGTTCCCTCTCGGGGAAAACCCATTGGTCCTGAGCCACTACTACAGGGCCCCCATGTACAGCAGGCCAAAGAATAGTATGTTGAACACTGCTGCCAGCGAGCCCACTCTTTAATAAGGTCACGTAGTGGTGGCCTGGCCTAGCTTGATATTCATGACTATGGTAAGGAAGATGAGTGTCTGAGCTGGAGACAATTGTGCCTGCATCATGACTATAACCTACACCGCCCCCAGGAATCGGTTTCTCTGAAGAGGCACTGGTGATTTTTCCTAGACTCTGAGCCATATTCCCTAGCACCTCACGAGACTCGAAACAACACCTCGGTGTTGAACCGTGTGCTCTAGTAGTCAATGGACAGGAATGAGGATGCCCTGAAGACTCCATGGAGCTAGGACAGTGACCATGCATTCCGAGGAGGTGCGGGGATACAATACTAGGCCGAATGGAAGAATCCGGAACTGATGTGCTTTTCCCCCAAAAGCAGATCTCGGAAACTTCCCGTGATGGGGTTAGAAGGGAATGAGGAGTTAAGGGCCTTGTGGATCTATCACGACAGACCAGTCCTCGGAGCTGGTCTGACTGACAGTCGGAATCTTGAATCTGAACCCCCTCGGAGGTTGATCCATTACCCTGAGATCTGAAACAAGGCCTTACTCCCCTTCCCTCACAGGAACTATGAAGTACCGGCTGTAGAACCCGGGCTCCCGAAACCGAGGAAGAGCTCACCTTGAGGTTTCCTTTGTTAAGAGAGACTTGACTTCCTGTTCCAAGAACCAACCCTGCTCGGGGCTGGCAGACATGTGAACCACCCTTAGTAGATAATATTTTTATATTAGCTCCGCTGTAAGCAGGACCCTCCAGGCTATATTTTGAAGACCCCTCGGGGTGTCTAAATATGCTATTATGGGGACCAGTCCCTCGAGACTGGCCTTGGCTAAAAATGTTCAAATGGTTTCGGTGACCTGAAGCAGCTAACTGGCAGGAACTAACCGAAATATGCTCTCTACAGACCTCCTGAGAGGCGGCGAACTCGACAGGGCCGCAACGTTTCCGGGCAGATACTGCGATTTGTGTTCGCTGGAAGCCGATGTGTCCCGAAGCGCCATCGGCGGCGGGAAGTAAACATCGATTTCCTAAGGGCTGTATAAGGGGGCGAGACTCCTGTACTCGCTCTCCTGGGGGAACGGCCATAAGGGTCTGCGTGTTACGACAAGACCTCTTAGTTGAAGCCATCTTAGCCCGAGAGACAGTCCTCAGACCTGTCCTCGATATAGAGGGCTTCATACGAGAATGTCTCTTCTGGCCCCAAGCCTTATACGGGGGGGCACGAGAGGAAACCTTCTCAAAATATGTTGAACTGGCGGCTGTCCCCTGAGGCTGCCCCCTGGCAGCAACCCCATGAGACCTAGATTGACAACTGGGGATAGCTGATTGTCGCTCTGCCTCCTGAAACCTTTCGACAACGGTTCTCGCCGCGTCGCCAAAGAGGCCAGAAGGTGAAAGGGGGGCATCGAGAAGGAAAGCCCTGTCCTTCTCCTCGATCCCCAAGCGATTAAGCCATAAATGTCTCTCTGTGACGACTATTGCTGCCATAGAACGGCCAATAGCACGAGCCGTCTCCTTAATAATACGGAGAGATAAGTCAGCTACTCTACGAAATTCAGTAATACCGTTGAGTGAGACCTCCCAGTTATCATCCACCTCTTTGAGGAGGTCAGCCTGGTATGCCTGTAATAACCCCATCGTGTGTAGGCATGCACCGGCTCGACCCACCGCCATATAAGCTTTCCCTAACAAATTCGATGTACGAGATTTGGAGGGAAGTGTCTGAGCTATCAGGGGTGACGCAACGTCAGGGAGAAAATATTTCGCAAAATATTCCTCAACCCGAGGCATCACCCCATAACCATTCTCATTAGATTCCCTAATAGATGAGTAAATATATACATGGGGGGAAAATAATTGAGATGAACATGGATTTTCCCACGATCTCGATACCTCAGTATGAAGATCAGTGAAAAAGGGAAGGCTCTGACACAAAGATTGTGACTGGGTCTGCAGGAAGCGCTCATCCATTTTATTTTTCTTAGTCGCTTCCTGCTTATTATATGGCCATTCAACGTTTAATTTAACCACTGCCCTGGTCACAACCTCCAGCAATTCCTCAATAACGGGAATATGAGGTGGCGAATCCCCATATTTATGTGATTCAGTGTTGATAATATCTAACCCTTCGGAGCCAGAAAAATCAAACGCTGTGTCTTTAACACGGTCGGAAGAAGCCGCAGCGCGGGCTTCCGAACCGTGCGCGAGACCAGTGGAGCTGGTTAATAAACACTGAGAAAGGGTCGCAACCGTCTCAGTGTTATCTGCCAGCTCCACGTGCGAATCCCATGCATACAAGCGGCGCGCTGCCTCAACAGACGCGGGGCCTGATGCACTGGAAACGCGAGCCTGATCTGATTGATCGAACAATCTCAAACGGGAGCGGAGCTCTCTCATAGATAGCTGAAAACAGTTTGCACAGACAGCGCCCTCGAGCAGCTGCCCGTGCATGCTCCACTCCCAGACAAACAACACAAAACGAGTGCGTGTCACCCTCGCTCAAATAGCGCGAGCAAGGGGACGCACACCGCCTGAGTCGTTTCTCTATATTCGCCATATATATATTGAGATAGACAAACAACACCAAATAAGACAATACAGTCACACAGAACGCTTGCTGAAGACAGAAAGCTGATACGGCTATGTTCCGTTGCCCTTTTATAGCTTCCGGATCACCGTCACATGCAACGTCACGAGTGACGAGCACCAATCAAGATTGGAATAGTTCCATTACAGACTTCAGACGCGTCATGCCGAGGGCATTCCCCAAAGTATCGAGTATCGATGCAGCGGGAGTTCCCTTTACGAAAGGGAACCAAACTTTGCCCTCAGACAGGACACACAAGCCCTCAAAATCACACACACTACAACATAGTCTAACACACTGGTGCAATACATTCAAAACAACATTTACAAAACTGGTAAGTTATGTTGCTTGTGGTTCCCCCCTCACAAACCTTTTCACATGATGAACACAAAAGACACAACAGTGGATACATTGGCACATTTGGTAACGCTTTAGATTACAGCCCGGAAAGTACTGCGTAATTAAAATGAAAGTACATTATAACTTTCGGTAATTACAGTTTACCTATAAAGTACTTACGTGTAAGTATAGGGGAATAATACGTAAAGTCTTGGGAATAAAGGTTTAACAACCAGGAAAATACTGCATAATTAAAACAAAATTACAGTGTAACTTTCGGTAATTACAGTGTACCTATAAAGTATGTACGTGTAAGTATAGGGGAATATGTAAAGTTTTGGGAATAAAGGGGTAACAACCAGGAAAATAACAAATTATTTAGGCAAATTATTTAGACTGTAAGTATTCCATGTAGTTACAGGGTAAGTATGACATTGCGGGCTGTAAATTAAAGTGGTGCTTCTTACCCTCTTGTTTCATGTAGTTACAGGGTAAGTACAATAAAAGCACATGTACACACACACAATCTGACATCACTTGGAAAACCTTTATTTGAAAAAGAACTTATTTCAAAACAGATTTACAACATATTACATTTTTATACTTTTTATTCTTTATTATTTTTTTTAAATCAACTTTTCATTTCAAATACTAAAGTCCTGACAGAAAGTAGCATGTTTTGTCCTTTTTTGTTTCTCTTGCATGGCTTCCTCCTCCTCTTGGTCCTCCTCTTCTTTTTCTATCGTTCTACTGATTAGCCTAATCTTAAGAAGGAGTCTTTTTCTATTGTGTATTATGTATTAAAAGAAAATACAGTACACCCAGAAATGTTCTCATAATTTACTCATCTTTTTGCTACCGACCAACTGTCACCAGCGAGTGCATGAGAGTCGGCTTCACAGGGTCGGCTTGAATCAGGGGCGGATCTAGAAAAATATTTATGGGGTGGCGAGAGGGGGGCAGGAATTTTTGAGGGGTGGCAAAATATGGCAGACGTATATATACTGAATTTAATCACAGTTAAATTGGCCATAACTTTTAATTTGTTGCTGCCAATAGGGATGGGTATCATTCGTTATTACTACTCTTACCAATACTCCTTATCGATCCGGTACTTTAACGGTATTCTTATCGGTTCTTTTTGTTATATAAAAAAAAAGGGGGAAAAAATTTTTAGAACACAGTTAATATTGTTTTATATTTTGAAATGTAAAATAAATATCTATAGCAAAAGAAAAAGCAATGCTTTAACAAAACAAATAAAACATACGTTATGCAGAAGGGTGCTGGCTTTTGTGTTTTATATTCAGAAGACATAGGACACCAAAAACAAAGTACAAACACATGGTCAAACAAAAAAAAGTATACAATTAAACAAATATACAAATTATATATCCAGTGCTTTAATTTCAGTAATGTCTACTGACATCTGTTCAGGAGTAATATGGGCTAAAAAGACATCTTATAAAGTCAGATATAAAATAACACTGCATAGTTTATCATAGATAAAAATAGATCATAGATTAAAGCTTATATCATTCAAGAGCTGCGACTGATTTTCTCTTTGCCTTTTGTTATTTGATTCTCATTAATGGAGCAATCGTCAGCAGGATTATTAGACGGCTGCCTCTTTAAGACCAAATGCAGATCTAATCATTATTAGGCTACGCATCATATTTTCTCCCAATTATTAACGGCCATACTTAATCCTATTGTATTTGTTTTTCCCCCAGTTGTAACCTGGTTTCATTGCTGTGATATCTGAGAGGAATTGGATTTAATAGGACTGTTTAGCTAATCAAATGATCGATCTCCTAACTGGCACTGTATTGTGTGTTGTAACGTAGGCTACGTCGGCGTAACGGCGACCATCAGTAAACGTTATGGATACAAACAATATTTTATAATTTTTATTAAGCTGTTCTTGTCTTTACTAAAATCAAAATTAGGCTAATCAAAGGGAAGAGCGCTCTTACAAATCACGAGGGAGCGATTTGACCTCTGATTTTGGCTAACGTAATAGACTCGCTGTTTTTGCTGATGCTGAATCGTCTTTAGCATACAATACATTCATTACAAATGTAACTTTAAGTTAAACGTGTGTTTAAACTACACCTGGGGAAACTCACTTCACCTTCAGAGGCTCTGGGGCAGCTCAGTCTCTCCAGTCGGGTTGCAAGACACTGCGTACTGCAGACAGATGCACTGTGCTGCCTGCCCAGGCTGCCCTGCTGCCACTGGTGAAATTTCATTTTCGCGGGGGTCGCTGCCGTGCTAGTGATGGGTGAAACCATTGTGAGGGGGAGGGGATACTAAATCGGCGATTTCTGTTTGAGAGGAGTTTGTTGCGGGTCTCCTTGGCCTTCAACGTGTAGGCTATGAACATAAAATATACTTAAAAAATATTATCTGATTTATAAATGGGGTGGCAACAGGGGTGGCAAGACTGTATCCCAGGGGTGGCAGCTGCCAGCCTTTGCCACCCCGTAGATCCGCCACTGGCTTGAATGGCTTCGCGTTTGGTGAAGCTTTAAGCGTTCATTGCATTCTCGCGGGAGTTTGATGTGAAACTTGCACGAGAACTGGTGTCTGTTCTTCTGCATGGTTTGTTTTTCATTATTATTATTATCTGTTATTGTTTGTATTTTGTTGTGAGCAATAATAAAAACATAAAAAAAATAATAATAATTCGACATTCGGTTTTTCGGTGCGCTTACGTCACGCTTTAAATTGTCAAGCGTAAACTTACTCAACGTACCCGCTCATGAACACGCAGGGGACAGTTGGTCGGAAGCGATAGTCTACAGTTTAAAAATTTAAAATATTTGGTATTTTTCTTACAAACGCTTATCGTTTCACTTCAGAAGACATTGATTCATCCACTGGGGTCGTATGGATTACTGTAGTTATTGTTGTATGTGCTGTTGTCAACTTTTAGGAACACATGAGCTTGCATTATATGCATTTACAGAGATTATTTATTTTTCTAAAAACTTTTGTTTTGTGTTAATCTGAAGAAGGAAACTCGTATACATCTCGGATGACATGATGGTAAAAGATGAGTAAATGGTGAGGACATTTCTGTACTGTATTTTCTTTTAACACATAATACAGAACAGCAAGAGACATGTCATGGGATTCCTTCTTAAGATTCATCAGTGAAAAGAAAGAAAAAGAAGAAGAGGAACAAGAGGAGGGGGAAACCAAGCAAGAGAAACAAAGTGCTGTAAATCCGTTTTGAAATAAGTTGTTTTTCAAATAAAGTTTTCCAAGTGATGTCAGATTGTGTGTGTGTACATGTGTTTTTATTGTACTTACCCTGTAACTACATGAAACAAGAGGGTAAGAAGCACCACTTTAATTTACAGCCCGCAATGTCATACTTACCCTGTAACTACATGAAACAAGAGGGTAAGAAGCACCACTTTAATTTACAGCCCGCAATGTCATACTTACCCTGTAACTACATGAAACAAGAGGGTAAGAAGCACCACTTTAATTTACAGCCCGCAATGTCATACTTACCCTGTAACTACATGAAACAAGAGGGTAAGAAGCACCACTTTAATTTACAGCCCGCAATGTCATACTTACCCTGTAACTACATGAAACAAGAGGGTAAGAAGCACCACTTTAATTTACAGCCCGCAATGTCACACTTACCCTGTAACTACATGGAACAAGAGTATATTTTCCCAGCATTAAAAAAAAAAAAAAAAAAAAGTTGCAATAGTTTTACTTGCCTTGAAACTTAATCAGTGCACCTTTGCAATAATAACAAATAAGCCTACTTTATAAATGCATTGATATGTACCCCGTAATAAAAAAAAAAGCCTTTATGTATTTTTATACACTATTATTACAGAAAGGTGCAGTGTATGTACTCGCTAAATTGCTCCCAAAAGTAAGATTCTAAAATACTTAGTCTAAATAATTTGCCTAAATAATTTGTTATTTTCCTGTTTCTTACCCCTTTATTCACAAAACTTTACATATTATTCCCCTATACTTACACGTACGTACTTTATAGGTACACTGTAATTACCGAAAGTTACAATGTAATTTTGTTTTAATTACACAGTATTTTCCTGGTTGTTACACCTTTATTCATACCAACATATACCCAGGGGGCAAAGGGGGTTTAGCAGACATGGGCTGCTGTAAAAGGTTGTCATATAAAAATGAAATCTATGATGTCTGAGGATCACAACCTGGGTGGACAACCCGGTCAACAAGCTGCTGGAAACTTGTAATTAGGGTCAAAACCAATGCTACCTCAAATTCTGCTTTAACTCCCCGGAATCACCCAAACATGCTTAAACGGTTTAATTATATTCATGAATCCTGAGCCATATCTCCCTGATTCTTTATGCTAGAAACAAACTGAGCACACCTTTAGAAAGAGTGGAAGATAAGCTTTCATATGATGCCTTGATTGTACATGTAATTAGAATGTAAGAGTTAACAATGCCTCTTAGTTCATAGGTAAGCAAAATTGAACATTCCATTTGTAATCGGTAGCATTCTTTTCCCTTTGTTGTTGTTAAAATAAACAAATTACCATGTGAAGTTAACTTTTACTAGATATAATCATATTTTGATCATTTTCACTAACCAGACAGTCCTCATGGCCCATAACACATTTAGAGGGAATTCAATTTCAAGCCTATAATAGCCTGTCAATTCAAACAAGATCCAAGAAAGAAGTTTACCATTAACTGGTGTTAATTGCTTAACTGCTCTGTTTTCTGTATGTACAGTATATTGTTTGCATATTTATGCAATATCTATTATTTGTATTGCAATGTCTAGTATTTCTGATATTCTTTCACAAGTGGGATAGCTTTATTTATTCTATTGAAATAAAAAAAAAAAGGATTTGAGGATTTTGGGTTAGGCTGGTTAATGTTCAATCCAGGTGTTTGGAGTGTGAGACAAAGGTACTGACAACTAAATGTTGAATGACTAAAACACACAGGAGTCATGTGTGGAGTAGCTTTAAAGGTATTTACTGATTAAAACTGTTACATTGAGTAGCAATTTGTACCAAAAAAAAAAAAAAAAAAAAAAAAAATAGACAAACAGATTACAATTCAGGGTGATAACTAATTCCTGTAATAATGTTTATACAATGTTTAGCTGTTTTCAGAGTCGCTGCTGCTGTCGCTGCTCTCTAGTGTTTCAGCATGCTGTGTCCGACTACAACCCCTGGCAACGGCATCCTATGTAGCAGGAGCAGTTCTTCTGACAACCTTTAACCAGAGATGGGCACAAATACATCAAAAAGTATTTACTGTAATTACAAATAACAAATACTTACTCATCAAATGTATATAAATAAAATACAAAATACTGCTGTGAAAAAAGTATTTAATTAAAATACAAGTCATCTGTAATTTGAAAATACAAAAATATATTTTTTCTTACAGTCTTCTGTAGTGTAAGTGTGGCGTTAGATACATGTAAGAGTCTAGAATATTGCAATATCATTGTTTAGTGCAGAAGATGCGCTTTTAACAAACATGTTGCCACATACTGTCACAATAAAAGATAATTACACATATACCACTATATTTGTATTATATTACACAAAAACTAGTTAACGCTGCTGTGAGGGTGTTTCTAATAGCGTGGCTGTGACAAAGTTGACAACTTTCTCTCTTCTGACTGCCATTATCTATTTTCTTACTCTTTTTGAAAGTTGTGAAAACGCTGTTGTGGCGTTTTTTTTTTTTTTTGCT
Source organism: Leuciscus idus (assembly GCA_021554675.1). Classification (NCBI taxonomy): domain Eukaryota; kingdom Metazoa; phylum Chordata; class Actinopteri; order Cypriniformes; family Leuciscidae; genus Leuciscus; species Leuciscus idus. The sequence continues at coordinate 147,735 of JAJAVR010000034.1, read as the reverse complement.
ATTTGAGCAAATTGTAACACAAAAAAAATATATTTAATGTAGTCTTTCATTCACTGCTATAGAAGTTTACTCAACTATGATGCCTTACACTTCTGAGAAACCCAGAAATGTGAACAGGGTCAATAGGATGTGTCATATCACTTGATTCACTTGCCAAAAACTGTGATAGGCAATTTGGTTGGTCCAATTCTATGCTCCTAGGGATAGTTTCAACATGTAATTTTTAAATCTCCACTTGCGAGTTGTGGGCTGTGGAGTATCAACCAACCAGGAGAGTTTGATGGGATTATGATCTGAGAAGGTAGCTGCTAAATATGAGCATTCTATCACTAGCTGCGTTTACATGGACACAATCGGAATGAAATCAATCCGCTTGATGAATCCGAACAAGGTGTTTACATGAATGATAAATAAAGTAATCGGGTTGATGCGCGCGTTTATATGTCACAAGTTTCAAATCGGATCTGATGTTTTGACATGCGCACACTGCACAAATATACAGAGTTTCCCACTTTTTCGCGCATAAATATTCTCCTCTATTGGATCTTTATTTGTTTTAAACAGCAGATGTTATATTAATTAGTCTCTGGTCATAATTTAGAGCATATTAACTGCTTTGCCGTGCTGCTTATTGATCACGCAGTAAAAATGCCCCTCCCCGCGGCCAAAACCAGACGTCTGTGGATGAGAATCCAAAACAAGGACTGGTGGGACGTTGTCCTGCTTCACTTCACAGACGCGCGAGTGAAATGAGAATTTTAGAATGACAGGAAACTTATTAATATGACACTTTATTCAACAGGAAGAACAGCTCGTTCCGCGCGTCATACGTCATTACGCTAGTTAACGTCATCGCACATGCGCAGTCCTTTCAGTTTCGGTTTTCAATCCGATCAAGTGTTTACATGTTCTCTCGATCGGATTAAAAAAGGGATAAACCACCCCTTTCAATCCGATCGAAATTTCATTCGGATCGAGCTCAATCGGATCAATTAAGGTGTTTACATGAAGGTTTTTTAGTCCGATTGAGCCGTCAATCCGATTATAAGTGTCCATGTAAACGCAGCTGTGGCTATCATACCTAGTGGCACCAGGAACATGTCAATTCTAGAGTGTGTATTATGCATAGGTGAAAAGAAAGAGAAATCCCTCTGGATTGGATAAAGATTTCGCCACACGTCAATTATGCCTATGTCTTTCATACCTTGGTTTAGTGCTGTTGCCGCCATTGATAGTGAAGATGTTTTGGGTAATGATCGATCCAAAAGAGGGTTTAAGACTAAGCTAATGTCTCCACCCACAACACATTGACCCCCAATTGTAGCCAGCTTCATAATGTTACGGGTCATCATAATTGGGCCCATATATATTCACTAAGGATATCTTGTTTCTATTTATTTCACAATCTACAAGCAAAAATCTGCCGTTTCTATCCTTTTCAACTGAATTTAATTTAAAGTTCAGGTGTTTATTAATAGCTGTCTGTCTGTCCCTCCTGATTCAAGACCTGGTTCCCGCAAAGAGCTCTGGGTTTGTTGATGTAGGATCTTTATCAAGGCAAAGAGGTGAATGGTGAATTAGGAATGTGAAACTAAACAGCGTCTTTGCGAGGTTTATGAATATGTTGTGTACACTCTCAAGATCTGCTCAGAGGAAGGTGGAAATGTAATAAATGACCAGTGAAACAATATGAAGTCACTCACAAAACAAACATCACACTAGCCAAAAGCAACATTAGGTAATGCTGGTTCTGCATACCCTTTCCACCGCAGGAACTCTTATCAGGAACTAGGGAGTTTGGGTGTTTTTCTGCCGAGGTCCAGGCTTTATTAAACTCATATGCGGAGGACGAAATAAAGGCAGCAAATTTGTGTTTAGTTTCTAGTAGCATATATGAACATTGAGTTTTCACCCCTGTCATTTATTATATTTTTTTCGGAATTTCCATTTCCATAGTCATTATTTGAGCATGTTTCTGTATGATCCATTCTGAACTGATTTACAGATACCAGGATAAAAGCGAGTGAATGTATTAATAATGTCTGAATTTTTACTTTCAGTTTGTCATGAAATGTATAATGTAAATAAATAGCTGAAGCTGTTTCTGTTGAATGTAAAATCTTTAAATAATCACTTATATAATAATTGTAACGAACTGCTCTGAGACACGAAGGTTGAGGATCCAAATGCAGCTTTTTCCTAATCATTTATTTGATTAAGAGTGTCGTGCCAGAGAGATTGTTAGTGTTTAGTGAAACTGTGAGTGTTTGTTGATTGTAATCCTACTTCTGATATTCTCCTGATTGACTACGACTTGGATTCCGACTCGAACTTGTCGACCTGAGACTGTAAATATTCTTGTATATACATTTTCACCACATTAAGGGATGTAGGGGGTTTGACGGCAATTTATTTGCATCTTTTTTTCACTTTGTTTATGGTTAAGGGAGCACTGTAAAAAAAATTCTAACCCTCCCAAATCAAAAATTTCAAGTGACCGATAACATCTAAATTTTTCAATTGGCCCAAGTAAAATTCTTGTTGCAATAGTCTGTTAACATTGGCTCAATGAGAAATAATACGTCAGACTAATTGAAAAATTTAGATGTTATCGGTCACTTCAAATTTTTGACTTGGGGATGTAATTTTTTTTTACAGTGAGTGAGGTAAGCTAAACTGTACTTTTGTTTCTTTATCTTTTGTTTGAGGTTATTTAGTTCTAAAAGAAGATTTTTTTTTTTTTTTGGCCTTGTCTGCCCCTGACGCTTTGGTAAATAAAGCTCATGTTATTTATCTCTCTGGTGGTGTGACTCTCGTCCCTTTTCCTGTTGCGGCTGTTGACCCCTAGCGGTCGTAAAGGGTAATCCACAACTGAAAACAGGCAAAAGGTCATAAACACCTGGTAAACAGTCCAAACAAAAACAGAGGAAACCAAGAAAGACAAAGGATAAAAAAACAAGATCCAGGAAACGAGGAGATGCAGAACTGCAGTGTTACTCTAGACAAGACTTCACCATGATATAATATAATAATAATAGTCTGATGTGGAGCGCCCTCTAGTGGCTCCCAAGGGCTCTCCAGCTGGTGATCATAACAATCATATTACAATTTAAGAAAATAATACTTTACAATAAGGTCTTAGTTCTTAATATTCACTAATGCATTAGTTACCATGAACTAACGATCAACAATATATTTTACAGCATTAATATTTGTTAATAATCAACTGTTTGTTCATGTTCACAGTGCATTACCTGATTTAAACAAATACAACTTATTAGTAAATGTTGAAATTAACATGAACTGAGATTAATAAATGCTTTATTGCAGTGGTTCTCAACTCCAGTCCTCGTGACCCACCGCTCTGCACATTTTGTACGTCTCCCTTATTTAACACACCTGAACCAGATCATCAGCTCATTAGGAGAGACTCCATGAACTGAACTGAGTGTGTCAGATAAGAGAGACATACAAAATGTGCAGAGCAGTGGGTCACGAGGACTGGATTAGCTGTTATTTAACTAATGTTAACACATGAAACCTTATTGTAAAGTGCTACAATAATATTTTATATAGCATATCAATATAAATTAGAAAAAATAATAATTCTATTCATTAAAATTATAGTTCCATGTATGATATAATATTGTATGTTGATAATATTACTTCTAATCTAATGTTTCCAGCAATGAAAAGCATCAGATGAATATTTGAGCACTATTAACATCACACTGTTTATCATATGTTCAGCAAAGATGCTCCTGAATTACTGAGTCAATCATCGTGCAGATTATGATCATCAGGGTTATTGATGCAGATCTATAAGCAGACGGATATTATGATAGCATATTATGGTCTGTTTGCGGTTCGTCTCTGGGTTTGGCTTCAGTCTTCACTGCAAAACTCACAGAAACTGTAGTCTCCCGGAGGAAACAATCCATTCATTTATTGCTATAGGAGAGGAAGAATTTACTAAACTCATTAAATCATCTAAATCTACATCATGTATGTTAGACCCTATACCTACTAAGCTACTGAAAGAGATGCTCCAAGAGATCACAGATCCTCTTCTTGTCATGTCATCTTCATGTCATCATGTCATGTCATGTCATGTCATGTCATGTCATGTCATGTCATCTTCGTCCGCTTATCCGGGGCCGGGTCGCGGGGGCAGCAGTCTAAGCAGAGATGCCCAGACTCCCCTCTCCCTAGACACTTCCTCCAGCTCTTCCGGGGGAACACCGAGGCGTTCCCAGGCCAGCCGGGAGACATAGTCTCTCCAGCGTGTCCTAGGTCTTCCCCGGGGTCTCCTCCCAGTGGGATGCGCCCGGAACACCTTCCCGGGAAGGCGTCCAGGAGGCATCCGGAACAGATGCCCGAGCCACCTCAGCTGACCCCTCTCGATGTGGAGGAGCAGCGGCTCTACTCTGAGCTCCTCCCGAGTGACCGAGCTTCTCACCCTATCTCGCCCAGATAGGGATCGCCCAGCCACCCTACGGAGAAAGCTCATTTCGGCCGCCTGTATCCGGGATCTTGTCCTTTCGGTCATGACCCAAAGCTCATGACCATAGGTGAGAGTAGGAACGTAGATTGACCGGTAAATCGAGAGCTTCGCCTTGCGGCTCAGCTCTTTCTTCACCACGACAGACCGGTACATCGACCGCATTATTGCAGAAGCTGCACCGATCCGCCACCCTTTTCCGACTGAGGACCATGGCCTCGGATTTGGAGGTGCTGATTCTCATCCCAGCCGCTTCACACTCGGCTGCAAACCGTCCCAGTGCATGCTGAAGGTCCTGGCTTGATGAAGCCAACATGACAACATCATCCGCAAAGAGCAGAGACGAAATCGTGTTGTCACCAAACCCGACACCCTCCGGCCCCTGGCTGCGCCTAGAAATTCTGTCCATAAAAATGATGAACAGAACCGGCGACAAAGGGCAGCCCTGCCGGAGTCCAACATGCACCGGGAACAAGTCTGACTTACTGCCGGCAATGCGAACCAAGCTCCTGCTTCGGTCGTACAGGAACCGGACAGCCCTTACCAAAGGACCCCGGACCCCATACTCCCGGAGCACCCTCCACAGGCCGCCGCGAGGGACACAGTCGAATGCCTTCTCCAAATCCACAAAGCACATGTGGACTGGTTGGGCAAACTCCCATGAACCCTCCAGCACCCTGTAGAGAGTATAGAGCTGGTCCAGTGTTCCACGGCCTGGACGAAAACCACACTGTTTCTCCTGAATCCGAGGTTCTACTATCGGCCGTATTCTCCTCTCCAGTACCCTGGCATAGACTTTCCCAGGGAGGCTGAGAAGTGTGATCCCCCTGTAGTTGGAACACACCCTCCGGTCCCCCTTCTTAAAAAGAGGGACCACCACCCCGGTCTGCCATCCCAGAGGCACTGTCCCCGACCGCCACGCGATGCTGCAGAGGCGTGTCAGCCAAGACAGCCCCACAACATCCAGAGACTTGAGGTACTCAGGGCGGATCTCATCCACCCCCGGTGCCTTGCCACCGAGGAGTTTCTTGACTACCTCGGTGACTTCAGCTTGGGTGATGGATGAGTCCACCTCTGAGCCCTCAGCCTCTGCTTCCTCAATGGAAGACGTGACGGCGGGATTGAGGAGATCCTCGAAGTATTCCTTCCACCGTCTGACGACATCCCCAGTTGAGGTCAACAGCTCCCCACCTCTACTGTAGACAGCATTGGTAGGGCACTGCTTCCCCCTTCTGAGGCGCCGGACGGTTTGCCAGAATCTCTTCGAGGCCAGCCGATAGTCCTTCTCCATGGCCTCACCGAACTCCTCCCAGGCCCGAGTTTTTGCCTCCACAACCACCCGGGCTGCAGTTCGCTTGGCCTGCCGGTACCCGTCAGCTGCCTCAGGAGTCCCACAAGCCAACCAGGCCCGATAGGACTCCTTCTTCAGCTTGACGGCATCCCTTACTTCCGGTGTCCACCACCGGGTTCGGGGATTGCCGCCTCGACAGGCACCGGAGACCTTACGGCCACAGCTCCGAGCGGCCGCTTCGACAATGGAGGTGGAGAACATGGTCCACTCGGACTCAATATCTCCAGCCTCCCTCGGGATCTGGACGAAGCTCCGCCGGAGGTGGGAGTTGAAGATCTCTCTGACCGGAGACTCGGCCAAACGTTCCCAGCAGACCCTCACAGTACGCTTGGGTCTGCCGAGTCTGTCCAGCCTCCTCCCCCGCCATCGGATCCAACTCACCACCAGGTGGTGATCAGTTGACAGCTCCGCCCCTCTCTTCACCCGAGTGTCCAAGACGACAAAGTCGATCATCGACCTACGGCCTAGGGTGTCCTGGTGCCACGTGCACTGATGGACACCCTTATGCTTGAACATGGTGTTCGTTATGGACAAACTGTAACTAGCACAGAAGTCCAATAACTGAACACCGCTCGGGTTCAGATCAGGGGGGCCGTTCCTCCCAATCACGCCCCTCCAGGTGTCACTGTCGTTGCCCACGTGGGCGTTGAAGTCTCCCAGTAGAACGATGGAGTCCCCAGTCGGAGCACTTTCCAGCACCCCTCCCAGAGACTCCAAGAAGGCCGGGTACTCTGCACTGCCGTTTGGCCCGTAGGCACACACGACAGTGAGAGACCTATCCCCGACCCGTAGGCGCAGGGAAACGACCCTCTCGTTCACCGGGGTGAACTCCAACACATGGCGGCTGAGCTGGGGGGCTATAAGCAAACCCACACCAGCCCGCCGCCTCTCACCATGGGCAACTCCAGAGTGGTGAAGAGTCCATCCTCTCTCAAGGAGTGTGGTTCCAGAGCCCAAGCCGTGCGTAAAGGTGATCCCGACTATCTCTAGTCGGAACCTCTCTACCTCACGCACAATCTCAGGCTCCTTCCCCGCCAGCGAGGTGACATTCCACGTCCCTAGAGCTAGTTTCCGTGTCCAGGGATCGGGTTGTCGAGGCCCCCGCCTTCGACTGCCGCCCGATCCTCTCAGCACCGGCCCCTTACGGTCCCTCCTGCAGGTGGTGAGCCCACGGGAAGGCGGCCCCACGTCGCTCCTTCGGGCTGAGCCCGGCCGGACCCCGTGGGGGGAGGCCTGGCCACCAGGCGCTCGCATACGAGCCCCAACCCCAGGCCTGGCTCCAGGGTGGGGCCCCGGCTGCGCCATACCGGGCGACGTCACGGTCCTTGATTTAATTTGTCTCATAAAGGGTATTTTGAACCACTCTTAGTCTGACCCGTCGCCTAGGACCTGTTTGCCTTGGGAGACCCTACCAGGGGCATATAGCCCCGGACAACATAGCTCCTAGGGTTATTCGGGTACTCAAACCCCTCCACCACGTTAAGGTGGCAGTTCAAGGAGGGGAGATCCTCTTCTTAATATCATTAATTAATCTTTGTTATTAGGATACGTACCAAAAACCTTTAAAGCGGTTATTATTAAAAGCGCTGTATAAATGAAGATGACTCGACTCAAGTGTGAGAATGTTGGGCCTGGAAGAGAAGTAAGGTTAGATGTTAGAATTATGATTAGTTTGATATACAGTTTACTATTTTATTTTTTTTAAACTCCAACACATTAGCAAACATCATGTCCTCATTGTAGGCAGAAACAATGAGCCGCCAAGAACTAATCTTACCAAATAGCAATTAGCCAGAAGAGCTAATCAGTCTTACAAAACTGATTTATTTTGAATGAATTCAGTTCAATTGTATGTACAAATGTCTTCAATTCAATTAAGTACGGGTAATGAATTATTTTTGACATATGTAAATGTAAGCGGGTTGATTTGTGTGATGATGCTGACGTGGAGCTGTGAAGTGTTTCCAGATCCAGGAAAACTGGATTCCTCATGACTCGAGCTCTGCCTGTACTTCAGATCCGCCAGCAGAGGGCAGTGATGATCTCACATGCAGCGCTGAGGAGTCTGGGAAATAAACCAGTGACTCCTACACTCATTATTACTGACCACTGCTCTCTCCTGTCATGAGGTGTTGTTTCCATGACGACCAAAGCATTGTCATTATAACCATCACAGGATATAATTAACCAATAATGTTACATCAAACATAGTCACTATCGTTTTACAATTATATAAACCACTGATGTGTTTGCTGTGAGAGTATATAGGCCTTTTTTGATTGATTTCTATTTGATTTTTTTTTTTATTATTATTATTGGAATTTGTTTTTTTTCAGCATTCTGCAAATTATATCTTCACATTCATTAGAAATTTTGGCATCAAATGATATGTGAATTATCTAAATTTAAATTTTGAGTTCTCACATAGATCACACATATTATGATCAAACCCTAACTTTCAGTGAAGAGTCAAAGTGAACTTTGCTGTAAAACCACATAATAAGATCCATGATCCATTGGTTTGTGTGAAACGTTACTGGACAAGCATCACAAATTCTCTAAATAGACTTTAATCATGAACGTAGGAGAAACACACATTACAAAAGACAATAACCGACAAGGGACTGAACAAAACAGGAGTTTAAATACAAGACGACCCACGTGACTGACAGGTGATAATCAAACCTAACCATAGAAACTAACGAGGAGATCACCAGTAACCAGAACTGAACAGAACTGAACAGCACGAACAAAAATAGACTCTCATCGGCCCATGAGAAACATTTAAAAAGCAGGTGATTGGATAGATGTGGCATTTGGGTAACATCTGTCCAATCAGATACTGGTCAAATCATGTCAATCATCTTCATTTACAGCACTGCTATTGCTAGACGGCATAGCGGCAAAATGCCAGAAAGAGCATACGATAGTGAGCACAAACATGAAGAATACAAAGGTTAAAAGAACAACGTGACCAAGATATACTGAGAAAAATCCCTAAATTGACTGGATACTTCAGGGTAGGGGTGTGCAATATCACAATGTTTGATCGTGGACGATTAAAATGTCTCATCGATCTGCTGTTGTAGACGTATGGTTCAGTTCTGGAGCCTCTGTCTCTGTACGGGGAGACGACTCTCACACAAGTGTAAAATATTCATCCAAACATAGACCTCTATATACACTGAATAATTAAATGTGTTCAGCATTCTACAACAAATATTTTGGGATTTTCTAGGCTATTTTAAGTCATAAAGTGAGCAGGATATATTAAGTGTAGCGCATGGATTCGGCCGGCATGTGTTCATGAATCCCGTGGGTCAGCCGGTCTCAGAGCCCTCTCCGGCTCTACAGCGCCACACAGTGTCCCAGTGTAGATCTGTGGTGAAGAGTGGAACTGCAGCGAGCTCTCATTAATAAACTGCCCGTTTATTTCCCCGTGACGTTCCCTCTCCTAGGCTAAAGCTCCAGAGCAAGACCACATCCGACCGCTTCATCAGGGTCTGCATCAGGGCAGTCACTAGTGGGCATGTCTGTTCCTCCTATGTGGAGTAGTGGATCAGATTAATGAGAGCATAAACCCTTAGTTTTTTACGTGCTCATGTGAATAGATTTATATACAGTAGTTCTGTTGTGTTTGTTTTGTTAGTTCTGAGATTAGACATGACTTTTGTCCTCACTGGAATTCCTAAATTGTAATATTCTAAACAAAATTCAGACGCAATAAATTCTACATTGACAATTCTAAGATGGCATTCTATGGGTTTGTTGTGTGTACTGAAGTCTTTTAATCATAATTAGAGCGCCTCCCTCAGGCTGAATAGTGCAAGGACATCCTGCCAAAAGTGTGTCTGATGTGTTCAGCCGTTAGAATATAAAGCCCACAAAAATATTTAACATAAACTAGTGCTAAGACCCAGACGTTACTGTTGTACAAACCACATACATTCACATCACATGTTAATCACATGTACATTCACAAAAGTTCATTATTTGCATGTGCTTTAAAGCCTAAATGACTGCTGTTCTTTTTTTACTTTTTTAATCTTCATAGAGTCGAAGACTAGATCCACAGGACTGCGGCTGGCGTCGGCTAGCATCGGTGCCACGGGTGAAACTCCTGCAGCGGATCCTCAGCTCATCATGTCACCGGTCATATCTCAGGGGATTTGGGGGAATTATTTTACAATGTCACGCATATTACACGGGTTGGTTTTTAAGGCTGGTCCTCAGACACCAGTCAAGATGGCCGCCGTGACGATGCCGCAGCCTCACTACCATCTCACTCGATCGGGAGTCTGAGACTGAGACAGAGGGACAGAGTCAGACACTTCAGCCTCCCGAAGCGCTTCACACACAGATCTGAAATCTGCAGACACAGTTCACCTGCTCGTAGATGGAGGGAATCCCCGGACACAAGTCCTGCTACCTACAGCTCGGACCCTGCATGCTGGGATAAAACTGATGAAGACATGAGGGCATGTTGGATTAAAATGGGTCCTGACAGTCGGCAGAACAAAGACGCAGATGTTGCTGCCTCAGAAAGACAACATAAACACCAAAAGAGGAACTTTTCCAAAACCCTGAAAAAATCGGAAAAATACGCTAAATTTTAAAACTGATGCACATAATGACAATTATTGTGTCACTAAGAGGCTTGTAGCCAGGCCTGATAGTTTCAGAGGCACAGCTTGTCCTCGTCTCATGAGAGAATTTAGACAAAGAACAATATGAATTACATCAAATGAATTGCTGTTCTTTGAATATCTTTCAATAGTGCTAAAAAGTTCATGACTGATATCCCAAAACATGGTTTAAACTACACCATTTAAGGCTCAGTCTTATAAAACATAGCTTTTAATGTGGTCTTATATCAGACTTTGCAGTCACTGCACTCTTGTATGTTTTCGAGGTCTCAAAAGAGACTGACAAAAGTAACAAACCATAAAACAATCTTGGCGCCCTCCATCAGACCTGTTTCTCCAACCTTTCTTTCACATTCAAATAAGATTCTTAAAAGAATGCAATTGATAACATCTCAGCCTAAAACAAGATAATTGTGTCCACTTCTGAATTGTAGTCACAAAAATCTTTAAATTGAGCAATGATTTGACCCATGTTTCTCAGTGCTTGCAGTCCATTGAATGTTCACAGCATCAAAGCAGCTGTAACTGGTTTCCAGTTTGGTTTGTTGCTGTGCACACATGCTCATGCCAGCACAGCTGGAGCTGCAGGGCCAAACACCTTCTGAAAGATCAGTGAGATGATAACAAGTCAGTCTGGACAAATTACTCAGTAGAGACCCCAGAGACCAGTACATGAAATTATTTTTTAATTTATACTATTTTATAGAATATAATTTATATTTTGACCAAATTGTAATATATGTTATATTATAATGGCCAGCAATGGCTTTAATCTCTTGATGATTCAGCATTGGTTTAGAAGAGGAAAGGATGTTGAAGAAGAATGAAAAGAATCAGGATGTATAAAGAGGGAATGTGTATATAGGGAGAAAGAAGGCAGGAACACTACTAGTGTTGAGAGGAAGGAGACAATAGATGGTTAGAGAAAGTACTGGTAAGAAAGGAAATTGAAAGGAAGAATGAATCAGAAAGAACTTCTTTACCTTCTATTTGTGCCAGAATCTTTAATGAGAGAAATGAAAATGCTCAGTATAATGACTCCAATCTTCCAACCAGACTGAACTGGATAATATTCTGAATGTTCTGATCCAGTCTGACCTCTGACCTGTAATGCCTGAATCATAATCACACACTGTTCGCTCGTTGGTCAGAGGAGAACTGAGCGACTGAGTCTGGGTTCTGCCAAGGTTTTCTTCTCCATTCTGTCACTGATGGAGTTTGAGTTCCTGCCACTGTCGCCTCTGGCTTGCTTAGTTGAGGACACTTAATATTCAACAATATTATTGATCTCCTGCTTTGACACCATTATATGAGAACTGAACTGAGCTGGACGATGACATCACTGTTTTCTCCAGAGCAGCTATATATATATATATATTAGTGGTGGGCCGTTATCGGCGTTAACGTGCTGCGTTAACGCGAGACTCTTATCGCACGATAAAAAAAATATCGCCGTTAATCTATTCTCCAAGTTGGGTTGGGAGATGGCTCTATACTACACAAGCTATGATGACGCAATCTACCCGCGGCCGCGAGGTAAACCCGGCTGCAACGCATATTCGTCGTCATCTTAAGTAAACACGACTGAAAGTGAAAGACGGTGAAAAAGATCGGTGCAACATCCATTATTTGGACTTGGTTCGGGTTTAAGCCGTCAGACGAGCAGCAGCAAACTAAATACAGAGTGTGTGGGGTAACAGTTCGGTAAGTTAACACACGACTAATCCGTTCGACCACCTCAAATTCAAAACGAAACATATCACTGAATACCAGCGCGCGCGTATTATTCCCATTCCAATATATCTTAGTGGTGTAGCACATAATCTCGATTTTAAGAATCATTGTTGTGTTTCTTTTTAACTGAAAAGACATCAGTTAGACAATATTCTAATTTTAAATTTGGGGTTTCATAAGCTCCAAGCCATAATAAACATTAGACCTACTTAAGTCTCTGCAGCTAGTGTACTTAAATTTTATTTATCTGCAAAATGATGTTGTATACTTACAGTTTTGCACAATATATGTTCTCAAAACTACATACACCCTTTAAAAAAAAATACATTTAGCAGTTGTTTAGCATGGGTCTGTGTAATCTGTAATGAAATGGTTTTATTATAATATACTGTATATCGTTATCGTAAGAGGCTGCAATGTATATCACAATATAGATTTTAGGCCATATCGCCCATCCCTAATTGATAGCCTATAGTAGTTGATAATAACATAGGCCTACCTTATGTTGCCTACGGACGGTAACAGTACAGTAGTAACCTTTTACAGTCTATGAGTTGAACAGCTTTCTCAAGCAGTTTGTGATGCATTTTGGAAACAGGAGATGAGCCCCTGGTCTAATGCGCCACCTGGCTTGAGAAACCCGTTCTCAAAGACTTACTTTTATAGTCATTATTTGGGTAGCACACATATTCTGAATGCCTTCGGCAGAATTCAAATGAGCCATTTTAATCTAGATTAATCTAGATTAATTTCAAAATTAATCTAGATTAATCTAGATTAAAAAAAAAAATCTATGCCCACCTCTAATATATATATATATATATATATATATATATATATATATATATATATATATTGCTACGTAAACATGCAATTTATTCTATTAGAACGCCTCATATATATATATATGGGCTGATATGATATTAATCACCATTGTAGTTTTAGAAGTGAAATATATATATGCAATTTATTCTGTATTAATCTGTAACCCTCATATATAAAGTCTGTATGTTACTGACTAACTTTATAACCAAGTAGAATAGAGTGTTGTATAAGAAGAGACAAGGCAAATTGTTTTGTAAAAGTCTTTTATTTGTGAATCTGGTTTATTAAGAACAGACAATGCAACTTGTTTGGTAAAAGCCTTTATTGTGAAATTCTTTTATTAAGAAAGACAATGGAGATGGTTTTGTAAAGGTCTTTATTATTGAACTGTTGTGTTCAGAGAGACACTGCAACTTATTTTTGTAATAATCTTTTTATTGTAATAATGCATGCAAGAAACGATTGTAACAACAATGACTTATGTTAGGGAATTAATTAGCTCAAATCAGCGGTAAATATTCATCAATGTGAATATGCATATGTTGTTTCCATAAATTAAATTATTTCAAAATAGGGAATAGGTCAAAACTTCGGCTTATTTCAGCGATTACACAATTACTCGTAATAATCACTGATATAGACGGGTAGAATATGTTTAATTTGGGGAATTTTTAGGTAGAAGTTAAAGAATGTTCCTTTATTATGCAAAACTGCCCGTCCAGCAAGCAGAATGTACAATTTCTGAACAGAAGTCTAGCGTCTTTAACACCGATAGATAACACCTTTCTTGTGGCCACAAAGAAAATAATTATCTTCGTGTTTTAGACAACTTTAGATTTCTTTTAATAATCAAATCAAAGTAGAGCTTAAGGTTAAAAATCTGCACTCATCAGTGACTCAGAATTGAAACAAAACAGGCAAACTTAATTCAAATGATTTAACAAAGTTTATTTAAACAAGCTAACGGTTACATATACTACTTTAAATCACGCAGGAGTAAATATGCATAAACAAAACAAACAATATAACGATCGTAACACGAAATACAATAAAAATAAAAGGTTAAGAGAGAGAGAGAGATTGTGGGAGAGAGGGAAGAGAAAGATTGGGAGAGAAAGAGAATCAGCGAGAGAACAATAATAGTGAGAATAAGAATGGTTTTAGGTGTGTGTAAGATGGTAGCGTTTGTAGGTGTGGGTGTTTGTGTCCGTAAACACGTGGTAGTGTGTTTTTCTCAGGACGCGTGTGTGTAGTACCACGCGTCTGGTAGCACGTGGTCGTGTGTTTTTGTCTAGTAACACGTGGGTGAGTGTATGTGTGTGTGTGTGAGGGTGTGTGGGTGGAAGAGAGTGTAAGTGTGAGTGGGAGAAGTTAGAGAAAGGCAGAAACAGTTTAAAACATTCATTAACAACGAAACCCCAACATTCTTAGCAATTCTTAGACAACTTTGAATACAGCACTTCTTTCAGATTGCAAATTAAAAGGTCTACGTTACTCAGATTGAAGCTCGGCCTCCTGTGTGTGAGAGTCTGTGAACAAAGGCCCCTGCGTCACGTGTTCAAGCGTCTTGGTTGCGATGGTGATTCGTCGAACGCGAACTCAGCAAAACGTGATCTTAGCCTTAAGTTGGTTTCTTTGGTTTGTTGAAGAAGATTATTAAACTGAGGTAAAATAGTTTTCAAGAAAAGAAAAACTTAGAGAAAACGAAAATAAAAGCGAACGAAGGTTTCCTTGAAGGAAGGAGGCGGGATTCTCTCTTTGGCGAATGTGCACTGAGAGGAGAGAAGCGCGACATTTTGAAGGGCTAAACTCACGCCCCCCTCACGTGCGTGGGCCAATCGTCTTTAACAACGTATCGGGTCCACCTCCTGACGTTTCGAGATCTATACGCCCCTTCCTACTAGGTATTTGGAGGATGAATTCATTCATAACATTAATACCGCTGGTATTAGTAAAATAATGCATCTTCTGATATTTTGTATTAAAGTTTCAAAACCGTTGGGATTTCTGGAACAAAACGATACCACGAATGGCACTTCTATGACCTAATTACACACAGATACATGATTTCTCGCGATTATAGGCACACCAGATTGATTACATACCAATAAAGCTATATAGGCATAATATTTGGGACAAGGGATCATGCACACATCAAGAACATACATTTTAACATTTTACAAAATGATTTTGATCACACGTGGTCGGATCTGCGTGTGTTTCTGTGTGTGTGTGTGTGTGTGTGTGTGTGTGTGTGTGTGTGTGTGTGTGACCAAGTCTTGAAAGTTCATGCCCGTAGCCTGAACTTTTGTCCTCGAGCCGGGGGTGAGAGACTACGTGTGTGCGTTTTACTGGTTTTGATGAGATTATCAGCCAGCGCATCTGGTGAACAAAGTCTTGTTGTTTTCTGAAGTGTAAATCAGTGTCTTAAAATGTAAATCAATGTCTAAAATGTAAATCAATGTCTAAGCAGACCTTGGGGGATTTGCGGAGTTGTAGACAGGGTGGCGTCCCTGTTCCTGTGACTCCCCAGAGGGCAGTTGACACAAACTGTTTTTTGTTGATTCAGGAACGAGCGAGGTGTCTTTAGACAGCAATCAGTGAGTTATTTGAGCTGATAGGCGCCATCTGTTGTTTGTAGACAGTCCAAGAGGAACAGAGTCCGTTTGTTGATTGGAATGTCAGAATAGCTTCAGTCAGTGCACGATAATAATGTACTCATGTTTAAGCATTTAATCAATAGATAGAAGTAACATTAAGTAGTGAAAAGCATGTATCTTAGCAAAGTAGAAATGGCAAGCATTACCCGTTTGATGAGGAGCATGAGACACAGGAGAAAGGCAGAGGGTCCAGAACAGCAAGCAAAGGAGAACAAAGGAAAGAGCTTTATATATGGAGTTACAAGGGGATTTCCAGAACGGAGGACAGTTCAACACTTCGGATTGGACAGATTGTCTGTAAAGGACTGAATCTGTGCGGAGGGCGTGTGGACTATAAAAAGTATTGTAAGGAATGTCAAAGTTAGACGCTGTTTCACCAAGGATGGCCTCTCCGGTGTTAGATGCCTTGCCATTGCGCCTCATGAAGATGAAAGCTTGTAAATTATTTTGTTTTGATTTACTTTTATTTTTATTTTATATATAAGTACCTTTTATGTAAACTAGTTAATCTGTATTTAATAAAAATTACATTTAATAGAAATTAAGAAGCTCGCCTGCCTTAAGTCTCTGTTTTACAATATATTGAGCTGAACTAAACCACGGAGCAGTCTTTCGACTGAATTGTAAGTATGGAAATTTATATACTTATTGTTTAGAACGAATACGACTGACTTTACCTAACCTGAGAATAAACAAAATAAGGTAGAAGGTGTCTATATTTAAGACCCAAACAAGGGGTTAAATTAAGCACCACAAAACATGGCGCCCAACGTGAAAGGGGCAGATTGATTATCGATCCCTGGCCAAGATCGGTGATCAATTGCTCAAAAAACTAAGATAGTCGAGAGTGTAGAGCTAAATAGTAAAGAAAGAGCTGTGGAGGTTTATTTAGCCGATAAAGATGTGACATAAATCTTAAACGGCAGGTCTCAGAGAGGCTAGGAGAGCCGAAGAGACAGGGTTTCTGTGAAGGGGAGGGACGCCTCCTTAATACAGAGCCAGACTCCTCATTCAAGTTAATACGAGTGCTCCTCGTGTACTTGTAGTGGAATATTAAGACAACCCAGAGGGGTTGGATAGAAACTAAGACTGTTGTATATAGGTTACACAAAGGAAAGTGAACCTAGTTATAGGAAAAAGAAATCCTAAAATAAGGCTCGAACAGAGTAATATAATTCAAGTAAGAATTATTGAAGTAGTCCAGAGGAAGGACGGTATAAATAGTAGTGTTAAAATCTCATGTAATGAGATGTATATAGGATAAGAGAATCCAATATACTAATAATTCCAGGGGGAATTATTTTAAGCCGCGAGTACGGCTAGTGCTTGCACGCACTACTAATCTCTACGATAAAGTGTGGAATAATAGGCCTAAACATAGAGACTCTAGATTGACTAGAGAAGATAATTCAAATAAGAATTATAGTGACAAACTTAAGGAAGTTTGAGTAGATCGTAGAGATAGACTAAATCTAAATAGGAGAAAGATTTAGTGTGAGCTGTATAAACCATATAACAAAGTGCACGTTGTTGGATGGAGAGGACAGCAGGAAACCCATACTAGAGTATATACTTTTGGTTATAAAAGAGTACTTGAATGGGAAGGAGAAGCGTTGAGAGCAAATACATCAGCAATAGAAATAAATAAGGTTTTGTTTGTGCTTTGGCTTCCATCCAGAGACCAATTGAGTGAAGGAAAATTTAATGAGACAGAGGTAGCCACCTCAGTAATACGGTGGGCACAAAAATTAGAAAGTAATAGAAATACAGTGTAAATATATACAGTGTAAAAACGAAGAAAAATACCAGAGGTAGGAACAATAACAATATATTATACTAAATTAGATAAAATACTAGGAAAACAGACAGAAGAGAAAAAAAACAAACAGGAAATAATAGATTAAATATTGGAAAAAGTAGAAATATATATGTTATGGTCTAAAGTAGAGGCTATACAGGGAATGATTTTCTTAAGTAGAAACAAACAAATGATAACTGAATGGGACTGCAGTGTAGTTTTAATCTGTTAGGAGTGCAGATGTTAAAAGAGATAGACAATGAAAAAGGGAGAGTAAAAGTGATATCCCTGGGGTCAGTCAGAATAGTTATGGTGCACCCCACTGGAATTGTGTAAAAGCTGTGATTAATAACAGGAATAATAGAGAATTCAAAAGAGGATTTTAAACTCATAGAGAGGAGTTTAAGCAAGCGTATAATAAAGAGTAACAACAATGACTACCGTAACAGCAGTCTCTAAGTTATAGAGAGATAGACAGAGGTCTAGGGAGTTTGAAAACGGACGGAGAGCAGAAAGATGATGAGTTATATTCATCAATAGTTAATACAGGAAGTGAAATAGTGAAACAAAGTTATGGATATGAAAAAGTAAATAAATAGATAAATTGCAGTTGAAAAGAAGAACTAAAGAATTCAAAACTAGGAGTTAAAGGAAATACATAGGAATTCTAGCAATGAAAAGAGCACTGATAAGGAACTGGGAAAAGAAGATAGTTCCTGTGAAAACAGACGATCGCCTCTGGTTTAAAAAATAGCTAAAGAAAAGAGGGATGTTTAAAGTCAGGAAAACACAATAAAATTAAACAATCATATTTTAAGTAGGTTATGAATTTAAGAGTAGAATAATGAGAGAAATATAAAAAATTATAAAACCATTAAACACTAGAAATAAAGAGACTAAAGAGAATGCTGGAAACAAGAAAAAAGTCAGCGAGCAATAAAGCTCTTAAACTCAGAGATATCTGAGAACTAGGAGAGTGTAGAAGCAAAGCAGAGAAAGGATGATAGAAGAGGACCTTTGACTTCGGTTAGGAGAGGAATCTAGTCAGACAA
The DNA here is from genome assembly GCA_021554675.1 of Leuciscus idus. Taxonomy (NCBI): domain Eukaryota; kingdom Metazoa; phylum Chordata; class Actinopteri; order Cypriniformes; family Leuciscidae; genus Leuciscus; species Leuciscus idus. Next base: position 129,168 of record JAJAVR010000034.1, on the reverse strand, counting down.
CTGGAGTTTAGAAACCCAAAGAAAAGTTCAGAGAAGACAACAGCGCTTATAGAGATTGTATAATTAAAACAGCTACAAATGTGAATTTGAGTTGAGAAGCTATAACATTGATTAATTTGGCATAGCTATAACAAAAACTAAAAGCTATTGACAATGTGAGAACAGGGACAAAGGAGAAATATTGGCAATGAAAGGAGATGTTAGTTAATGCATCTGAAGACCAAATTCCACTATTAAGTAAATGGTTATCAATGCAGGATGAAATACCTATAACAGATAGAGGAAGGTTACTAAGAGAAGTAGGTCGGAAGATAATAAGGTTGATAAATTTGTAATGATCCTAAATACTGTAATTAAAAAACAAATAGAGAAAAAATATAGCTGAGTATGACTTGAGGTCTCAGCATTTGAGAATAGTGATAAAAACAGAATAAATTAATATAAAAACAAAAATTGATCCTTTGATAGTACAAAGATGAATAAAAATAGTATACAATAGACAAGTTATATCTAATGATACATGGAAAGGAATAACCCTAAAACAAAGAAGACAGGTAATGAGTAAAATAGAAAACTCAAAAATAAAAAGATGTAAGCAGAATAAAAATATAAAAAATAAATAAATAAATAAATAAATAAATAAATAAAGCTTGATGAATAAAAACAGCTATGGATAAAAAGAAGGATAGGATACATTGAAAAAATTTAGGTTGTTAAAGAGAAACAGGTGTGACTAAAGAGAACAATAAAAATAAAAACTAGTTTGTCAATTAAATAGGTTAAATAAATTGAATTTATATTAGATAAAGCTGCTCAGGTGTACTCAACAACAGAGCCAATGCAATTTACAGAGAATATTTTTATTAAAAAGAAGAATTCGGCGTTAAAATAATGGAGAGTGCAGACAATTTGCATGAAGGAAGAGACTTAAAGAAAGTCTTGAGATTAAAAGTAAATATTGAACAAGAATATAAATGAAAATGGAATGAATTGATAATATTAAGAATTAAAAGAGAAATTACTATGGGCTTTACTAGAAATACCCTATTTAAGAAGATATAAAAGCGATTGTGGAATAAAATCTATTAGTAATTAGTGAAGCATATGCTCATAAAAAACTGAGTAAGATACATAAATTAAAAAGATAATATCCGATTAATATGATGGATAAAAGAAAAATTAAATAAGGCAATACAAGAGCTATTAGAGCAAGGAGTTAAGGCAATTACGTATGCAATAACAAAAAAGTCCTGTACAATAAACACCAAAATTAGATGAGACTTTAACAAATTATAAAGCACTAATTAGAGTAATAAAGTAAAGTAGGCATTATGGTTTTAATGCTAGTAATACGATTGAACAATCGAGGAATGGTAAATTTCTTTTAAAATTGGATTTGGATAATGATTTTTAATCAATTCCATTAATAGAGATGAGTCAAAAAATACTTAATTTACTAAAATAGCCAACATTAAGTATATCAGAGATTACCAATAAATAGGGATAGATAAATTCCTCAGCAACATTTCCATTAAGGAATTACCTGTGGAAGTTTATATGAATTAAATATTAGTTATAAAGAAGGAAAAAGAGCACATTGAAATGAATAAGCAGCTGGGAAAAAAAAGAAAAGCAATTTCTTTTTATAGAGAAGAAACTAGCATCTATGAGTAAAAGATATGCAGAACTACCAGGGGCCTGTACCATGAAGGTAGCTGAACAAACTCGGGGTTACAGGATTAGATTTGAGTTGACAAAACCAAACCGATGCAATCAGGCTTTATTGGTACCATGATGCAGCTCATCAACTTTCTCTGTCAACTCAGGCTTTGATCCTTAAGCTATGATTACTCCACGCGCGCGTGCACATAAAAGAGTGACGTCGACACTGAACAACCAATCGCGGGTAGAGCGAGAGCGATATATTTTTCCGCGGAGGAGCAAGAGATAATCATTCAGAATTACGATGAATTTAAATATGTATTTCAAGCTCGAAACAATACGGTCTCTGCTGCCAAAGCAAGAGAAGACTGTTGGAGAAAGATTGCTGATTGTTAATGTGTATAAAAAAGGGACTGGCCCTTACACATCTCTTTTATTGTAGGATTTTTCACAACCTGCCCCAGAAACTGAGGCCTCTACCTCAATGGGCTTCAGAAGAAATGTGTAAGGATATAAAACCCTTGACATAAATTACAGTCAGTCCTGTGTTTGTAGGAAGTCAAGGAACTTTTTGTGATTTGATGAGCCTCCAGAAAACTTGTAATGATCATGTTTGTGGTGGAATTATGTTTCAGGTGGAAACACTCAGTCAGGGCCCTGTACAAAAGGAGTCTTGAACTAGACTGCACACTAAAGGAGACTTGAACTAGACTGCACACTAAAGGAGACTTGAACTAGACTGTTCACTAAAGGAGACTTGAACTAGACTGTTCACTAAAGGAGACTTGAACTAGACTGCACACTAAAGGAGACTTGAACTAGACTGTTCACTAAAGGAGACTTGAACTAGACTGTTCACTAAAGGAGACTTGAACTAGACTGTTCACTAAAGGAGCTGGACTGTGAGCTGAGGAGGCTAAATAAATAAATAAATAAATAAATAAATAATTGGAGATCAAACAGCTGGATAAAACTGATCTCAGTATATGAACTTATTTAACCAAGTAACACTTTAGTATGAATATTTATTAATGCAACTTTCTCTTGCTCTCTTTCTCCCTCCCATCCCACAAAACCAATAAAACAGTTTGAGACCTATCTGCAGTTTCAATGTGCTTTTATTAAGTGTAATATTGTATGGTGATTGCATCTACATCTGCACCAGCTGGGTGGTCATGTGTGATCGGGTCAGTTTCATCGGGGAGAATCTGGTTTTGTGGTGTTTCTCGCTCCTTTCTACTGGTGGCTATATGTCACAGTGTCTGGTTGTGTTCCCCAGGTCTCCACTAGATGTCCTCCTTACCCCCACGGTGTCTTGCACTAAGAACTTCATCTCCCACAATTCTGTCTGTAAATTACACCCAGGTGTCTGTAGTTTGTAATCACCAGCTGTCTATCGTTATCCCCTTGTCATTCATGTATTTAAAGCCCTGTTTGTCTTGTGTTCCTTGTGGATCAATGTTGTATGTCATGCCGCTTCTGTTCTTGTGTTTTCCTGCCTTGCCTGTTTGTTGTTTTGATATTGCCTGTCTGGATTTTCGACCCCTGCCTATGTTTGGACCTTGATTTTTGGATTGCCCTGAAATAAAGCCTCACCACACTGCATTTGGATCCCGTGCTCTTTTCTCTCTGTGCGGTCGTGACAGATTGATCCACCAAGGATGAAGGGATCCAGCAGTTCGGTGGTTGAGGCTCCTTCCACCATCACTCAGAAGGAGAGGAGGAGAAGGTTTCAGGAATTGATGGGCTTACGCCAACGGGGTCAAGCTGTAAGTGAATTTTCTAAAACCTTCTTCAGAATGGCACAAGACCTAGGCCACAATGACGCCTCCCTGAAGGATATCCTTAATGGTTGTTTGGATGATCCATTGCCCCAATGGGAAATGAAAGGGCTGGAAATTTTGGATTTTGTGAGGTTCACGATGTATCTCCACCATCGAAGCCAGCGGGATACAACAGCCTCCCACGCATCATCGCTGCCCAGTTCAGAGAAAGCTGCATCGCTGCCCAGCTCAGAGAAAGCTTCATCGCTGCCCAGCTCAGAGAAAGCTTCATCGCTGCCCAGCTCAGAGAAGGCTTCATCGCTGCCCAGCTCAGAGAAAGCTTCATCGCTGCCCAGCTCAAGGAAGGCTTCATCGCTGCCCAGCTCAAGGAAGGCTTCATCGCTGCTCAGTTCAAAGAAAGCTGCATCGCCGCTGCCCAGCCCAGAGAGTGCCTCGCCGCTGCCCAGCCCAGAGAGTGCCTCGCCGCTGCCCAGCCCAGAGAGTGCATCCCCGCTGCCCAGCACAGACACCGCTCAAACCCCAGAGCCCAGCTCAGAGCCTGCACCTCACCGCCGTAAGCGACGGAGGAGGAGGAAGACCCCCGATTCCCCCAATGCCCTGGAAGTCGCTGTTGCTGAGAGGGAGGAAGCTGTCCCTGAGGCCGCTGCTGTTGTGGAGGGGGAAGCTGTCTCTGAAGCAACTGCGGCTGTGGAGGGGGAAGCTGTCTCTGAAGCCACGGCGGCTGTGGAGAGGGAAGCTGTCTCGGAGGTCGTTGCTGCTACCGCGGTGAGGAGGGCCGCCCCGGAGGCCGTCCATGGGCTGCTAGCCCTGCCGGCCCTGCCCACGCTGCTAGCCCTGCCGGCCCCGCCCGCGCTGCTAGCCCTGCCGGCCCCGCCCACACTGCTCGCCCTGCCGGCCCCGCCCGTGCTGCTAGTCCTGCTGGATCCAGTGCCTGAGCCGGTGGTGCCGGTTCCAGTGCCTGAGCCGGTGGTACCAGTTTCAGTGCCAGTTCCAGTCCCTGAGTCGTTGGTGCCAGTTCCAGTGCCAGTTCCGGTGCCTGAGCCGGTGGTGCCAGTTCCAGTGCCAGTTCCAGTGGTGCCAGTTCCAGTGCCTGAGCCGGTGGTGCCAGTTCCAGTGCCTGAGCCGGTGGTGCCAGTTCCAGTGCCTGAGCCGGTGGTACCAGTGCCAGTTCCAGTCCCTGAGTCGTTGGTGCCAGTTCCGGTGCCTGAGCCAGTGGTGCCAGTTCCAGTGCCAGTTCCAGTGGTGCCAGTTCCAGTGCCTGAGCCGGTGGTACCAGTTCCAGTGCCAGTTCCAGTCCCTGAGCCGTTGGTGCCAGTTCCGGTTGGGCCAGTTCCACTGCCAGTTCCGGTGGTGTCGGTGCCAGTTCCTGAGCCGGTGGTGTCGGTGCCAGTTCCTGAGCCGGTGGTGCCAGTTCCAGTGGTGCCAGTTCCTGAGCCGGTGGTGTTGGTGCCAGTTCCTGAGCCGGTGTCGGTTCCTGTTCCTGAGTCGGGGTCGGTTCCTGTGCCATGGCCGCTTGAAGGGTCGTCTCCTTCCTGGTCTCCCGAGGGTTCGTCTCCGCCCTGGCCGCCCGAGGGAAAGTCTCCGCCCTGGCCGCCCGAGGGAAAGTCTCCGCCCTGGCCGCCCGAGGGTTCGTCTCCGCCCTGGCCGCCCGAGGGAAAGTCTCCGCCCTGGCCGCCCGAGGGAAAGTCTCCGCCCTGGCCGCCCGAGGGTTCGTCTCCGCCCTGGCCGCCCGAGGGAAAGTCTCCGCCCTGGCCGCCCGAGGGAAGGTCTCCGCCCTGGCCGCCCGAGGGAAGGTCTCCGCCCTGGCCGCCCGAGGGAAAGTCTCAGCCCTGGCCGTCCGAGGGTTCTTCACCGCCGTGGCCGTCCGAGGGTTCTTCACCGCCGTGGCCGTCCGAGGGTTCTTCACCGTCCTGGCCGCCAGAGGAAGAGTCTGCGCCATGGTCGCCGGATGAACTGCTTGCTCCGCCCCGGCCGCCCAATGGGCTATTTGTGTCATCCTGGTCCCCTTTGAATCTGTTACCCACTGTTTCTGTTTCCCTTCATGGACCTGGCCCCCCGTCCCTCCCCCTGATCCTCCACCGTGCCACCTCCCTCCTGAACTTTTGTTTTGTTCCATGTCCTGTCTTGGAGTGTCTGGGAGCCACTCCGTAGAAGGGGGGTTATGTCACAGAGTCTGGTTGTGTTCCCCAGGTCTCCACTAGATGTCCTCCTTACCCCCACGGTGTCTTGCACTAAGAACTTCATCTCCCACAATTCTGTCTGTAAATTACACCCAGGTGTCTGTAGTTTGTAATCACCAGCTGTCTATCGTTATCCCCTTGTCATTCATGTATTTAAAGCCCTGTTTGTCTTGTGTTCCTTGTGGATCAATGTTGTATGTCACGCCGCTTCTGTTCTCGTGTTTTCCTGCCTTGCCTGTTTGTTGTTTTGATATTGCCTGTCTGGATTTTCGACCCCTGCCTATGTTTGGACCTTGATTTTTGGATTGCCCTGAAATAAAGCCTCACCACACTGCATTTGGATCCCGTGCTCTTTTCTCTCTGTGCGGTCGTGACACTATATTGTGCAGAATGGCACATGCAGCCACTATCTGTGATGCCCGCTCTGTTGACTCTGAAGCGCCGAACACAGTTGAAACGTGCCTTTAGGAGGCCAAAGGTCATCTCTATCTTCACTCTGGTTTTACTGAGGGCCACATTGAAGCGGTGCTGTGGCCCTGTCTGAGGGTCATGATAGGGGGTTATTGTGTAGGCTTTTCTATCTCAGTTCAAATTAACAGTGTTTTGTACTGTACCAAATTTAACTTGCTTTCCTCAAAGCGCTGACACAACACGGACTCATGGAAAATTTGTGACGTTCATGACGTTCAATACGTTCATGACCACAAGTCGTCTGCAGATGAAATGTTTAATAGATCATTGTTATATCTGTTAATGTTATTAATTTAAAGATTAATCTCACAGAAAATAATCATCTCACATATTCACATCATCTCTACCTGAACATTATGGCTGTGATAGGACTTCCTATTAACATAATCTGCCTCATGTTCCCCTAGAGCAGTGGAGATTGGAGCAATAGACTGCATACATGTTGCAATGACTCTAGGGAATCCTATCATAAGATTAACAGAATAATAATAAAAAAGATTAAATATAATTCTTAACATGTATTATATTGTATGGTACATTTGTGAAATTTGCTCTTAAAAAAAAAAAAAAAGTGTTCATGTGATGTCACCCTATCAATATATCTTACCGGCAATTTTATAAAAGCCCTCTTTTATGGACATGGTCGATAACTGTCCGGGGAACACTATTAATGAAACTATTCATGTACTCCTGCAGAGGACCACCTTGCGAATGGTTCGACAAACATCTGTTTTCCCCTATAGCTTCTGTGCGTCACCCACCGTGCAGGTATGTACAGTACCACTTGCAAAAAAACGCAATGCAATACCATTTGCGTTACAGTAAGTGCATGAATTCGACGTGTTAAATTCTTTATGTGCGGCTCAAGAAGTTCGCAAAGATAAGACATTCCTTCCGTGGAAAATCTGTATCTTTCATACAAATAACTATCAGGAAAGGCAAGGGGATTTTGTCTGGCTAAAAACTCTTTCTCTACGAAGTGCTCGTCAAATAATTTGCGCTGAGATGTCACAGGATTTGGAAGAAAAGGTGAAGTCATTGCAACAGACACTGGGAATAAGTTACGTCACCTATATGTTTCTTTGCTCTCAGCTGATTGGTCAAACTTCAGTCTGAGATCTTGAATCCAGAACATAACCTGCCCCGGAGCAGGGGCCTGTACCATGAAGCCGGTTTAGGTGGCTAGCCAGCTATGTTTCAGTTTAGTTTCCGCCAACCCTGGGTTTTAGGTACTATGAAAGTAGCTCGGCTTTAATCGGTGTTCGTTGCCATGGTATCTTACGCTGCACGGCTAACCTGCTCCGGGGCAGGTTATGTTCTGGATTCAAGATCTCAGACTGAAGTTTGACCAATCAGCTGAGAGCAAAGAAACATATAGGTGACGTAACTTATTCCCAGTGTCTGTTGCAATGACTTCACCTTTTCTTCCAAATCCTGTGACATCTCAGCGCAAATTGTTTGACGAGCACTTCGTAGAGAAAGAGTTTTTAGCCAGACAAAATCCCCTTGCCTTTCCTGATAGGAATGTCTTATCTTTGCGAACTTCTTGAGCCGCACATAAAGAATTTAACACGTCGAATTCATGCACTTACTGTACCGCAAATATTGCGTTGCGTTTTTTTGTTGTTTTTTTTGCAAGTGGAACATTCCTGCACGGTGGGTGACGCACAGAAGCTATAGGGGAAAACACGGTTTGTCGAACCATTCGTAAGGTGGTCCTCACTCTGCAGGAGTACATGAATAGTTTCATTAATAGTGTTCCCCGGACATTTATCGGCCATGTCCATAAAAGAGGGCTTTTATAAAATTGCCGGTAAGATATATTGATAGGGTGACATCACATGAACACATTTTATTTTATTTTTTTCAAAAAGCAAATTGCACAAATGTACTATACAATATAATACATGTTAAGAATTATTTTAAATCTTTATTATTATTCTGTTAATCTTATGATAGGATTCCCTAGCTTTCTTAGTAGTACATACGTTCTATATTTATGTAAAATTATGTATGTATGTGTAGCCTATGTGTAATATAGCCTATAGCCTATTTTTATAATATATAAAAAATGTGCATGTATCATTTTTTATATATTATAAAAATAGGCTACAGGCTATATTACACATATAGGCTACACATAGCCTACATAATCTTACATAAATATAGAACGTATTTGTTTAACTTACACATTAACAATCAGAAATCTTTCTCCAACAGTCTTCTCTTGCTTTGACAGCAGAGACCGTATTGTTTCGAGCTTGAAATACATATTTAAATTCATCGTAATTCTGAATGATTATCTCTTGCTCCTCCGCGGGAAAATATATCGCTCACGCTCTACCCGCGATTGGTTGTTCAGTGTCGACGTCGCTCTTTTATGTGCACGCGCGCGTGGAGTAATCATAGCTTAAGGATCAAAGCCTGAGTTGACAGAGAAAGTTGATGAGCTGCATCATGGTACCAATAAAGCCTGATTGCATCGGTTTGGTTTTGTCAACTCAAAACTAATCCTGTAACCCCGAGTTTGTTCAGCTACCTTCATGGTACAGGCCCCAGGTTAGCCGTGCAGCGTAAGATACCATGGCAACGAACACAGATTAAAGCCAAGCTACTTTCATAGTACCTAAAACCCAGGGTGTCATGATCCTGGTCTCTCTTCCTCTTTTCTTTGTCTCCCTCTTGTGGTCACACTCTCACTCGCACACACTATTACACACACACATCCATTTCTCCGCTCATTATCTCTTTCAGCTGTTTCCCACTCACACACACAATCACGCACACACGTCCACTCCTCCGCTCGTTACTTCTCACCTGTTCCCTTTTACCTCTTGATTGTTTCTGCTTCTTATTCTCTCTTCCTAACCCTGTCCTGTTGTCGGATTATTCTATGACCTCTCGTGAGAAACGTCAGCTCTCAAATCTTGTCCTGTCCTGTCCTGTCCTGTCCTGTCCTGTCCTGTCCTGTCCTGTCCTGTCCTGTCCTGTCCTGTCTTGTTTGTGGATAGAGAAACCTTTAATTCTACTGTGAGTAATACTGCCATCAGACTGTGAATTATCCAGCTGTGCCTGTTTGCAGAGTACCTGTTCTGTGCCTGCTCACTGCTGCTCGCCCTATCTGCTGTCTCACATCTCCTGACTGGCTGAGTGCTTCTCTGGGTTCCTGCCTCTGTCCCCGTGGAGGTTGATGCTGTTTTTCTTATGTACCAGTCGTCTGGCAGTTTCTGTTCTGGCTCTGACTTAAGCCTGTGATTTGTGTTCAATTATTGAGGACTATTTCCTTTCTTCATTAAAGACTGTTAACTGCATTTCGCCCTGGTCTTCCATCATTCTTACCATAACACAGGGTTGGCGGAAACTAAACTGAAACATAGCTGGCTAGCCACCTAAACTGGCTTCATGGTACAGGCCCCAGGTATTGCAATAAAATAAATAAATAAAGGAATAGAATAAAATAGAATAGAACTAGAATAGACTAAATAATACCAATAAAACAATAAAGGGGCATTAAGTTAAAGATAAGTATAAAAAGCAAAAACCCAAAATTATTTGAGCAAGTATAGGATAATACACTTAGATCCAAATGTGAGGATATTAAATAAAGAGTGAAAAATGTGACAGAAGAAATATAAATGTATTTAGAGGTACGATAGTATATACAGATAGATCAAAAACTCTTGAAGAGTATAATACTTACTGGGCGTATATAAAACATAAAAAGGATAAAGAAATAAGAGACAGGGGCTTAGTCCTGAGTACTATTCAATATATACAGTAAAAGTTATAGCTGTATTAAAAGCACTAGAAAGACTAAAAGAAATAAATGCTACATAAATTATTATTATAATGGATAGCAAAAAGGTTAAGACAAATATAAATGAAAACGTAGACATTTGGAGATAGAACAGGTTTGTTAAATTTGATAGAAAACCTGTTAAACAGTGACTTATGGAAGAAACTTATTATCTATTAGGAATTTGGACCTAACAGTGATTTATCAGTATTGACATTCAAAGTAAAACACAGAGAAAGTTTTAAGAAATAAAGAAGTAGATAAATTAGCAAGCATAAGAGAGGAAGGAAGGTAGAATTACCATTACAGAAAAATACATTGTATCTGGTGTAAAATAACTAATTAAAGGAAAGGAAAAAAGGAAAAAGGAAAAAAGGAAAGAAAGAGTATAAAATACTTCTAACATGCTCTTAAAATGAAAAAGAGTGAAACGGTATAATGAGAGAGGTTTCTTACCAATATTTGTGATAACGGCGTTAAAGATCCTTGAATGGAACAGAACAAACTCATTCTAGCTTGCTTGTGAAAGTGTGTGAGACAGCAAGAATGCACAGGGTAATAAAACTACTGATAGCGTGTCTCTGGATGGAGCAAAGATAAAGCAAAGTTGAACGTGAATAAAGGTGTTCAATAACATGGGTCATATAGGATACAAAGATAAATATGAAATGAGACTGGACATGGCAGAGCGAGTAAATGAGGCTGTAAGCAAATAATGTAAATTTGTTGGCAATGGCTTGGATATCTGACACCGTAAGTATACGAATTAAGAAAACCCTTGACAGAAGGGGAATATGTGTTGGTGGATTTTTAGAAGGGGAATAAAGCCCAATGTAAAGAGAAAGATCCTCTAACACATAAAACGAGAACTTGGAATCTTAAGAACTTGGAACTTTAAAAGTGAATACTGAAGAGATAAAAATTGCAACCTTTGTGATAGACAAAGAGATTGATATGGACAATCTAAAAGAGAAAACAATTGTTTAAAACCTAAAGAATCATTATGATAGTGCGAAAAGAAAAAGTAAATGTTAGACATTTAATGAAGATTGCAAGGAGTAGTATGCACGAGAAATACAAAACTTTGCAGAAGTTAAGACATCCAATTCCTATTTAAATGATATAGTGAATCCAATAAAAAGCTGGGATAACTTTAAGAGGTGAAAGTATTCAGTAAAGAAAAAGTTTCATTAAGTTTCATCATTTTGAGGAAAATGTTTAAATGACAATTGTAATGAATGTGATAAAACGAAATACAATGGTAAATTACATATAATGTGTAGTATTAAGTTATTAAAAGAGTTAAGGTATCAAGTTTGAAATCAAATTGTAGATTTAAAAATCATGGTTTCCCCTTTATGGTTGAATCACGGAAGCTACACCAGTTACCTTTGCCAAGAGATTTAATTTATTATGTATCATGTGTCAGACAGAGAGAAACAAGCATATAAGAATAAGGCTGCATGAGAGGTCTTCAGTCCAGATTTCTCTGTTCCCCATTCTTTATCTTCTCATCCCATCATGCTAGATGTAAATGGTTTCTCTGGCTTTATGTTTCTCTGCCCTCGTGTTTCTCATATGCCATATGCATTTGTTTCTCTGAGGTTATGCCTCTAAGTTAGAGCTTATATACATTACAGAGCAGCTTCCTTTTAAGGTAACAAAGTATGTTACTTAAGCTTCAAAAATGGAACGCACATGTCACACGAACACACGCACAACTCCGGCCCGACAAAACACACCACGAAATTATGTACAAAGAAAAACAACACAAATACATAACACCAAACAGCAAATTTTCAGTCTTCAGCTAGAGAGATGAATTGGATAGGCTATATATGTGTGTGAAATTGGAAATGTGAAAATAACTATAATGCAAAAGCAAGTACAAAGATGAATGTTTAAGGCTAACATTTTCAGATGGAAATGAAATTAAGACTCAAAGACAGAGAGATAACAGAATAATACAGTAACTGGTCAGATGATAATACAGTTTAGACTGTGTGATGTGCTGGAAGATATAGCAATGCACAAGTATGGGGAATAATTCCAATCAAAATCAAGGGTCTGATAAAAAGCTCATAATTAGGGCATTAAAGTAAATTTACAGAGTACAGTAAATAATACAGAATGGGTAAAATATTATCATACCTTTAGTCTTGATAAGATGATGTAAAAAACGTTAAAGTAATAATTACATGGGAGATTTCTAAAGAAATTCCAGAGTATTATATAAGACAAAAGATCTGCCATAACAAGCATACAAAATAACATAGAATTTTATTGATAATTTGGCAGAGGAAAAGGAATTGTTCAATTTGAGTAAATTCTGGACTGTAAAGTATTTTGGAGGAATGAGTCCAAGCATATATGCAGGATGGGCATGTTTGAATCAGACGTTGGGACAGTAATATTAGAAGGAATAATATAAACCAAGGGATAAGCAGATTATTGTCTGACCCTAGTGTGACTGTATGCCACCATTTCTATGGAGCTATTCTTGTGCCAATAAAAATGAACGTAGCTTTTCAAGAAACTAATGAAAATATAAATTGAAACTAAAAAAATTATCTCTAAAACTGAAAAAGAATAAATCGCAGGCAAATTTTTTGACTTGGTTTTTAATACACTGCATGTTTTGCTATCTTTTTCACATATTTCAATCGCTGATCTGAACTTACAAATGCGCTTCCAGAGTTTTCATTTACGCTTCTGAAGTTTTCGTTTACACTCCCTGAGTTTTCGTTCGCCGTTCTGACACATTGCTCTCGTGGGGGCGGGGCTAGTAGCAGTGTGTTCTCATTGGTTACTGAGCTTTTGATTGATAGCTTCGTGACCTGGAAGTGAAGACGTCAGTGGTGTGTTTATGTGTGGATGTGAGCATCTGTAATCGCAGCTTACAGAGTTAACAATCATGGTTTCTTAGTCCGGGCAGTGGGTTATGGGTAATGTAGTGTGGTGTGGCAAAAGTCTGGGGTGGAGTGCCCTCTGGTGGCTATCAAGGGCGGCTGTAAAGCATGAGAATGGGACTCATCAGCACTTACATATTGTTGCCCTGTTGTTGGATTAGCAAGTGATATGCTAACATTTTATGTATGTATTGTGAAATTAATAATTGAATAATATTTAATGGTATTGTGTTATTTTAGATAAACAGTATGATATTATATTTTGACAGCTTTAAATGGCTTTGTAACTTTTTTAAATATTGCACCTGATAATGTCTCCTATATGATAAGAATCCGAAGCCAGGAGACCTCATTGAAATCTCCAGGTGTTACGGATTATTTAAGCACTGGGCTCTGTGTGTCGGCGATGGATATGTGATTCACCTGGTCCCAGCCTGTGAGTGTTTTACATGCTTCATCTGCTGCCTATTGAGCTGAACTTACACTGAATCTGAAACTTTCCATTAGGTCTCATGAGTCCTGATTGTTTTTACTTTTCCATTTCTTTCTCTATTGCCAACGCTTTAGTCGGCAAGAACATCAAGAATGTCAAGAAAGAAAAACTTTCCAAGGTGGTTGGAAAAAATCAATACCGTATCAACAATTACCTGGATGAGCAGTATGAGCCTCGTCTCATTGAAGATATTCTGCAAGACGCACAGAGCCTTGTGGGAACGAATCATGGATACCATCTGGTTAATAATAACTGTGAGCACTTTGCTACAGAAATAAGGAACGGAAAGGCTTGTTCCCAGCAGGTACAGTAGATCATGATCTCACATGAAACGTTTAATTGTAGGCTACTTATTAAATGTCTCAAATTTTAAAATCACAGGATTACAGGACTTTATTATGCTATAATAATTTCAAACAATTTAATATTAGGATTAAGGTCACAAAAGCAACAACATTTCACACAGTGAATTAAATATGTTAATACTTTCTGTTTATTATAGGTGGAACACTTTAGGAAGGCTTTTGAAAAAAAAAAAAAAAAAAAACCTGCAAAAAAAAAAAGTAAAAAATAATACCACTGTAAATAACTGTAAAAAAAATACCACGTATTCTGCAGGGAGATCCGAAAAAAAAAAAGTGATTTTCATTGAAAACAGTGGAATTAACGCCAGATTCCTCGCCGGATTCCAGTCATCATCTGTGTAAGTTGAAGGCCTATTTTACAGCACAGGAAAATAACACACACACACACACACACACACACACACACACACTTACAAACACAGCATTATAAATGCTTTATAATACTTATACTTTTTTAATGCATCATATTAAAGGGATACTCCACTTTTTTTGAAAATAGGCTTATTTTACAACTCCCCCAGAGTTAAAGAGTTGAGTTTTACCGTTTTCGAATCCATTCAGCCGCCTGATAATAGGCTACTGAGCTGGGGACTATTTTCAGGCGCTGTGTCATATCATTACGCCTGCTGGACTCATGGTACGGCCGCAAAGTTTCTTGATTATTATGCAGGAATGAGAGTATAGTTCCTAGCCATATCAGCCTAGAAAATCACAACTTTACATTTTCCGTCGGCCTTAGTACACGATGTAACTACAGAAGAGTCAAGTTTTAAATAGGAAAAATATTGAAACTCTTTGTTCATTTTTTTTAGAGATGCTAATGGTCTTGTCCGGTTCAATTCATTATGCTAAGCTATGCTAAAAGTGGTACCGCCAGACCCGTAGATCGGCTGAATGGATTCGAAAACGGTAAAACTCAACTCTTTAACTCTGGGGGAGTTGTAAAATGAGCCTATTTTCAAAAAAAGTGGAGTATCCCTTTAATATATCTATATATCTATCTATCTATCTATATATATATATGAAACCCTAAACCTATATATGAAGAGTTCAGATGCATCTGAAATTTTCCTCTAAAATGATCATTTTTATCAAGCTTGTATATTTAAGTTAAGTAATTTCACTTTAATGACAATTAATAGGTAATTTTCATTGCCATTTAAGTGAAATTGTTGAACTTAAATATACGAGCTTGATAAAAATGATCATTTTAGAGGAAAATTTCAGATGGCACTTAGAGGCTTTTGCATCTGAACTCTTCATATACACACAGACATATACACCTGATGTACTCGTTACATCAAAAGAAGAATGGCATCTACGCTAATGTGTGTTTTTCTGTTTATCCCGAGGATTACCGCAGTCAGCCGGATCCAGATCAGATGATGGACCTGCACCTGTACCCGTCCACAACACACACACACACACACACACACACACACACACACACACACACACACAGACACACACACACACTCACACACACACACACACACACACACACACACACACACACACACACACACACACACACACACACACACACACACACAAAAAATACCAAGACTGTAATTACTATATTTTAAAAGTAATGTCTGTGCTTCTCTCAGCACAGTGATGCAGGAGTGCTTGTGCTTTTGTTAATTAAAATATAAATAATTATGAAATATTATAAATATATTACATTATATATTTATCTATATATGTGTGTTTATGCCGCATGACTAAATATATCTGCAATATATTACACATGCAGTACCATATCTGATCACATATACATCTACAGGTGAAACTCGAAACATTAGAATATCGTGCAAAAGTTCGTGTATTTCAGTAATTAAAATTATAAGGTGAAACTAATATATTTAGTATATATAACTATTTACATATGCATGATTATACTTTTCAGAAGGCTGACATTTCTGTATTTAAAATCCTTTTTTTATTGATTTCATGTAATATTCTAATTTTCTGAGATTTTGAATTTGGGGTTTTCATAATCTGTAAGCCATAATCCTCAACAATTATAACTTTTGCACGATATTCAAATTTTTCGAGTTTCACCTGTATATATTATGAAGTGTATTACTGAATATAAATTGACATACATTATGATATATTAGTAAATATATTGTCACATATTTTCAATATACGAAAGTCTCATAGAAATATTTGAGAAATATTCCAAGGAAATACATGATCTTTTAATTTATTATGATAAAAATATAATGAAACACTTTTCTTTCCCTGGTGGGCTAAAACCCTGGAAGAAGCGTCCAGCAATTTCTTAAATGAGAAACTCAATCACAAGCTTCAAAATGGTGCTTTGCATCTTTTTTCAATGGAAAGCGAAGAAATAAAGAAAAAAATGGGAATACATTTTTTTGAAATTGGTCTTGTGAATTTTAAGTGTTAAATTGTGTCTGTTCTTGTAAACATTTAAATAAATATACAAATTTGTCTCTATCATTGTCGTTGTGCAGTATGGCTTTATTTGTGATGCTCTTGTGTGAGAATATGTGTGTCAGATTCATGTTCTGTTTCATCTTAGTTTTCTCTGTGTTCAGTTTCTGTTTGCCTGTTTTTCTTTGACACAGTTTTTGACTCATTGTTTCATCACATTCACATATTAATGAACTCTTTAGATCCTTTAACTCTTTAGATCCTTTAAGCCTTGAGTTCTCCTTTATTTTTTGTCCTGTATTGTTATACACACGCACACACATATACATGTGTATATATATATATACATACACACACAGTATGGATTTTTGTTTTTAATCACCGTACAATTTGAGGAAAGAACATAACTTGATTAGATATTGGAGATTCCTCATGACTCGAGCTCTGCCTGTACTTCAGATCCGCCAGCAGAGGGCAGTGATGATCTCACATGCAGCGCTGAGGAGTCTGGGAAATAAACCAGTGACTCCTACACTCATTATTACTGACCACTGCTCTAACCTGTCATGAGGTGTTGTTTCCATGACGACCAAAGCATTGTCATTATAACCATCACAGGATATAATTAACCAATAGTGTTACATCAAACATAGTAACTAAGTGTTGTTGTGTTACTATGACACAAATCCGCTGATGTGTTTTGCTGTGAGAGTATATAGGCCTTTTTTGATTGATTTCTATTTGATATTTTCACATTTTTATTGAAATTCGTTTTTTCTGCGTTCAGTGGTTTTGAGCTGCACATTATATCTTCACATTCATTTGAAATTGTGGCATCAAATGATATGTGAATTATCTAAATACACTTTAATCATGAATGTAGGAGATGATGCCAGCAGCCATGTCACCCTGTAGCCCAAGACTGGTTGCCCACTGAAGCTAAGCAGGGCTGAGCCTGGTTAATACCTGGATGGGAGACCTCCTGAGAAAACCAGGTTGCTACTGGAAGAGGTGTTAGTGAGGCCAGCAGGGGGTGCTCACCCTGTGGTCTGTGTGGGTCCTAATGCCCCAGTGTAGTAATGGGGACACTATACTGCCAAAAGAGCACCGTCCTTCGGATGAGACGTTAAACCGAGGTCCTGACTCTCTGTGGTCATTAAAAATCCCAGGATGTCTTTCGAAAGAGTAGGGGTGTAACCCCGGCATCCTGGCCAAATTTGCCCCTTGGCTTCTGTCCATCATGGCCTCCTAATCATCCTCATATACTGATTGGCTTCATCACTGTCTCCTCTCCACCAGTAAGCTGGTGTGTGGTGAGCGTTCTGGCGCAATATGGCTGCCGTCGCATCATCAGGTGGATGCTGCACATTGGTGGTGGTTGAGGAGATTCCCCCCTTCCATGTAAAGCGCTTTGAGTGCCGAGAAAAGCGCTATATAAATGTAATGAATTATTATTATTATTATTATTAAATACACATTACAAAAGACAATAACCGACAAGGGACTGAACAAAACAGGAGTTTAAATACAAGACGACCCACGTGACTGACAGGTGATAATCATACCTAACCATGGAAACTAACGAGGAGATGATCAGTAACCAGAACTGAACAGAGAAACAGGAACTAAACTAAACAAAATAAGAGTCCCAGTCCCCGTCAGCTCTGGCCCTGATGACTGCCGCTGTGGACACGATTAGCACAGGCTAGCATAGGCTCCCGATTGGCCAGACTATTATTTTTTAATGTACTTCAGCGCGAATAAAGATAGACTCTCATCGGCCCATGAGAAACATTTAAAAAAGCAGGTGATTGGATAGATGTGGCATTTGGGTAACATCTGTCCAATCAGATACTGGTCAAATCATGTCAATCATCTTCATTTACGTCACTGCTATTGCTAGACGGCATAGCGGCAAAATACCAGAAAGAACATACGATAGTGGAGCACAAACATGAAGAATACAAAGGTTAAAAGAACAACGTGACCAAGATATACTGAGAAAAATCCCTAAATTGACTGGATACTTCAGGGTAGGGGTGTGCAATATCACAATGTTTGATCGTGGACGATTAAAATGTCTCCACGATCTGCTTTTGTAGACGTATGGTTCAGTTCTGGAGCCTCTGTCTCTGTATGGGGAGACGACTCTCACACAAGTCTAGAATATACATCCAAACATAGACCTCTATATACACTGAATAATTAAATGTGTTCAGCATTCTGCAACAAATATTTTTCAGATTGTCTAGACTATTTTAAGTCATAAAGTGAGCAGGATATATTAAATGTAGTGCATGGATTCGGCCGGCATGTGTTCATGAATCCCGTGGGTCAGCCGGTCTCAGAGCCCTCTCCGGCTCTACAGCGCCACACAGTTTCCCAGTGTAAATCTGTGGTGAAGAGTGGAACTGCAGCGAGCTCTCATTAATAAACTGGTTGCCCCGTTTATTTCCACGTGACGTTCCCTCTCCTAGGCTAAAGCTCCAGAGCAAGACGACATCCGACCGCTTCATCATGGTCTGCATCAGGGCAGGCACTAGTGGGCATGTCTGTTCCTCCTATGTGGAGTAGTGGATCAAATTAATGAGAGCATAAAGCCTTAGTTTTTTACGTGCTCATGTGAATAGATTTATATACAGTAGTTCTGTTGTGTTTGTTTTGTTAGTTCTGAGATTAGACATGGCTTTTTTCCTCACTGGAATTCCTATATTGTAATATTCTAAACAAAATTCGGATGCAATAAATTCTACATTAAGACAATTCTAAGATGGCATTCTATGGGTTTGTTGTGTGTACTAAAGTCTTTTAATCATAATTAGAGCGCCTCCCTCAGGCTGAATAGTGCAAGGACATCCTGCCAAAAGTGTGTCTGATGTGTTCAGCCGTTAGAATATAAAGCTTTCAAACATATTTAACATAAACTAGTGCTAAGACCCAGACGCTACTGTTGTACAAAGCGACTTACATTCATACAGCAACGTACATGTTAATCACATGTACATTCACAAAAGTTCATTATTTGCATGTGCTAATGACTAAATGACTGCCAATCTTATTTTGTTACCTTGTAAAGCTGTGTTTTTAAAATTGGGAAATGATGTGTGGCTGTACCGCTCAGTCACTTGCAAAATAGTAAAACTTACATGAAAAAGAATCGTGATAAATCATGATATGATACTCGAAGACTAGATCCACAGGACTGCCGTCTGTCTTGGTTTTAAGGCTGGTCCTCAGACACCAGTCAAGATGGCCGCCGTGACGATCCCGCAGCCTCACTACCATCTCACTCGATCGGGAGTCTGAGACTGAGACAGAGGGACCGAGTCAGACACTTCAGCCTCCCGAAGCGCTTCACACACAGATCTTAAATCTGCAGACACAGTTCACCTGCTCGTAGATGGAGGGAATCCCCGGCCCTGCTGCGGAGGACAGGACACAATCCTGCTACCTACAGCTCGGACCCTGCATGTTGGGATAAAATTGATGAAGACATGAGGGCATGTTGGATTAAAATGGGACCTGAAAGTTGGCAGAATAAAGATGCAGGCGTATGTTAGTCGCTGTGCTGGCTCTGGGTGGAGATTGACTGTGGACTGCTGCCTTGACATGGAGGAATCTTTCCACGTTGGCAGACGATTACAGCGGGTTTACAGCCGAATTACAACCAGAGGATCGAGACTTTGAGAAGTCTTCCAGACACTAGATGGTCAGCTCACGCACAAGCAACAAAAGCACCAGAATTACACCAGAATCCAGGACTCGCTGCAGAAGAACAGTGACACAAACCAATGTCTTACTGAAGCCAGGACTCTGTGTTTGAAGATGGACAAACTAGAGGATGCCATTCTGTGGAATATGTGGAAGAACATACGGCAGTGTTTCCACAAGACTAGCTCTGCTTTACAGACAGTTGACCTGGATTCATGTAATGCTGTTATATTGGCCAGCTCGATGAGGGATTATGTGGCCAGTCTACCAGAAGATTTTGAGAGTGGTGCAAAAAACATGTCTCCACCTTTGTCCCAGAGACAGGAGAAGGAAAAAACAAGCGGATGAATCCACTGAACCTGACTATGAGCGGTCCGGCCGAGACACATTCAGAACAACTGTTTTTATCGCCGTCCAGAGCTGGACAAAGTACACACTTCCTTACTTGAGTGAAGGAACAGACACTACTGGTCAAATATTACTCCGTTACAAGTAAAAGTTGTAAAGACCTATTTTTACTCAAGTAAAAGTACAGAAGTACTCGTTTTTAAAAGTACTTAAGTATCAAAAGTAAAAAGTAAATGTCAATGCATTGTTTCATTATTGTTGCGTTGTTGTATATAATACTTACAGTAGTGTATGCCTCTGAATCTATACCTTCCCTCATATCAATATCAGATGTATTTCTAGAACACAGTTCCAGTGGGATTGAATGTGAGACTAAATAAGTCACTCAATAACATCCACAATGGTTTCGGACACCCAAACGCCTGTTCCCTCAAATATTGCCCTATTTAAAGTGTTTTGGCTGTTAGTATGAATATGTTAGCCTTACTGTTATCTATAAGCTAGTGCGCTCCAAAACAGTGACAAAGTTCGCATTTAGAAAACCAAACCCAACGTTAAAAATGAAAATCAGGTTGATGTCAGAATCCAACATCAGACTGACATTAATCTCCAACGTTGGACAGACGTATTGTGGTTGAAAATTAAAATTGGGTTGACATCAGAAACCAACATCAGTCGAGTTCTAACGTCACCCTGACCTTCATTTCCAACCAAACTCCAAAGTCTGTCGCTAAAAGCCGGTTTCTGACGTCAACCTGACCTTCATTTCCAACCAAACTCCAAAGTCTGTCGGCTAAAAGCCGGTTTCTGACATCAACCTGACTTTCATTTTTGAAAAGTTGCAGCCAGAATGCAGCCCCTGACTGATGTTACTTTCTACCCAAGGACTTTGACAGAATTGTAGAGGAGTAAAAAGCCGTCATAGGCCGTCTGGTTGGCGAGCTGGATAGGGGGATCACTCCTACATAGATCACATCCATCCCCATACAAGACCTTCTCACAGGAGCAGCGAATCTGCAGAAGAAATATGCAGGGGATCTAGAGGAGGATTGTGTGGATAAAAGTGTACAATTCAGACAATTTATCAAAGAAACCGAGGAAACCTCAGCAAGGTCAACTCATAAGAGCAAGGAAACTACACTCAGCTTTTCCAGATGTTGATATAGCGCTCCGGGTATTAATGACTTTTCCTGTAACCAACGCCAGCTCTTTTTCAAAACTGGGACTAATTAAACATAGACTGAGATCCACGATGGGCCAAACCCACTGAATCACCCGTCTCTGATGTTTTTAGATTGAGGGGTATATAATGGAGTTATGGCTTGAATATTCGATAGCCACATGTGGGCGGGGCTTGAGACGCCCCTTTCTGCTGATTGGTCGCCCAAAGATCAAGCCGTACCGCTTTAGTTCTTCCACAGTTCAGCAGAATAATAGTCCTGTTGCTCTGCAGTTTATAGTTACATATTTCCTCAGTAATAGTTTAGTGGCTGTGGTGGCAGAGGGTAATATCTTCATCTCTGTTGATGATAGTTTTGGTTGTAGAGCCGGTGTTTCTTGGTCATTATTAAACCGCTGCTTCTAAGCACTGGGCCTTGTGCTTGTGTTTGTGTTTTGTTCGTAACTTTCTTACTGTGATGGTCGAAGGAATGTAGAGGAAACACTGCAGTATTGGCTGTCTCAGTGTGTGTGTGTGTGTGTGTGTGTGTGTGTGCCAGGTCACATTACTGTGTGTGTGTGTGGACTATGTATGGCACTGAATAAAAGTGTCCAGTAAAGCATAATGATATGCGGGGCCTCACACACAGAGCCTAGGGACCCGACCACCTTAATCCGCCCCTGCCTGTGGCCTAGATTTATAAGATAGTGTGTATGTTAAATTGTTTAATATTAATTATTTATTTTAATTTAATTAATAATCCAAGGCCTCCATCATTGTACTTTTACTTTTAGGGGAACCAACCCTAATCAAACACACCTGAACAAGCTAATCAATGTCTTTAGGATCACTAAGGCTACAATCAGGTGAGTTTTTTTCAGGGTTTGAGCTAAACTCTGCAGGACAATGGCCCTCCTGGACCAACATTCCCCACCCCTGACCTACATGAACCACTGAGCCACTGCCGCCCCCCAAAAAATCATACAACCCTTTTTTTTCCTCCTTCTTACTGTTTTTTACACTTTCTTTTACGAAAGGATACAATAGAAGGCCCGCGGGTCCAAACAAATTAGCGGCAGCCACAGCGATAGACATAGCGTTCATTCAATTGTCCACATTTTCCACTGCAGTTTCCACCTAGAAGAATAAACAGAAAGTATTTATTTTCTAAATCACTGTTTTTGCCATAATATAGACTGTAATCCTGTGATGTGCACATTTTCACATTTATGAGTATCCTACAATATGATTCTGTATGCGAGGTCGTGCCGATCTACTGTACCTGCTCGGATTCTGGCATTCCGTATCTCAACTCCGTAGCAAAGTGCTCACAGTTGCTGTGAATCAGACGTCTCTTTCCCACACGGCTTTCTGCGTCTTTCAGAATATCTTGAATTGGACGAGGCTTACGCTGCTTATCCAGAAGATTGTTGACACGGTATTTCAGGGCTCTCAAGTCTCACGCATTGGGCGTGAGACACACGCAATTCAACCAGTTCACACGCTCACACGCCACACCGTGTATTTCTCACGCTGAAAAGGCAATGCCAACCAAGTTGTCCTGCGAGCTTTATATATAACGTTGTATACGAGGCGCAGGCACACAAAGTGAAGTTTCCTGCCGCCAGCTGTATCTCGGCCAGATTGCGTTCATTACAAGGCAACACAGATGCGCGAACACACGGAAGTTGACGGAACATTCTCGGCCACCGTACGTTCGTTACTAGGTAACCAACAACATCGCGTGAACACACGTCGTGATGGAGAAGGTAAGTTGGAAGAAAGCTCGTCTAACATTTTTAGGCTAGAACATTTAATATATAGCCCATCGTTTACATTATTATTGATGCAGTCAAAAACTCTACAACTACTCTGCAACCAGGCCAGAAGCTTTGGCTCAGTTTGGCTAGCTTACGTTATCTGTTACGAATGTTAGTGGGTATGGGAAGGAATGAAGATGTATTTCTTCATTTTATTTTAAATACATTTAAATTTGTTTATTTTATTTTAAATTATATATTATACTGTATTAATAGTCTTTCTAGTTACATTAAGGCTACATGTATTAAAGCAGAGTGCTCTGGGTAATATTTTATATCCTGTCAAAACATACATTAATCATTGCCATTGCATTTGTATTTTTCAAACACAAAACACATTTCATAAGCTGGAGTGTGTACTCTTGTGTACACACACACACACACACACACACACACACACACACACACACACACACACACACACCTTAATAATACTCTAATATGTAATTTGTTCACAATGTCCCATGCACCACACAATAAATAATTATACCATTTTGACTAGACACATTCAAAATGCAAAAAGATTTGTTTTTCCAAACTGTTTGGAGCAATTTGTTATATTTTTGTAATTTTTGTATAACTTATTTGTAATTTTGAAATATAACATTAAAGAGTATATTTGATGTGATGAATTGCTCTGTCATTTATCAGATTTACCAATTGTTATAATTTCAATTTGGGCTGGTTAATTATGAACAATGGGTAAAATTGGGGGGCGGGGACATATGGGGGCGGGGCTCCATTAGGGCTCCTCCCCTAACCGCATGTGATCTCACTCCAAGCTTTTGGTAAAACTTGAGAGCCCTGGTATTTATTGTTGCCAGCCACATCCTTAAGTCTCTCTCTCTTCACGATGGCCTTGTCTTCTCCTAATGAACTCCCACTGCTGGAACTCACACTGCCGGACCCAGCGTCGGCTACAGAGAAAGACATGTAAAATTAAAGACAATCATGACTCATGAGATTTGAAGGGAATAAATGTTTCAGACTCAGTAAAAGTTCAGCTCAGTTGAGCATGTGCACGGTCACTTCCTGGTGTTCAATAAGCCAGCTTGGGCATTTCCTGTTAGCTGTCATTCTGGACTCGCTGTAAATCCACACAACACCATCAATGGTTGATCTTTTAATGCTGTATTTATATTTAATGCAGTTAGCACACGTACGTTATTTGCCAATAAACCAGATTTATTGATTGCAATAAAAACGAAGCTAACGGGAACGCTGGAATAAGAAACACGTCTGTAATTGGATACGCACATGCAACACTTTTCCAGGACTTCAAATGTTATTTTTAATGTGATGACCAAAACATTATTTCCTCGTCCATCTGAGACCGTAAAACTAAACGTTTCAAGATGTAGGAAGTCCAACATTTAATAGAAACTTTTATTTAAAAATAAAAAGAGATGAGTTCCCATTAAAAATAAAAAGAGATGAGTTCCCACTCTGACCAGCAGGAGAGGAGCATTTATTGGCTAATATTAGCCGTTTCCAGTCATATTTTCACACTCAGATATTACCCTCATATGTTGAGATTGAGTGACACAGAAAGCGATCACGGCTCCGTCGCTCTATAATCACTGAAGCTGTCAGTCAAGCTCATGATTTCAGCACACTTGTGGAAACTCACATTCTGTTCAGAGATTAACTAAAGTGCATATTTAACTGACAGTGTGTTGATGAGAAACTGATGGTCGAACAGAACTTTGCTGAGGAGGAACACTGAGGAACGAGTCTTTATGTTGTCTTATGTTTAAATAACTAAATTAATGGTAGGCCTGAATATATTTAAGTGACTATATTTTGATTATGAACTAAGTATTACACTAGTGATGCTGTTAAAGCTACAGACACACACCAGAGGTTTTCCAGCGGCTCATATGATTGTATACGGTCAAATAGCAGCATGTAAAACACTCACAGGTTAACCATTTAAATCTGTCATAATATAATATCATACTGTTTATCTAAAATAACACAATACCATTGAACTTGTGTATAGATAAAACAATAAGAAAGTGTTAAGTTTGCCTAGAAACAGCTTCTGTACACATGACATATGCTTGTTTCAGAGGTTTATACTGTAAGTATTTAGCTTTCTGTTTCCTTAGAGAACAACTAGTGTAGTTTTTAAACTCTTTCAAGCTCTGTTACCGTAGTAAACCTGCTTTCCGACAACCCTTGATCAATGAGCAAACAGTCTTTTATATCAGAAACATCAGCCCAGAAAAGATCTATTTGCTGAGTGATGCTGTCTTTCACTCTCTCCGTACGTTTGAGTTCATTACAAGATACTTACCGGGGCCATGGCAAACTCCTTCTGCTCTTCAGCTCTTCTGCTCTTCAGCTCTTCAGCTCTTCAGCTCTTCTGCTCTTCAGCTCTTCTGCTCTTCAGCTCTTCTGCTCTTCAGCTCTTCTGCTCTTCTGCTCTTCTGCTCTTCTGCTCTTCAGCTCTTCTGCTCTTCTGCTCTTCAGCTCTTCTGCTCTTCTGCTCTTCTGCTCTTCTGCTCTTCAGCTCTTCAGCTCTTCTGCTCTTCAGCTCTTCTGCT
Organism: Leuciscus idus; assembly: GCA_021554675.1. Lineage (NCBI taxonomy): Eukaryota > Metazoa > Chordata > Actinopteri > Cypriniformes > Leuciscidae > Leuciscus > Leuciscus idus. The sequence goes on along the minus strand of JAJAVR010000034.1, from coordinate 103,518 downwards.
CTTCAGCTCTTCTGCTCTTCTGCTCTTCAGCTCTTCTGCTCTTCAGCTCTTCAGCTCTTCTGCTCTTCAGCTCTTCAGCTCTTCTGCTCTTCTGCTCTTCTGCTCTTCAGCTCTTCAGCTCTTCTGCTCTTCAGCTCTTCTGCTCTTCTGCTCTTCTGCTCTTCTGCTCTTCAGCTCTTCTGCTCTTCAGCTCTTCTGCTCTTCAGCTCTTCAGCTCTTCTGCTCTTCTGCTCTTCTGCTCTTCAGCTCTTCTGCTCTTCTGCTCTTCTGCTCTTCAGCTCTTCAGCTCTTCTGCTCTTCAGCTCTTCTGCTCTTCTGCTCTTCTGCTCTTCTGCTCTTCAGCTCTTCTGCTCTTCTGCTCTTCAGCTCTTCTGCTCTTCTGCTCTTCTGCTCTTCTGCTCTTCAGCTCTTCTGCTCTTCAGCTCTTCAGCTCTTCTGCTCTTCAGCTCTTCAGCTCTTCTGCTCTTCTGCTCTTCTGCTCTTCAGCTCTTCTGCTCTTCAGCTCTTCAGCTCTTCTGCTCTTCAGCTCTTCAGCTCTTCTGCTCTTCTGCTCTTCTGCTCTTCAGCTCTTCTGCTCTTCAGCTCTTCTGCTCTTCTGCTCTTCTGCTCTTCTGCTCTTCAGCTCTTCTGCTCTTCAGCTCTTCAGCTCTTCTGCTCTTCTGCTCTTCTGCTCTTCTGCTCTTCTGCTCTTCTGCTCTTCAGCTCTTCACTGTAATCCTGTTAGAAACACATGAAGCTTTTATACACACAGGGGCAGGTCCAGGATGTTTGGCAACTATACAGACAATGATACTGGAATGAAATTCCCATTTAAAGGAGGAAACAATGAAACAACAGTTTCTATATAAATATCCTATCAAATAGAATTGCCTTAAATCATGAATAGTCAGCTAAATGTCATTTTACATCGTATGCAACAAACTGTTCTTGCGGTCTCTTGCAGACAATCTTTGAGGGAACAGTCCAGCTAAACGAAGCGAACGAAACACAAACGCTCCAAGTGTGAAAATGCCCTGAATGTCTTTTATTTCCATATACATTTATTTGTGCACTGTGTTAAATCACTTTATATCCTCAGAACATTAGCATCAACTGTTGTTTAGTGGGTTTATGCAGAAAATAGGCATTTATAATAGGCATTTATTAGTGGTGGGCCGTTATCGGCGTTAACGTGCTGCGTTAATGTGAGACTCTTATCGGGCGATAAAAAAAATATCGCCGTTAATCTATTCTCAAAGTTGGGTTGGGAGCTGGGTCTATACTACGCAAGCTATGATGACTTTCACCTTGATATATTTAGCGCGGATGTATACCTAGTCGAATTGCAGTGTAGGAGGCTTCGAACCTGTGTGTATGCCTACTGTGAAATGATCACATCAAACATACGTGCTATAACATGGATGCAGATATGAAGCCACCGGGTTTGCTTCAGGGAATATTTTTTTCTCAGATTCTCAGATTGGATAGCTATCTGATTTATCAAAACGATTCCATTTCTGGTCATATAAATGTGTTTTTGCGAAACGGATTTAAATCCGATCTTCAGTTCCCGCGTTATATGCAGATTTAATGGAGTGCACGTCACCGAAAGCAACAGATATGAGCTGCATTTTATTAATGATCAGCTAAAATTTCTAAATCAAAGACCGCAATAGAGCTGGTAAGTCCCGCCCCTTCCGTAAAACCCCACTGGACCTCTAGGTTGAAAAATCGTCAATGCAAGTGAATGGGAGAAAATAATTATTTTCTGGTCCCGTTTGAATTGTGCCATGAATGTGAACATATGTTGTCTGTGAATTTTTTATATAATCTTTCATGTTACAAGTTTGACAGTATATGGTATGATTCGTCGGCTAGCAGTTGTGGAAAAGACATAACGAGAAAGACTACATGTCGCCTATGTGACGTCACCCCATAAAGTTGACTTACCCGTGGTTTTCGCCAACCTCAACGGTTTTGTCCTCTCCCTGAAAGAAGGCGGTGAAGTGCACCAAAGACACAGCCATGTTTAGTGGGATCCGTGAGCTAGTGTCCGTGTGCGAGTGGTGGTGACGTTTCAAACGCCTCGAAAGCAGTGAAGAGTTGTAGTCCACAAAGTGCTCTCACACAAAGTCTAACCGTATCAAACTTCTACCCGCTAAATTGTAGCATTCTTTACACGAAACATTATATAAAAAATTCACAGACAACATATGTTCACATTCATGGCAAAATTCAAACGGGACCAGAAAATAATTATTTTCTCACATTCACTTGCATTGACGATTTTTCAACCTAGAGGTCCAGTGGGGTTAGCGGAAGGGGCGGGACTTACCAGCTCTATAAGAGAGAGCAGTAACAGCCCTGGTAAGATCATTTCGTTTCTTTACTTTTAATGATGATGATTGTGTGTTCAGCCTCTGTGACTTACTTTCACTGTGATTTGCGATAGTTTGCACGTTGGCTTGATGAAGAGATGCTCAGCTTCTCATCTGCGGTGACGCACGTGTTCCAGTAGCGTTGTCATATCTGGCTATAACATTACATAAAGCCTATTACACGCTCTCACACGTTTATTTTTTTAGCATTTTTGTGAGGAGTACAATTTACATATGTGGTTTTAACAACCAGATGCATTTACACTTGTCCAGTTTCGTCTGTAATGCGGCCCAGAGCTCCTCCTGAAGTGGTTTGAGCGATCGGATTCAAATCCGTCTCGAATGCGTTTCGGAGGGCATTTACACCTGGGCTGTGTTTCCCAAAAGCATCGTAAGCCTAAGAAGTTCGTAAAAACGATCGTACGACTGATCTTAATATTATGGTCTGTTTCCCAAAAGCATCGTAGCTTAAGTAGCACTTGAAAATCTTCGTAGAACTACGAGTGCTCTGGAGTAATCGTACATCCCCAAGTGCATCGTAAGAAGACAGAGTTATGAGGACACCTGCAGGACAACCGGCAGATTACACCTTTAACTTTATTCAAATGCAATGTGATTATAATACACTGCTCAAAAAAATTAAAGGAACACTTTGAAAACACATCAGATCTCAATGGGGAAAAATATCATGCTGGATATCTATACTAATATGGACTGGGTAATGTGTTATGAATGAAAGGATGCCACATCGTTTGATGGAAATGAAAATAATCAACCTACAGAGGATTGAATTCAAAGACACCCCGGAAATCTAAGTGAAAAAATGATGCAGCAGGCTTGTCAATTTTGCTGAAATTTCATTGCAGCAACTCAAAATGGTTCTCAGTAGTTTGTATGGCCCCCACGTGCTTGTATGCATGCCTGACAACGTCGGGGCATACTCCTAATGAGACGACGGATGGTGTCCTGGGGTATTTCCTCCCAGATCTGGACCAGCGCATCACTGAGCTCCTGGACAGTCTGAGGTGCAACCAGGTGATGTCAGATGGACCGAAACACAATGTCCCAGAGGTGTTTTATTGGATGTAGGTCAGGTGAGCGTGGTGGCCCTTCAATGGTATCATTCCTTCATCTTCGAGGAACTGGCTGCATGCTCTCGCC
>JAJAVR010000034.1:0-95000 GCA_021554675.1 Leuciscus idus | reverse complement strand
GAGTTGTATTCACCCTGATGAGGGGGATGTGATCAAAGCCTGGAGTGAAGCGAAAGCACGTTCTGCAATCTGAGTGATCTGTAATCACTGAGTCTCTGTTCTATACACGGGTTTCCTGTTTTCAACAGTACAGGGTGGGCCGCATCCCAGAGGCAGAAAGCCAGTTAAAGCCAGATTGGTGAGCTGGTCCGCTACTGTAACAACCTTAAGTACTGAAGCTTTCCTCCATGTATGAGACGTGCTCCAGTTCACGTGCAATGCAATATCCTGCCGGCGCCTCCATGTCCTGATTATATTGTCACTATATTTGCTTCTCATTGATTAAATCCAGGCAATTGATTGATGAAACATCAATTAAAATTAAGATATAATTTATACAAAACGAAATTCACTTTAAAGGCTTACAATACAATACAAAAATTAATAAAGTGGTCTCATTTTTGTTCTGAGTCCTTTTGTTTCAGTGTTTTCCTGTCGGAGAGCACTGACACATTACTGTGTGTCTCTGTCAGGAATGCATTGCTTACTCTTCAAGTCATCTTTGAGTAACTAATGTTATGTATTTATTATTTCTGAATTGGCTTTTAATCATTTCTTGTGTAATTGGCATGATACATTTAAATAAATGTTACATCTTGATTTATTCTGAAGTTTTCTGAAAGCATTATTTTAGTAGACTATGAGGAGGCTGGTGCTCCCACAGCTCTGTGTCCAGGATAGGTCAAACTAAAGGCACGTCATCTGAAGACCTTTTGATTTCTGTCTATCACTGACTTGGCAATTTGTACTTAAGTGGCTAAATAAACTACACTTTTTTGTATGCGTGAGCAGTAGGAAACCGACTTAAGAGGCATTAGCAAACCCTGCACCCTCTGACCAAGATCAGACTGGCGAGGCTGTGTCCGTGAGATCCACGTAAACCCGGGGCGTGTGACTCTGTGCGGCATCGGGTCCCTTAGTGAATTAATAATTGAAAGTATGGGATACTCAGAATATTTAAAGATCTAAATTAATTCATAATCAATATTTATGATTATTTTCTAATCAGAAACACGATCTAAATTTGATTATCATTTGAAATAGGAGTCAGATTAAGCGCAGAGCTAAAGTAATATTGAAACTAAATTCCAATAAATTAAGTGAACTTCACTGGAGCGCTGAAGAGACATACACGCATTAAACCTTCACCCAGGCCGTTGGATTCTGTCGTTGGGCCAATGGGTGGTCCTTACAAAGTGGTGACAGGCCCTCCGTGAATCTCCAGATTGCGAGTGTCTTTTCAGCGAAATATTGGGACTTGCAACAAGTAAGAGATGTAAGATGTCCTTCTCTTTCTTCAGCCGTTGTGGTAAGTTCAATTCAATTCAAATTTATTTGTATAGCGCTTTTCACAATACATATTGTTTCAAAGCAGCTTTACAGAAAGTGCATTTCAGAAATGTACATAGAAAAATACAGTTAGTTAATCATGTATTGATTTAGGGCATAAACATATCGCCAGCGTCGAGTCGTCTCTTCACGGGCGTCGAATCGTCTCTTCACAGGCGGGCGTCGAGTCGTCTCTTCACAGGCGTCGAGTCGTCTCTTCACGGGCGTCGAGTCGTCTCTTCACGGGCTTCGAGTCGTCTCTTCATGGGCGTCGAGTAGTCTCTTCACTGGCGTCGAGTCGTCTCTTCACGGGCGTCGAGTAGTCTCTTCACGGGCATCGAGTAGTCTCTTCACAGGCTTTGAGTCGTCTCTGCACGGGCTTCGAGTCGTCTCTTCACGGGCATCGAGTAGTCTCTTCACGGGCGTCGAGTAGTCTCTTCACAGGCTTCGAGTCGTCTCTGCACGGGCTTCGAGTCGTCTCTTCACAGGCGTCGAGTAGTCTCTTCACAGGCGTCGAGTTGTCTCTTCACAGGCTTTGAGTCGTCTCTGCACGGGCTTCGAGTCATCTCTTCACAGGCGTCGAGTAGTCTCTTCACAGGCGTCGAGTTGTCTCTTCACAGGCTTTGAGTCGTCTCTGCACGGGCTTCGAGTCGTCTCTTCACAGGCGTCGAGTCGTCTCTTCACAGGCGTCGAGTAGTCTCTTCACAGGCGTCGAGTTGTCTCTTCACAGGCGTCGAGTTGTCTCTTCACAGGCTTTGAGTCGTCTCTGCACGGGCTTCGAGTCGTCTCTTCACAGGCGTCGAGTAGCCTCTTCACAGGCGTCGAGTTGTCTCTTCACAGGCGTCGAGTAGTCTCTTCACAGGCGTCGAGTTGTCTCTTCACAGGCTTTGAGTCGTCTCTGCACGGGCTTCGAGTCGTCTCTTCACAGGCGTCGAGTCGTCTCTTCACAGGCGTCGAGTAGTCTCTTCACAGGCGTCGAGTTGTCTCTTCACAGGCGTCGAGTTGTCTCTTCACAGGCTTTGAGTCGTCTCTGCACGGGCTTCGAGTCGTCTCTTCACAGGCGTCGAGTAGCCTCTTCACAGGCGTCGAGTTGTCTCTTCACAGGCGTCGAGTAGTCTCTTCACAGGCGTCGAGTTGTCTCTTCACAGGCTTCGAGTCGTCTCTGCACGGGCTTCGAGTCGTCTCTGCACGGGCTTCGAGTCGTCTCTTCACAGGCGTCGAGTCGTCTCTTCACAGGCGTCGAGTAGTCTCTTCACAGGCGTCGAGTTGTCTCTTCACAGGCTTCGAGTCGTCTCTGCACGGGCTTCGAGTCGTGATGAAATATAGATTTGAGTGTCATCAGCATAACAGTGGAAATTAATTCCATGTTTTCTTATAATATTTCCAAGTGGCAGCATATATACTGAGAATAATAGAGGGCCTAACACAGATCCCTGCGGCACTCCATAGTTTACTGAAGTTATCTTCGATTTTTCCCCATTTAAACAGACAAAATGTACCGCTACGGTCTGATAAGTACGATCTGAACCAGCTTAATGCTTGTCCTTGAACACCAGTGTAGTTTTGTAGTCGATCTAAGAGTATTGTGTGATCTATAGTATCGAACGCAGCACTAAGATCAAGTAAAACTAGTATTGAGATACAGCCTTGGTCAGAAACTAATAGTAAATCATTTGTGATTTTAACGAGCGCAGTTTCAGTGCTATGGTGCGGCCTGAATCCTGACTGAAACTTTTCATAGATATCATTTTCTTGCAAGAAAGAGCCCAGTTGAGGGGCTTTTTCTAGTATTTTAGACATAAATGGAAGATTTGAAATGGGTCTATAATTTGCTAGGTTATTATGATCTAATTGTGGTTTCTTAATGAGTGGTTTTATAACTGCCAGTTTAAATGTTCTTGGAACATGACCTAAAGATAAAGACGAGTTAATAATATTGAGGAGAGGCTCTTCCACTACAGGTAACACTTCTTTCAGTAGTTTAGTGGGTATTGGATCTAATAAACATGTTGTTGGTTTAGATGCAATGATAAGTTTATTTAACTCTTTTTGTTCTATAGTTGTAAAGCACTGTAATTGTTCTTGCGGGGTGATAATTGAGGCTGAATCATAAGACACCATTAAAGATTGTACATTTACAATTGTGTTTCTGATGCTTTCTATTTTCTCAGTGAAGAAATTAATCAAATCATTACTACTGAACTGTAACGGGATATTTTGCTCAGGTGACGTCTGTTTATTTGTTAGTCTAGCCACGGTGTTAAATAAAAACCTTGGATTATTTTGGTTATTTTCTATTAGTTTGCGGAGATGCTCAGCCCTGGCTGCTTTTAGGGCCTTTTTATAACTTTCCACGCGATTCTAAAGACCTCTAAATTAATTTAGAGGTCAATGGTAAGTCAATTCTTATTTGCCTTTTAGAAGTGTTGAGGGGAAATTCAGACGCACCTCATATAGACACATTTATAAAATGGGTCGGCATACCCAGTTAGACCGGAGAACGCAAAATCCGGTGGGGCTTGAGAATTAGATAAAACCACATATCAGGGACATGATAGCGGCAGCGTAGATGAGAAAAGATATCCCTTGCTTTAACTTTAAATACCTCCTTGTTTGCCCATGCAACAAGTGATGAAACCTGAATTGGAATAATGTCATCCCAAATTTTATTCTGGTACTCAACAGAGGGTTGAAAACTAAAAACTCAAATTCTGAAGTAAATAATGTCGTTATATTTGATTATTTGCTTTGCTGCACCAACATTGCAATCAGAGGTGTCAAAAGTATTCACATTCATTACTCAAGTAGAAGTATAGATACTAGGGTTTAAAAAGACTTCTGTAGAAGTTGAAGTATCAACTCAAGCTTTTTACTCAAGTAAAAGTATAAAAGTACTGGTTTCAAAACTATAATATTTTGGGGATATTTCATTTTATTTCATCAATCAATAAATTCCACTAGAAACAAACCTTGTTGTATTATTTTATTTTAATTTAATACTGTGAAGCTGCTTTGATACAATCTGTATTGTGAAAAGCGCTATATAAATATACTTGATTTGATTTAATTTGATTTGATTTGAAAAAAATGCCATTAAGGACAAAAGCTTAGGCCGCGCCACAGGGGCCTATATAGTGCACTACCCCAGCTCCTCAAAAAAACAAATTTTTCTAAAGGCCATATTTGACTATAATTATATTAAAATGTTGATGTTGAAAATTTTGGGATGATGCACTAGGCTACCTGTTTCAGCCGTATATGCCCATTGCAAATTAATTTTCTAAATAAATAAGCTAAATAAGCTGAGGAATCAGGAAATTAATAGGATAATGTTTTAAGGTTTTTAGTCTATATTGACCTTAACAATACGCAAATTAATTCATTCTGTAATGTTACAAATAACTAATAAAGACATGGTGGCAGTTTAACAGAGACTTAACTTTACTCTGCTCATAGTGCAATGCAATAGTGCAATACTGTCTTGTTCCTTGCTTTTTGAAGAAGCCAAACACGTCTGCATCTTTCATTAAAGGGATATAGTTCACCCAAAAATGAACATCATTTACTCACCCTCAAACTGTTTCAATCCTGTATGAATTTCTTTCTTCTGATGAACACAAAAGAAGATATTTTGAAGAATGTCGATAACCAGACAGTGGATGGACCCCATTGACTTCCATAGTAGGAAAAAAAAATACTATGGAAGTCAATGGCTACCATCAACTGTCTGGTTATCGACATTCTTCAAAATATCTTCTTTTGTGTTCAGCAGAAGAAAGAAACTGGTTTGAAACAACTCGAGAGTGAGTAAATGATGACAGAATTTTCATTTTTAACTAAGAGAACTATTCATTTAACAGAAAGTAACTGTTGGCATATGTTTCACATCAATTCTGTCCAGTTTGTCCTGTTGGACATGACACACAGCAATACTGTCAAGTATCACTTGTGACCATTGCTCTGAGCCATGTTTTCAGTGTCCTAACTTCTTTCAGTCCAGCTGATGAGACTGGGATGATTTGATCAACAGGCCTCTCAGTTCAACAAGACCAGCCTTCAACAGACCAAGTAATGTTATTTTTTCATGTTTTATGGGGACTTCCCATAGACATAATGATTTTTATACTGTACAAACAAACTGTGTATTCTACCCCCCTATAGACTAACCTTACCCATCTAAGAAAACTGTCTGCATTTTTACATTTTCAAAAAACAAAAGTCTGATTTATAAGCTGTTTTCTGAAAAATAATAATAATAATAATAATAATAATAATCCCCAAAAGGACAAGGATTTCGGATATTGACATCTTTGTGGGGATATTTTGACCCTATAATGTAGAGTTGCACACACACACACACACACACACACACACACACACACACACACACACACACTCTGCAACATGACATCATGACTTTGCGTAAACATACACTCACTCTCTCTCTCTCTCTCTCTCGCTCACACACACACACACACACACACGCGCACACACACACACACACACACACACACACACACACACACTAACGATTATGTTAGTGTTATGTTACGATTGTCATTATATTGTAAAAACGTCTGTCCCCAAATCAATATTTGACGCGATTTGCCCCGTATTCTTGAGCACAGAACTGTTGATTTCTCCCTCGCTTACCGCATCTAGGTTTCCTTAGGACTCGGAGGAGTTTTGGCGCTTCGCACAACCAAATGTGACTACAGCCTCTCACAAGATAGAAAGAAAACACAAAGCCAATCAGTTTAGCGATGTGTGTTCAGGAGGCGGGACTCAGATCTATTAACCATTTGTGTAACTGGCCAATTTTTTTTTTTTTTACGACGACAAGGCGGAATGAAAACAAGCCGAAATGAACTAGGAGTAACGAGGCTATTTTTAAAATGTAAGGAGTAGAAAGTACAGATAATTGCGTGAAAATGTAAGGAGTAGAAGTAAAAAGTCGTCTGAAAAATAATTACTCCAGTAAAGTATAGATACCCAAAATTTCTACTTAAGTAATGTAACGAAGTATTTGTACTTCGTTACTTGACACCTCTGCATTGCAACACTGGAAATAAGAAAATGGTCACGCTAACTTGTGAAAAAATCTTGTGATTTGATGAGCTAAAAGATAACAAGTAAAAAATGTCTCACTTGAATCCTTTGTGTGCGAAATGTAAAGTTGGAAAAAACTGTACAATGCAATTAAACTAAATGATCTGAGAAAATGATCTCAGTCTTAGAGAACAGCTGCTATGCAGAAATCCTAGAGACTCAAATTCGGAAAAATACGCTAAATTTTAAAACTGATGCATATAACGACAATTATCGTGTTACTAAGAGGCTTGTAGCCAGGCCTGATAGTGTCAGAGGACATGCACAGCTTGTCCTTGTCTCATGAGAGAATTTAGACAAAGAACAATATGAATTACATCAAATTAATCACTCTTCTTTGAATATCTTTCAATAGTGCTTAAAATTATAGTGCTTTTCATGACTGATATCCCAAAATATGGTTTAAACAACATAATTTAAGGCTCAGTCTTATAAAACATAGTTTTTAATTTGGTCTTACATAAGATTTTGCAATCGCTACACTCTTGTATGTTTTCAAGGTCACAAAAGTAACAAACCAAAAAACTTTCTACAAATCTTGTAGCCCCCCATCAGACCTGTTTGTCCAAACTTTCTTTCACATTCAAATAAGATTCTTAAAAGAATGCAAATGATAACATCTCAGCCTAAAACAAGATAATTGTGTCCAATTCAATATTGTAGTCACACAAATCTTTAAATTGAGCAATGATTTGACCCATGTTTCTCAGTGCTTGCAGTCCATTGAATGCTCACAGCATCAAAGCAGCTGTAACTGGTTTCCAGTTTGGTTGTTGCTGTGCACACATGCTCATCCCAGCACAGCTGGAGCTGCAGGGCCAAACACCTTCTAGAAGATCAGTGAGATGATAACAAGTCAGTCTGGACAAATTACTCAGTAGAGACCCAGACCAGTAAATAAAATAATTTTTAATTTATACTATTTTATAGAATATAATTTATTTTTTGACCAGATTGTGATATATATTATATTATAATGGCCAGGAATGGTTTTAATCTCTTGATGATTCAGCATTGGGATAGAAGAGGAAAGGATGTTAAAGGAGAATGGAAAGAATCAGGATGTAGAAAGAGGGAATGTGCATGTAGGGAGCAAGAAGGAACACTACTAGTATTGGGAGGAATGAGACAATAGATGGTTAGAGAAAGTATTTGTGAGAAAGGAAATTGAAAGAAAGAATTAATCAGAAATAACTTCTTTACCTTCTATTTGTGCAGTAATCAATGCCCAGTATGTACCAACTAAAATGATCAATCTGATTGCCATGTCTTGAATATCCATCCAAAGCCACAGGATTATTTAATTTTGATCTTGTAGATCTTCAACCCAGTAACAAGGGGAGGTACAAATTAAAATTTTCTCTTGCAACAAAACCACAAACGAAGTGGTGCAAGTGTTAACAAACTCCTCTCTAGAAGCTTCAGCTCACATGGGATCTGATCAGGGAAGGTATTTTACTGGACATGTAAGAACAGTTGTGTGAAATGTAAACATCAGGCAGAAAATCTACAGTCTTTATGGGCCACAGAGATCTGACCATTATCACTGTTTAATTGACCTTTTCTTTGCAAAAAACATGATCATGATAATGATACATGTCTTTGTAAACTAAAATAAAGTTTCTTCTAATGGCATAAAATCTTAACAGATCAAAGCCATCAGTGACAACTGTCTGGCTAAGGCCATCAAATAAATATTGAGATGGACCATCTATCTTAATGCAATTTGTATAAAGGCTCAAGATTAAACTGTGTTTTCCTCTCTAGGTCTATTTCCCTTAAAGAAAGAAAGAATAGTTAGAAGAAAGCAAGAAAGAAAGAAAGAAAGCAAGAAAGAAAGAAAGAAATAAACAAGTTCATACACTATGAAAACCTTTTCACAATATCCTAATTTTGACTTTGGGGTTTTCATAAGCTGTAAGCCATAATCATCAAAATGATAACAAATAAAGTCTTGAAATATCTCACTTTGCATGTAATGAGTCTATATAACATATTACTTTCACCTTTTAAGTTGAATTATCATAAATGAACTTTTGCATGATATTCTAATTGTTTGAGTATCACCTGTATAAAGCCTAGATTGTATGATATACTCAGCCGCCATGGACTCGAAAAGAAAACCGAACTGTCGGGAGCGCTACTGACGCTGAATTACTCGAACAGCGGAAACATGTTATAAAAGGTTCAGTCCAACATTAACCAGCGCTGACAAAGATGACGCCTGCTCGGTCCAAACTATACGGGCTGATTAACCGCTCGTCCTCAAACATTTCACAAACATTCTTCCTCTCCTGAAAGATTCACGCACGTCTGTCTCCTCAGAGCATCACAATCTCCTACTGGAAACTCCTGACCACTCGAGGGATCTCTTTAAATAACCGGGAGAGTAAGAGTGATTCTTAGCTTTAAGAAATGTGATAACTTTCTTTTTTACTTAAGTTTGAAAGTAGGAGTAAATCTCATGAGTTCTCAGCACTGAAGACTAAAATGGCACTTTGAGAAGCTTGATAAATACTGGCCCTGGTCAACAAGAAAACAGATGAATAAAACACCACTGATTCTTTCCATCATCATCATCATTAGTGAAACATGTTTAGAAGAACAACCCAGTCTCACGTCAGTTCGTGATATGGTCACGTAATTTAATCTATTGATTCATGCCACGGACACGTTTATTTCGTTATTTTCGTAATACCAGCACGTTTTTTAAACTAATGTATTTTCAATGGGAAGCGTCTTTCGTGATCACAGCACGATTCTTTCTGCCTGTCGGCTGCAGCAGAGAAGCTGTTTAATCAACATTTATTCACGAGATCTTATCTTATCATGGTTTATGTATTTTTTAATGTTATTATTTCGGTCTTATTGCCAGGGAAGCTGGATTGCTTTGCTGTTTATTGATATTTTTAAAATTATATTTTATCAGTAGGAAATCGCGCTGAAGAAGTCTCGTTCCGAATACATCGCGATATTTGGCATCAGTTCACGTGTGTCAGATGTTGGTAAGTAGTAAAGACCTAAATACGCTGTCTTAATAATGTGTGATATCATGTATTTTCTGTTTGTCGATATTAATCTGCCATTATATCTGCCATCTCCACGGAGACTTTGCTTCATTGCTTTCTAATTCAAAATAGGGTGATTAAACACTGCCTGTCACGTGACGTGCTATAGGCCTAGATATTCATATCAGATTAAAAATAGTACAATTAGTTCCAAAGTTGTATTTGTAGTAGAAGCACAGTAAAATCAACACTTACCATGCTTTTACCACAGTAACATTAGTTTTACTGTGATAAGTGTAGTAAAAAGACAGTAATCACAAAACTTACCATGCTTTTACCACACTGTTGGTAGTTTTAATGTGATACTTATTGTAAATGCACAGTAACCACAACACTTACCATGCTTTTACCACAGTAACCCTAGTTTTACTGTGATAGGTGTGGTAAAATGACAGTAACCACAAAACTTACCATGCTTTAATCCTCAGTAACCTTAGTTTTACTGTGTTTGGTGTAGCAAAGGACAGTAATCACAAAACTTACCATGCTTTTACCTCAGTATTGATAGTTTTAAAGTGATATTTGTTGTAAATGCATATTAACCACAACACTTGCCATGCTTTTAATGCTTTATAATGTAACATCCAATATTTGTAAGGTAAATCAGTACTTTTTCCTTTAAATAATCCTATATATTATACATAATGATATTTTCTTTTCTCTTTTTTCAGCTGAAAAGACCAAAAGGGCCTTTCGGACTCAGTCAGCCCATTATTGTTTGAGGACAAGTAAACGGAGGAGACGGACAGCTGCAAAGGCAAATATTCGCAATGGTATGTGTATGTGTTGGTTTTAACCCTAAATCAAACATTTTATCAAGCATTTGTTGTTTCTTAAAAGTTTTCTCACAAAACCCATAGCCCAATCAGTACAAACATAGTCTGAAAGTCTTAATAATTCACAAGATTTAACAAGTTGTCAAATTCGTATGATACTTGTACATATTTGTATACTCATACACAATCCTGCAGCTTTTACTCCTAGTGCTGTCATTGGCTACTGCCTCAATTCCTGTACATATTTATCGCGATATTTGTAAATCAGTTGCGCCACTTCTTGGAAAGTTGTCGGATGTCACACATCACGTTTGCCCTTTTTTGTCACTTAATATTCAATAATATTACTGATCTCCTGCATTGACACCATCACTGTTTTTGGCTGTATAGATAAATTAACTAAATGGATAACTAATGATTTTGTACAATGGAAATGAAAGCTTTAGCGTAAGTTTTGCCAGGAAGACTTAATTGTTACGTCATTTATTACCTTCTCATCTATCCAATCGTGTCCTAATACTTGTAGTATAAAAGATCGTAACTTACACATGTCTGAGTTAAAAATATATAAATATAAAAACATTTTCCTCATAATTTGATGGTTTAAGCAAACGTGTAGGGTAATTAAACATGACTTTTGTCCACTACTGTGTGTGTGGTGTGGTCAGTGCCACAATAGCGCTGTTCTAGGGCCGGCTCACTGTGGACTGAAGAGCTTGAGTCATCACCGCTGCACTGCTGCATTCTTACAGTCGCCAACAATATAATTACTACTTTCATTTCATTTCATTGCTGTAAAATGTCTTAAAGGTAGGTTATAAAAAGAATACCTTGATGATTAAACTTTTTTATACTCCATCATCATTTAACTCCAATACATCATATTTTCGTTGAAAAGTGTGTGTCTCCTCCATCTTGTTACTCCGAACTAGGATAGACCTCTCCAGCTCTCTTACATCATTTACGAGCTGAGACCAAGTCTTGACACTTAGAGAACAGTTATGAATCACGCTTATTCTTAAGTCTAGGAATAAGAGTAAAATTACATCATTCTTCGAATTTTTTCACACTTACGACAAAAGTTTTACTCTGAGCGGCTTTATACATACGGATAACTCTGAAGGAACGTGGAATATCATGTGGTGGACCCTTAACCAGTTCACAATCTTTCTCTTGCCTGAGATTACGTTATACACTTGTGGTTTCTAACTTTCTCCATTCTTTCTTCCTTTGCTGGACTATCAAGGCCTTTGCAGACCTGATGATGGAGCGCGCTGAGAACCTCCTGCCGCTCGACGCTGCTGAAATGGATGCGGCTCTTGAGATCCAGTCTCCTGAGATCTGGGACAGTTTCCCGCTCTTTCAACCTATATATGATTTCCTCCACACTGACTGTAAGCTCTTCTTCTATCACTTGGTTAAGAGTTCTGAAAGTAAAAGTGTCATAACTCTGGATAAAATAGCTATTATAATGTAAAAGTTGGGTATGTTGCTCTCAAAATTGTCATAACCTGGTATTTCTTCTGTTTTTACAGATCACCTGTGTGATGGAAAGTTTCAGAAACATCTGCAGGACGTGTGGATAAGTGGACATGGGGATCTCGCTCTGATGGAGTCCTCCATCGCTCAGTCTGCTCACAGGGGTTTTCAGCCGGAGTCGTGGGATCCTGTAAAGTAAGACACCACTTTCTCAACAGTGTGCGGTGACTGGGAGCCAGGGCCTTTTAGGACTAAACCATCACCAAAATAATGAAAAATCAGAACTACATGAGATAGCAGGTGCAGGCATATCCTCATCCTCTGACGGATATTGTTCTCTGAGAAATCAATGCAGTTAATTGAATGAAACCCTTTAGTATCCAGTTAGATTTTCTCAGGTAAAATCTAAAACCAGTTTGTTTACGCCATTGAAACCATTATAATTAAAATGTTCTAAGTAGAGTGACCTTAACCCTTACATGAGAAAGCTGCCAAAACAAAGGTTTAATTGATGTCGCCTTTAAAAGAGTTACACTGGATCGGTAACACACATACAGAGCTCGACATTAAGGGTTAGTTCACCCAAACATGTAGATTGCTGTCATTAATTACTCGCCCTCGTGTCGTTTCAAACCTGTAAGACCTTTGTCATATGGAGAGGTTATGGTCCATTTTACTTCATGTGTTTCTTGTGTGTATTTGGCACTGTTTGTTTTTCTTTTCTTATTTGATTTGGTGTTTTTGTTGTGATTTTACTTTATTATTCACGTTATTATTTTGTGACTGTTGACCATGATTTAGAATGTGGGGTAACGCCCCCGTATTTTCCGGGGAGTCCGGATCACAGCTGATTAGCAGATGGACAGCTGTTGGTAATTGCTATGTCAAATCACGGACGGTTCAAAAAGGCGAAGGAACTGAAAACAGTGTGTCTGTGATCCCGGGAACTCTGTTGTGCAGCTCTGTTCTCCACATTTTTATTGCTGGACGGTAGTCGTAATTGTTTTTATTTCCCTGCACCGACTGTTGCATGGATTATTGTCTGCTCGTGTTGAAGCTGAAGTTCGGTTGACTGACGGTTCTGCTGATAATCCGTAGGCTGCTGGTATCTTCGTCTTTCCTCTGCTGCGCCGTGATTGCTGCCGTTCTCATCTGCGCTGGACTGCTGCCGCCTCTGCTGCGCTACAGATCGCTGTTGTTCTCCGCTGTGCTGCCCGGAGCTCTGCTTCGTCTGTCTTGGGCTGGTGGTGTTGTGGAGCACTGTCTAACAATACTGTGAATTTGATTCGTCTGTTCCCAGTTTATTGGTGAGTGACGCCCTGTGTTAAGTTGTGTGCCTTGCCTCGTCTGAAGTTAAGATCTGTCTCACCTAAATTGAAGAATTCCAGTCTGTCTACTGTAGTCGTACCACTCTCATAACTATCTATTCACGAATTGCAGTGATCTAATTGAGTATTGCACGATTGATAGCTTTCCTAGTGTGGTGTTGTGTTTATGCTGTTTATCTACTGTGGAGATACTGGCGGCTCTTTCTTGTCTGTTTGTGTGAGTGTTGTGTTGATGCGCACGAGTGATTGACAGGTGGCCTGCTGTGTATACGCCGCTACTTGGTGTGAGACGGACTTGCGTTAGAGGAAACGCTTATGGACTGTGGGTGCCTAACTACGGACGTCCAGTGGATTTGTGAATGTGTTTCTTTCCGATGTCCAGCTTTTAAATTTGAGCGAGAGAGTGCGTGAGTGCACAGCGCGCTCTTTTTCCCTTTATCAGTGTAATCAGAGATTGTAATAAATATATTTTTATATTGAAACTGTTGTTTGGGTAATTCTGTTGTGTTGCTCCCACCAAACTAAAAGAACTTGCAAGTAAAAGATAAGGTTACTTTAATAGAGTCCCAGCTCTTAATTGGGTGGCGTAGTCGGGCTACATTGCTTGTATCACACCTTCATTCATCTCCGGAAGACAAATTAAGATATTTTAGATGAAATCCGGGAGCTTTCTGATCACCCATAGACATCGACGTCATTGCAACTGTCAAGCTCCAGAAAGGGTTTAGACTACAGTGGTTTATCCTTAATGTTATGAAGCGACGAGAATACTTTTGTGCACAAAAACGACAGATTCTTCTCTTCCGTGTCAGTCTCCGCCGCTGTTCACATGAGCACCACGACACACGCGTGAGCCAGCGCTCGGACACACAACACGGGAGCGCTGGACTGTGGTTACTGTGGGAAAAGCATCAGAGACTGACACGAAAGAGAGGAAATTGGTGAATAAAGTCTTTTTTCTTTTTCTTTTTTCGCACAAAAGTATTCTTGCCGCTTCATAACATTAAGGTTGAACCACTGTATTCACATGGACTATTTTAACGACGTCTTTACTACCTTTCTGGGCCTTGAAAGTGGTAATTGACTTGCTATGGCTGGTTGAGAACTCTGATTTCATCAAAAATATCTTAACAAAAATAAATAACTTAAATCATCAACGAAGATGAACAGAGGTCTTACAGGTTTGGAACGACATGAGAGAGAGAGTAATTACTGACAGAATTGTTGGGTGAATTAACCCTTTAACGCTTGTCTGCTTGAAGAGCAAAGAGAATACCGGACTAATAGCCTGATTACATTTCAGTAAGATAAAATAACTAATGAAGCACCAAAATGTGAGAGTGAGTCTGATTCAGTTACAGTCAGTGTAAACAGCGGTTGATGATAGATAATATCCTGATGGGAACAAGCTTGCCCCAGTTGAGGCTGTTTGAGAGACTCAGAACAAATGAGTGCAGTTTTTATAATCATTACAAATGATTTAGTTCAGAAACATCACACGACCAAGAGTCAATAGATCACAGATCACAGCAACACTCGCCGCGGTTCATCAGCGAATGATTCAGCGTTTTGAACGAATCTGTTGAGTCAAGAAGACCGCCACCTACTGGTGCTTTAAAAGCATCATGCCATTTATTAGTGTAATAAAAAATAATAAAAAAACATTAATCTCATAACGTTAACAGTGACCACAATATCACTTCACTGTTACACTTTTGTTGTATTTGCGGTAACTTACTGACCGCACGATTAACTGCTCTTTACACTATCTTAACCGTACATGTGTTGCCCTTACCGCAGTATAATACCCTTACTGTAACTTTTCTACTGTACTCATTTACTGTAATTTACTGTGATCCTCTTCTAGTGGAACATGTTTCCTCAGTTTGATGGCGTTGAAGAAGTGGAACAACAGAGATGAGAACGACCTCATCAAAGTGAACAAGAATGACACATCTGTTGTAAATATAATATAAACATTTGCACACTTAGCTAAATGTCTGTATATATACACTAGGTTAGGGATTCGTGCCACCCTCTGTAGTTTTAATTAGAGTAGTTTAGTTATGACGTCTCGGACGTTGAAGACTTTTTCTTTGATTTTCTTTTTTCTAGTTTAGGATTAGAGGTAAATGGTTTAGTTAGTCCCTTTTTGTTATTTTTGTTTGTTTGGCACAATCCTGTTTTCCCTTTTTGCTCCTTCCGTTTTTGTTTTGTTCCTATGTAAAATATTACTTTATCTTTTATTAAATCAATCTTTATTTAATTTTGTCGTGTCTCTCTCGTTCTCATTCCATTTAATGATCAATGGTGACTTGGTTTTATGTTCCCCTTCTAACGTACTTAGACGGTAAAGAGTGTTGTAAAGTTTTCTTTCTTCAAAGCAGAGACCAGGAGACAGTCGGGATCACGTTCAACAGAAGTTATTCTTTATTGAGAACTCCGCTGTACGTGGCTGCAGTACTTCCAACATGATCTAAAGTATATAAATTTACATGGTGTCTTATAGGCATTTTAGGAGGAGGTACTTTTGAAGGTGGAGACAAATTCAAACAAAGCATGTAAATGAGTATACAGGTTAAGGAACCCGCCCCAGACCAGCAGTCTCAATCCAATCAGCATAACCACTCAAATACATATGTGCTAATCCAATCAGCCAAACGATTCAACGTCTGGACTGTGGCTCTTGCTCCAAGAGCCATTAAAGACAATAGGTTAGCGTCTCCGTGATCTGACTCATTTAACTTACAAAGGAAAAACAAGTCGGGCAGGAATATCTTGCTGTAAACTCAATAATCACTTTCTCAGTTTATGTATCTAAATTAAAACCTCAAATGCTAAAATCAGTATTCTTCACCGTAATGAAGCATATTTCAAATAGATTCTTAAATTTGGAATCCTTCAAGAGCCAAAGAAGGGTCGTAACAGTTAGTAATGCTAGTAAAGACCACATAAATTTAATTATATCATACTGTATGTCGTAATATAAAAATCAAGATCTCCTACAAGTACTTTTCTGCAATCATACCCTGAATGTTGTGGGCATGTGTATTAAATGTGGGTTTACGACCGACACAACTGAATGTTTAGGCATGACATTTTTGACACAAGCCCTTGTTGTACAACAGTAACAAAATACATCAAATTGGAAATAAGTTTTACATCCAATCACATTAAAGGTAGTGTAGGTAGGATTTTTATAAAACACTTTTTTTTCAAATTTGTTTAAACTGTCTTTATATACCAATACATAATTAAAATGTAAGTGCTCTGAAAAAGAGAGTATAAAAATCGAGTGACTGTAGACCTTTTAATCTGCAATAAACACAGCTCATTATTTCCATTCGGGACGAAACAATTGATTGGTTTGGGCGACTGTCACTCACTCTCGCAACCATGGCTACCACCACTGTTGCTACAAGATCTGCCCATATGCGCGCGCACCCGTTTGATTTGAGGAGTGCAAGTCAAGAGATGCGCGGAACCTACAACGAGTAATATTATGGCAGAGAAAGAGCATTCAAAATGCAAAGCACCTGCATATGCAGTCAGCGAAGGCAAACAAGGCAAAAACTACTTCCTCGGACCCTGCCCGCACTCTTGAACGACCTCCTCTGCTTCGCCCTCAACCCCGGACCTGTCCTCGAGCCGACGATGCGGTACTTGTCTCCGGAGTGTAACGTTAGTCCTCATCAGAGTCATCAATGTTTTCATCATGGAAACTCTTACATGCAAAACACCGTATATGTTATGAATCTTACACGAAATTCACCTTCATCACAGTGTAACTGATGGTAATGGAAAAACGTGTATCAATGCAACCTGTTTTTAGTTTTGCCTTATAAATATAGCTCGTTACTACGGTGGCCGAGAGGTGCAAAACAAATCACAATTACAAAAACAAAATAACAATTCAGAAAACAAAATAACAATTCAGAAAACACAACGACAATTCAGAAAACACAACGACAATTCAGAAAACACAACGACAAGAAAAACGGAAAAGGTAGGTATATTTTGAGAATGACGTACTTATCGCTGAATGGACGAGATACCTGTCAATCAAGCCAGAACCGGAATCAAGCGATACTGTCTGGAAGTACCGGTAAAAACAAATCGTACCCATCAACGTGCCATGGAGCAAAGTTCGGTCCCGTGGAGTGATAGGTACGCCTAACGAATCTACGACGTGTCCTTGTTCTGTCCCTGGTGGGTTGAGTTCTAACCACATTGTCCGGTAGCCGAACAACTGTCCTGGTCGGCGCAGCTTTTAATGTCGTGGTATGTCGAAAAATTAAATAAAAAAGAGGTTTTTATTATTATTATTTATTCGGGACACACACACACACACACACACCACACACCACACACCACACACACACCCACACCTAAGGTTTAAGGAGGTCTGAGCGGGACTGTTTTTTTTTTTTTTCGTCCCGCTCCCACAAGGTTTTATTCAGCAACCGCTTAAAATACACTCGGTGTTCCCGGCCTGACGGGTCCACAAAATTGAGATCTCGTTTCTAGAATCTCACATTCAAATGTCTCTAACGGAAAGAGAGAGATTAAGTAGCCTATAACAATTATAAATGCTATACAAAAATTGTGTTCAATGAACACAACATTGTGCACAATGTTCAAAATTGTGTCAATATAAAATATTATTTTATCATTGTAGGCTACTGTCAGCAGAGAAAAAAATGTCACAGAAAAAATTAATGAAATATATAATAACAAATTAAATAGGACAAAGCCTATCACTCAAATTTCTAAGCAACATAAACGAAAACCATATTGCCCTACTGACAAATGAAGTAGGCTATTTTCTGCTGAACTATTTCAAACATCTTTGCAAAAAAAGAATGTTGTTGACTGACAATGGTTTCAGTACCAAACAGCTCCTCAGAGGTGTACAGGTGGTCAGAATTAAGTGCGGATACGCTGTCAAAAGATGTCGGGAGTGGGCTATTGCCTATTGCCGACCCCTGGTTTAGAACCTCTGAATCCTCTAAGGAGTAGAACATAAGGTAAAAGTGCTGCAACACATGCAAAAATACATCACGCCAAAGGTGTTCAATTCTCTGATTGTGAACTGATTGTCCGGTTATGAAACCTCTGTGTTCAAGTCCTTGAACTAGATGCATGAATAAAGCCACAAGGATGTTTTCACCACCATGGTCAGATCTGACTAGTGGCATGTTGCTTTCTAAAACTGAGAAAGCACTGTTGTGGCACGATTGTCTGTGCTGCAGTTGAGGTAAGTAATCAGACGGGAGTATCCATCAATTGCACCATGAATCACAAAGCCCCATCTACAAAGGTTGAAAAACAAATATTACTTGAAAATGATAATACTATTGACAGTAGTCTGGAAACAATATAGTTGTAAACTCCAGTTTTTCACTTGCTGAAGTTCTTTTCAAAATATAAAAAAGTATGACAAGTCTGGAAATAATAACCTTATGAGACGCATGTTCCCATCAATGTGCCACAAACTATTGGGGTAAGGTACATGATAAACACGTCATGCAACTGTCCGGCTCCATCTCCTTGAAGCAGCAGTAGGATTGACCCGTGTCAACATCTCACGCACCCTGGACCGTGTAACAAGCACACACAGGGCTCTTATCATCTGAAACAGATTTTTGAAAAGATCTAAATTGACATGAGATTCACAAAACAATGGCACACAAATGTGAATTAAATACAGCCTAAAGATAAAGACCACCAATGACCTCATTTCCAGAATTAGGATATTGGCTCTGAAGTTGCCTCACATGTTGTTCTAGTTCACCATCATCTATTGCAGACAGCATACTTCTAACAGGTATACCCATCAACTTTGACTTCTTGTACAGAAATGATGAGGAGCATCCCAGTATTTCAGCAGTTTTTGCAATTGTATGGCCTTGCTTCAGCAGAAATGCAATATGTTCTCTGGTAACATCAATGGCTGGTCGGCCTCTTCTCCCAACAAAAAGAAAAAGTCAACTAAGTTTAAGTGTTTAAGCAGCATTGGACTGTTTATTTTTTGTAATTTAGATCAGCATACCAATTCTCATACATGCATTGAAATTGCATGTAGTTAATAATAAACAGAGAAATTCTTAGAGGGTCCTCACCCCATCGGTGCTCTGGCCCTAATGAATAGGCCAGTAGGCTACACTGGAGAGACTCGAGGAATTATAGTAGCCTATATAGTATATAGTATAGTACAAAAATATAGTATTTATTGCTGTGTCCAGTGGACATAACAGTGGTGTAAGACCAATACATTAATGACTGCATAAATAAGCCCATGGATACATAGCCTACAGTAAATCAATAAATATAAAGAATTATTGCTAAACATAATTAATTTGTGTGAGGATATAAATTTTGTTTTAACATGATGCAACTGGGACAGGCTTTTTATTTCTTAGTTACTAGCCTTAGTTAGGTTAGGTAAAAGATCGTTTCATGGTTTGTGTTTTTGCAGGCAGTCTGCTAGCTGTTTACCTTTACCATTCCGGAAGTAAACAAAGCTAGCTGACTGCCTGCAAAATGGTTATACTGTTTTCCTACACTATTTGAGTCTCATAAGGACCCAGCTGACGTTCTGCAGCTCTTGTAATGAGCTCTTGAAAAACTGAGTGTTTTGAGTATCATATTTCATACATCAGGTCTGAATGTATATTTCATTGATCAGGTTTTTATTGCTCATAATATGCAATTTAATGATAATTGACAGATTAAAAGCCACCAAAAGCCTGTTGTGTCATATTTGAAATAAATAAATAAATAAACAATAATAATGTCTATATGTATACATTATGTATAATAATGAATGTATACTTTATCTATACAAACATTAAAATCAACAATAAAAATGCCAAAAAATTATGTATGATAATTAACATTAATATTACATTTAATTAACATTAATAAATAAAGTATAATAATTAATGTATAATATATATAAAAACATTAAAATTAACAATAATAATGTAAAAAAATAATGATGTATGATAATTAACATTAATATGAACATGAATACATTATGTAATAATTAATGTAAATGATATATAGGCCTACAAATGTTAAAATAATAACAAAATAAAATAAAATAGACGTGTCACTTCCATAGACTGTAAAAAAATACGTTTCACCATACAAGCCACTCTTAAGCCATGACACTTCACAATGTACTCAACTCAACTCAACATCAAGTTAGGCCTACCATACACAATCCTCGCCACAAGAGGGCGCTTAAAGGTACACATTTAACCAAATCAACCTTTCCTTACAATTAATAACAAAATCATGCATTTGTATTATTTGTCCTAGTAAAATGGAAAATAGCAGAAATAGACTCTTAAAATAAATGTTGACCTCTTCCAACACCCATTAACACATTTATTAGTGTAAGTGCACGATTAGACGTGCATACAGAAAAAAGTGCGACCGGCTTGACAGTGTATTTTCAACGCGCGGCCCGCTTAAAGTCCGCGTGAACCGGAAGTTGCAAACGACTTTTCTGCAGTGTTGTGACGTATTTCCAAGTGAAAAGGTATATTGAACAGAGGGCAGGGTTTTACTCTAGCGCTCCTCCTCTCCATCTCTCGCTCATTACAGACTATTACGGTTTGAGGGGAGTGGTTAAGCGTTTCCCAAACCAAGCCGTCAAACATACGTCATCAGGGAAGGTCCTCCAATGCAGAGGGGAGGGGCATTTTCAGATTTTGATTAAAGATTACGAAGCCAAAAAATTTTTTTGTGTGGATTGACTTGGATGGATGAATTGTTCACCACAAAACTAACAATTTAGGCAAACAAAGTAAATATGGTCAATTTTGAATTCATGTGGACTTTAACCGCAGTTCTACAGTCTATGGGTGGGCCTCAGGAAACCAATATAAATGGCCAGATTCCCCCTTTTAACGTTAATGCATATGATAATACATGAATGCAGCCAGATAAACAGACTTACCTGAACTAATGCGCCTGACAGAGAAACATCGGTCTTCCCCAGCATGGAAATGTGTGTCTATTAGAGTTTTCACTTGAGCCAAACTGCTTTTAAGTTCATTGTTTGTGTCTGGTTCAATTCTTCCGAGATTTCTTTCACAGTTTTCAATAGAACGACAACGCAGAGCTCTCCTGTTTTCCCTGAAGTGCCTAGGTGCCCATCTACCTGGAGCATGTTTGATCCAATTTCATTAACTACCTGCAAAGACATTGTTGAACATCTAAAACCTACCTCTTGTCCTAATGATACTATTCCGTCACACTTTTTTAAGCAAATGATCTCCTATTTTTTATCAACTTTTGTTTGCATACTGGTACGCTACCAGATTGCCTAAAACATGCCACAGTCACTCCCCTTTTGAAAAAAACCTAATCTCGATACATCTGATTTAAGTAACTTCAGACCTATTTCTAATCTTCCATTTATTTCGAAAATCCTGGAAAAGGTCGTTCTCAATCAATTACATTCCTACACGAGTACAAATTCGTTATATGATACTTTCCAGTCAGGATTTAGGAAACTGCACAGCACTGAATCCGCTTTACTGAAAGTCACTAATGATATTATGCTGGCTACAGATACTGGGAGTGCTGTTGCCCTGGTCCTCTTAGATCTGAGCTCTGCCTTCGATATGGTTGATCACTCAACCCTTATTCTTCGACTGAAGAATTTAGGCATTCATGGCACCGTTTTAAATTGGTTTCAGTCTTTTTTAACTAATAGAACATTCTCTGTATGCACTGAAAATTGCACTTCCTCAGCAGCACATCTTTCCTGCGGTGTACCACAGGGATCCATTCTAGCTCCGATATTATTCTCTCTTTATCTGAAACACGGAGTGTCATTTCATTTATATGCCGACGACACCCAACTGTACTTTCCATTTAAAGGAGTCATAACCTGCAAATTTCACTTTTCCACGAGAATCAATGTATGTTATGATTGCATAATGATTATACACTGGCCGGGAAGCCGATATTTAAAAGTGAAGCGTTTGTTTCCCTCAGGGTAAATAAACCAGCTCGCGTGCACGCGCACTAAAAAACGAGATTTTGATTTCAGCTCCCTCTTGACGTCATGAGGTAGTAGGATATACCATATATGGACACCGCAGCAGGAAGCCCCCCTTCCCCTCTCCCCCTCATATTCAGTTCAGTCGCGAAAGATGGAGAAACCGAGTGCACACGTGAGTACACACAACTATGACAACATATCATTGTATTGATTTTTTATAGAATAGATAAGGATAGATAAATAAAACAAACAGTCAAGTAATAAGAAACTTATAGAAAAACATCACGTTACATGTCTGTAGAAGAAAAATATTAAATGTCTAAAAAACCAGAACGTGAAACAAGGCAAAAACACCACATGATAGCAAACGTTGATCTCAATAACCACTGTAAGCTGATAAAAAAAGTAGACTACATCTCCGTTAATGTAATCTACATTAAATAAAAGGTAAACCTATTTGGGAGAAATTAGCAACAAATGTTTTAGCTCGTTAGTCAAAATGATTGTCTTTACCATTCAGAGGCATCTTGATGTAGACGTCCTTCCATCGACTCTACATCTTCCCTTTCCAGCTCTGGTTCAGAGTCTGGCTCATATACGGTTGAATCCCATAGATCGCGGCCAGGTCGGGTTCATTCACCACTTGCGCCATGATGTCAGTTTGTAATGATGCTGAAGTTACCTGCGTGTCAACCCCCCTCCTTCCTGCAACCAATCAACGCGCCCCTCATTTGCATTATTAAAATGACCGTCCACAACAGCCAAAACATCGCATCAGATCTCGCGAGACAATAATGCCTTCAGAAATAAGGGTCAGAGGAGCTCTGTGTTTATTTTTTTTCCACTTTTCTTTTTTAGAAGGGCCTGAAAGACTATAATACAGCAGTAGGTATCCAATGTAATACTAGGTTATGACTCCTTTAAACAAAACAACTCAAGCTCTCTAGAAGTCCTTCTTGCATGTTTTCAGGAAGTGAAGCTATGGCTTACACAAAAATTTTTAGATCTTAATGAAAACAAAACTGAAGTAATATTGTTTGGACCAAATGATCGCTATGACTCCGGTACTTTAGATCTTGATGAGTTAAATCCTCATGTTACTTCATCAGCAAAAAATCTAGGTTTCTTGTTCGATTCAGGCCTTAAGTTTGATCAACAAATTAACTCTGTTGTTAAATCCTGTTTCTTACACTTACGGCGTCTTGCAAAAGTAAAATCTTTTCTCTCTCCTAAGAATTTAGAAATAGTCATTCATGCGTTTATCACTTCACGACTAGAATTTTGTAATTCACTTTATTTCGGAGCTTACAAATCATCAATAGGGCGCCTTCAATTAGTACAAAATGCTGCTGCCAGGCTGTTGACTGGTAGTCGAAAGTTCGATCACATTACGCCTATCCTAACCTCTCTAAATTGGATACCAGTCAGAAAGAGAATAGAGTTCAAAATTTTAATTTTTGTTTTCAAATCATTACACGGCCTAGCACCGGGGTACCTATCGGACCTAATACACTACCACAACCCACCCAGGTCACTCAGGTCTAGTAACCTTGGATTGCTCTCTGTACATCTATCGAGGCTGAAACATCGAGGTGACCGAGCCTTTGAAATAGCAGGCCCCAAATTATGGAATAGCCTTTATCAATTAGATCAGAGTCGTCAGTTGCCACTTTCAAATCAAAGCTTAAAAGACTCTTTCTTAATGCTGATCCTTAATCTACTTTCTTAACCTGTAATTGTATTATATTCAATGTGTTATTTATTTTAGTATGCTTGTAATCATATTGACTGCTCTTGCAATTTTACTATATCCTTGTATTGATTATTTTGTCCTGTTCAGCACTTTGGTCAACCATGGGTTGTTTTTAAATGTGCTCTACAAATAAATAATGAATGAATGAATGATATAAATGTTAAAAAGGCTTGCCATATGTTGCTGTGTGCAGATGTCAAGCGTTTTACCTTATAAAGGCATAGACCGTGTGTGTTTCTGTTTCCACTGTCGTGTAGGCCTCTGTGTGTGTCACTTCCTCTCACGTTTGAATAGAGTCGCAGCAGAAAGTGAACAGACACAGATCACCCTGAAACCGTCGTCTGCAGGTAAGAGATCCACATCATGTCTATCTGTGTTTGTCGAGTGTATGAAAGTACAGTCATATACTTAGTACAGAGATTTAGTTGAATATTAATGCAACAGCTGACAAAATACAGACTCCCAGCGAACAGAGTACGTTCTCAGAACATTCTGGCAAGTTATGAACAAACGTTCATCCAGTAGGCTAACATTAATAGAACGTTATCTGGTTGTCACGATTAGATCCAAGGAAGAATGATTCAAATTTGAATTAATTCAAATCAATATTATTAATATATTTAGCACTCTTTAGAAATTGAGTAAGTTTCCTCAATTAAAACAATGCACCCCTCCCCCGCCCTCTGACGATAACTGGACGGTTGAGCGCGCGCGGGCTGTTTGAACTCTCTGTTCTCTTCTCTCCAGTCTCCTCCAGTTCAGGACAGTTCTCTCTCCTCTTCTCAGCGTCGCAGATTTGGTGCATTTCCTCCGTGAAATTCAGGTGTGTGTATGTTCTATTTTATATTTTACATTGGATAACAGACTGGTTGATTACACTTGAATTAGGATACCTGAATGTTTAAATGTTTCATTTTTACTTCTAAAATGTTTGTTAAATGAGTTTAAATGTTAAAACAGTGTAAAATATGCTGTATTGCTGTAACGTTAGCTACTCATCGACAATAAAGGCCTATGTCATGTATACTGGTGGTTGTATGGAATACTATTTTACAAAGGTTTAGATTAAATAAAAAAGTTAGTATTACTCATAAATAAAAACAGTTAAAATTACTCATATATATTTTTAAATGTTTAAATGTTAAATTATTTCTACTCAATTTTATTTGTTAATGTACCAGATGCAGTTACTCAGATTTACTTATTTTTTACTAAATTCATACAGTATATTTAATTGATTTCACAGCTTTAAAATTTATTTTTGAGTGTAAAATGTTTCACCAAAAAAATTTAGTAAATAATAATTAAATATTTTAGAGTGTGGCGACACTGGTCTGTAATTATATTATAAAAATATTATTTATACATCCTCTATTCCTCTATATCACCCACTTTCTGAAACATTTTAGTTGTACGTCTGTCATTTTTTGTAATGTTACTTGTTTCAGAATGTTTAGAGAACATTCAAAAGTATGTTTCCTTAATGTTTGCATAAATATGATTTTTTTTTTTTTACATTTGAAACTAGAGAACATTCTGAAATGACGTTTTCATAACTTAATGGGAACGTTAACAAAATGTTAAAACATTTATATTAGCTGGAAATACAGTCGAAACATCTGAGAGTGAAAAGGCTCACATTTGCCATTGCCATTTCATTTAATAACTTTTCTTTTCCAATGCATGTAATATTACCAGTATGAGAAATGGCACACAATCATGAATTTTTATAAAATTTTGAATTCCAGATTTTAAGCATGCTCTCAGAGTTTCCATTTGTCATAAAGTTTTTTTTTCTTTTTTTTTCTTTCCACTTTTAATCTGAAGCAGAAGTAGCCTGGGAAAACCCAGACAACTTCCGGCAAATTCAGATTTGCTCGAGAAGTAAGTCTGGCAAAGAGCTCATTCAAGCCCATTTCCGTGGCCTAGAAATTGCGGCACCAATCAGAAACGTTGAGGCGGGCTTTACACAATGACGATCACTCTGATTGGTTTTAGGTCTATCTAATTGTGCCCAGAGGCATTTGAGCAACATCCATTCAACTTTTAAATGCATTATTTTCAAATTGCAAACACATGAGGACAGTCTCCATGAAAGACCCACTGGCAGATGAACGTGCTACTGCATTTCTCTCCGAAACGGTAGGAAATTAAATTAGATTTAATAGAGGATTTTAACTGTGACAAGATGATTGACAGGGCAGTTTACGTGACAGGATGCACGCGACAGATCCATCCGATAAAGATGACGAAGTAGTAGGCCTATGTCCCAAAGCTTGCCTACTTTTTTGCTACACATTCAAAAGTAAATACCTTTTCTTCACAAAAAGAGTACATATGGCTCTTTTGTGAAGTTGAACTTGAACTTGAACTAGGTCTATCCAATTGCGCCCAGAGGCATTTGAGCGACGTCCGTTGGTGACGCCCCTTTGGAAATGATTTGTCTATGGAGCTTTGCCAGACTATAACTCAGTTACTACTGAGAATGGTCTGGTTTTAACCAGGCTAAAGCAGAAGTGAAGCTTTGCGCTGCGGTTAAAAACAGGAAACTGGGGTTCATCTGAGCAACAAGTGCATGAAGTTACTGCCTTGTTCTACAGCATCTACACTGTGCTCCATCTTACATCTCAGAACCACGAGCCTTAAAGTTTCATTCACACTTTTGCAAAGAGTGGGATGTGCAGCAGAACCAATTATATCATATTTATTTCAGCTGAGCTAAAACAAAAGCAGAATGTACATCAGAGCACGTGTGAAGGGCTGAAAGAAGACATTTTGAAATTATACTGAAATAACTAACAGTTGTTCTATTGCTGAAGTGTTTCACCGCTTCAAAACCCGATCCAAACAAACCTGATCCATTTATGAACGTCCTGACCCAGTTAAACTCATGATGCTCTATAAAAGTAGTTAAACATGCAGTCAACAAAAAGTAACTATTTAAAGGGAAAGTCTTCCTCTATATCCATAAATAAAAAAATAAAAAATAAAAAATATGATTATTTTTACTCTAATCATATGTAATAAAGATCTGACTAGGGTGACAGTATTAAATTGCCCATAAATTTACAATAAATACTGGAAAACAGCATAAATTACTCTTAATGAATCAGTGAATTGTTCCTTTACATGAACTATATAATGAACCAATTCACTAAAATGTGGAGGGATAGTAAAATTAAGGAGATAGTTCACCCTAAAATTAAGTCATCATTTTCTGACCCCTGTGTTTCTCTAATTTGACTGTATTTCTTTTACAGTCCACAAAAGGAGAATTTTAAAGGATGTATTATAGTTGTAAACATCTTACATCAGTTATCAAAAAATATATATATATATGTATATATACCTTTATTAGATATATACTGTAGATTGTGAATTTATAATCAATTGTGAATTGTGATAGTGAATTTAATTTCTGGTAATTTAGGAAACTGATTCATTGGTTGATATTTGGATGTTCCTAACAAACTGAACTGAATGAAACCCTGCAACTAAATTCTTCAATCTGAGAGGAAACAAGAACAAGGTCAGGGAAACACAGAGAGTGAGAAAATGAAGAGGAAAAGCTTGATATACAGAGAAGAGAGAGCAAAGGAGAACATGCAGGTCTTAAAAACGATTTGCTACCTTTAAGTCAAGTCAAGTCATCTTCATTTATACAGCGCTTTAACAATATACACTGTTTCACAGCAGCTTTACAGTGATAACAGGAGATTACAGTAACAGAGATTGTTTAGGCTTTACAGCAGATCTAGAATAAAGTTATTGTCCAGATAAAGTTAGTTTTGATTGATTCACTTCCGTTGTAAAGATCATTAGTTATTAACTTAGGGGCCGCTAACACACACCGTTCTCACAGGAAACTCTTCAGTTCTTTCTGTGCAAACTTCAAAAACGCGAACCCGTGAGAACGCAGATGGCGTTTACATGCGTATTACGAGTTCAGCTAGCACAACACACAAACTGTTATTATAGCAGTTACTGCTCATTGAACAAAGCAACTTTCCTCATAACGCCTGGCAAAACTGTCCTTAGGAAAAGTCTGAAGTGAAATGTTCCTGAATCAGTCTCTCTCGGTGCGGAAGAGTCGATCAGCCACTAATTCTCCTCTCTGCTGGCGTCTCATTCAACAGACTTCGGTCTAATAATAAAATAATAATAAAATGGTAAAGAATTCCTTCTTCTGTCTTTTACTAGAAACTGAAATCACTGTGATATATGTCTGTTATGTGCTTGTTCTATTTAACTTGATCACCCAATCTCATTCTTATTCAACACAGTGCACAAAAGCTGTATCTTATTTAACATAAATCAAAGTCTTAGAATCTCTGGATCAACCCTTTCACACGCAGGGATAACGGCATACATGTTTTAGACGTCTCCAGATACAGATTATAATATTTAAGCACATGTTAAAATCTCACTATTTATTCATCACTTTTAGAGTGGAATATTTCTTGATTTTATGTGACCCATCTTAGCCAATACATAAATCAAAGACCCAGTGTGTTCACAACTCAACATTTCATAATTCGCAGAGTGCTCCACAGGTGAATATTACAATTATTTATCATTTTAACAATTTCAGCATTTATTTATTTATTTCATAAATCTCAGGATAACAATATTGATAGGTAACCATTTTCTTGAGCTCTGTGAATGTCTTTGAGGTGAAAGCTTCAGATCAGAGCGGCTCACAGCGTTTGCTCTCTTGTTTATCACAGTCATTTTACACTAAACTATTGTCTGTGGTCATGTGGAGGACGAGAAGTGACTTAAGTATAAATAAATGAATAATAACGTAAATGCAGAATTAAATAAATAAATATATGTAGAAATACATGAATGAATGAAAAAATAAATACATACACACATACACACACACACACACACGCTCAGAGAACATGCCTGCACTTAAAATGTGTTCAGTGCAATCTTATCCGATCAAACCTGACTCTCAACACAGACTCTGTAAATCATCTTCATCATCTTCATCATCATCATCATCATCATCATCATCATCATCTTCTTCATCTTCATCTTCTTCTTCATCATCATCATCATCATCACCACCATCATCTTCATCACCATCATCTTCATCATCACCATCATCTTCATCATCACCATCATCTTCATCATCATCATCTTCATCATCACCATCATCTTCATCATCATCATCACCACCATCATCTTCATCAGTCAAATATGTTTAGGAGAATCAGGGTGTAGCAAACAGAAACCCGTGAGAAACACACACACACACTCCTGTGATGGGCATTTACTGCCAGAGATGATCAGAGAAAGAGTGTGTTCTAACAGTGACAGTGCAGAGACACGAGTACTCTGAGTTTACTACTTACTAGAAGAATAAATGCCTATTATAAATGCCTATTTTCTGCATAAACCCACTAAACAACAGTTCATGCTAATGTTCTGAGGATATAAAGTGGTTTAACACAGTGCACAAATAAATGTATATGGAAATAAAAAACATTCAGGGCAATTTCACACTTGCAGCGTCTGTGTTTCGTTCGCTTCGTTTAGCTGGACTGTTCCCTAAAGATTGACTGTGTTTTCTTGTACTTTGCAAGAGACAGCTAGAAAAGTTTGTTGCATACGGTGTAAGATGCCATTTAGCGACTATTCATGATTAAAGGACCTGTCCCGTGTGTCTAAAAGCTTCATGTGTCTCTCACAGGACTACAGTGAAGAGCAGAAGAGCAGAAGGAGTTTGCCATGGCCACGGTAAATATCTTGTAATGAACTCAAACGTACGGAGAGAGTGAAAGACAGCATCACTCAGCTAATAGATCTTTTCTGGCTGATGTTTCTGATATAAAAGACTGTTTGCTCATTGATCAAGGGTTGTTGGAAAGCAGGTTTACTACGGTAACAGAGCTTGGAAGAGTTTAAAACTACACAAGTTGTTCTCTAAGGAAACAGAAAGCTAAATACTTATAGACCTCTGAAACGAGCTCATGTCATGTGTACAGAAGCTGCTTTTAGGCTAACTTAACACTTCCTTATTGTTTTATTGTATGATAAGGAACCGGAGATTGGAGACCTCATCGAAATCTCCAGAGGGGTATTTTCACACTGGGCTTTATATGTCGGCATTGGATATGTGATTCACCTGGCCACAGCCTGTGAGTGTTTTTACATGCTATTAACCATACACTCATCTCATTCATTCGGTTACACTGGGAACGATCTTAAGAGCTTCTGCAATAATATGAGCCGCTGGAAAACCTCTGGTGTGTGTCTGTATTTTTAACAGCATCACTAGTGTAATACTTAGTTCATAATCAGAATATAGTCACTTAAATATATTCAGGCCTAGCATTAATTTACTTTTCTTCTGCTGGTCAGAGTGGGAATTACTGTCTTTTTTTTATAAATAAAAGTGTTTCTATTAAATGTTGGACTTCCTACATCTTGAAACGTTCGGTTTTACGATCTCAGATGGACGAGGAAATAATGTGTTGATCATCACATTAAAAATAACATTTGAAGTCCTGGAAAAGCGTTGCGTGTGCGTATCCAATTACAGACGTGTTTCTTATTCCAGCGTTCCCGTTAGCTTCGTTTTTATTGAAATCAATAAAACTGGTTTATTGGCAAATAACGTACGTGTGCTAACTGCATTACAATATAAATACAGCATTAAAAGATCAACCATTGATGGTTTAGTGTGGATTTACAGCGAGTCCAGAGTGACAGCTAACAGGAAATGCCCAAGCTGGCTTATTGAACACCAGGAAGTGACCGTGCACATGCTCAACTGAGCTCAACTTTGTTTCCAGATAACGGTGGATCTTAGCACTAACGAGGATTTTCTGCGAGCGACTTTACGAACTTTCGTGTTCATTTCACGTGCGTTTCACAAAAATGCACTTAGCACGATCGTTCGCAGCTGTGCTTTAAGTGCTACTTAAGAGTCGCTGTCCGTTTGTCAAGAGCTGAAATGTCACCTTGTAGAATGGCTTGTAATTGCAGCACACGCTTGTACTTTTAAATGTTTAACCTAACTGTTTTCACCTGATGTGCATTTTCCACGAGGCCAATAATCTATAAAAGCACAAACCTACGAGTGGAGACACCAGCAAAATGGCTGAACAAAAAAAAAAAAAAAAAAAAAAAACACCTATTTTTTTAAAGAAGAGATTAAGGTAATTTTAGAGGATACAAAGATATTATTTTCAGCAGGTTTAAGGGAAGTCATACAAATAAACAAAAACAAAAAAGAAAACTGACTGCAACTAGGGGCATTAAAAGATCAGGGAAGGAGGTCAGAGAGAAGTGGCAGGACTTTGCCAGCCTTGCTAAAAGGAAAGTGGCTCTGCAGAGGACAACATTTAATAAAACAGGTGGTGGGACCAATGATGGCCAACCAAAAAATGCCCAATGCATGGCTGGTTTTCATGCATGTCAGCAAAACATTGACAGATTTTTTTTTCATCCCTATTTTTCCCAGTCTTTGAAGCATATTGCATATTTTATTTTAATTTTTTATTCATTCATTTAATTTTGATTAAAATTATTAGATTAAATTATTTCTATTTTTTCTGACCTTTTTAATTATTTAATTGATATATTAACAAAAAGAAAAGAGTCATAAAGTGTACAATAAAGTACAAATTAAAACCTTAAATTATAATCACATACATTTGAATCAAGTTAAAGGTGTAATCTGCCGGCTGTCCTGCAGGTGTCCTCATAACTCTGTCTTCTTATGATGCACTTGGGGATTTACGATTACTCCAGAGCACTCGTAGTTCTACGATGATTTTTAAGTGCTACTTAAGTTACGATGCTTTTGGGAAACAGACCGTAATATTAAGATCAGTCGTACGATCGCTTTTACGATCTACTTAGGCTTACGATGCTTTTGGGAAACGCAGCCCTGGGCTTCCTTCTTTAAGTTCAGATACCTCGGCTCTTCCACAAAACCTCTGAATGAGTGGCAGTTTTTCCGCAGCATCTGCGCTCCTGAGGTCTTTGACTATCTGTGGTTCCTTCATGAGAGAAGAGTACAAAAAACTATTGAACACCAGGAAGTAACCGTGCACATGGTCAACTGAGCTGAACTTTTACTGAATCTGAAACATTTATACCATTCAAGTCTCATGAGTCATGATTGCCTTTAATTTTCTTTTCTTTCTCTGTAGCCGACGATGCCAAAGCTGTGTCCGGCAGTTTGAATTCAGTAACACAAAGCGAGGCAACCGTGAAGAAAGAGAAACTTCAGGATGTGGTTCGCCAAGATAAATACAGTATCAACAATCTTCTGGATGATCAATATAAGCCTCGTCCCATTAATGAGATTCTGAAAGACGCAAATAGCCGTGTGGGACAGAAAGTTAAGTACGGTGTGATTAAAAGGAACTGTGAGCACTTTGTTACGGAGTTGAGATACGGAAAGCCAGAATCCCAGCAGGTACAGCAGGTACAGTAGATCGACACGACCTCACATACAGAATCATATTGTAGGATACTCAATAATGTCTCAAATGTGCAAATCACAGGATTACAGACTATATTAAGCCAAAATTGTTTAAATTAATTTAAAATTAGGATTAAGGTCACAAAAGCAACACAGTGATTTAGAGAATAAATACTTTCTGTTTATTCTTCTAGGTGGTTAAGGGAACTGTAGCACTGGGAACTGCAGCAGTGGGAACTGGAATAATTGTTGATCGTTATGGAGAAAATTTGAAATCAGGGTTAGCCAATTTATTCAAATATATCGATAAAATTGTGAATGCCTTTAATAATTTTAAGTTTCTGTTTAACTAAATAAACACCTTACAGCACTGGCGTCCTTGCTTTTATTCATTTTATTGTTTCAAAATGTACAAGACAACGAGAAGCAGACACAATGAACAGTGGGAAATGAAGGACTAAAGTACAATGATGGAGGCCTTGGATTACTAATTCAATTAAAATAATTAATATTAAACAATTTAACACACACACAGTTGTATAAATCTAGGCCACAGGCAGGGGCGGATTAAGGTGGTCGGGTCCCTAGGCTCTGTGTGTGAGGCCCCGCATATCATTATGCTTTACTGGACACTTTTATTCAGTGCCATACATAGTCCACACACACAGTAATGTGACCTGGGACACACACACACACACACACACACACACACACACACACACACACACACACAGTTGTATAAATCTAGGCCACAGGCAGGGGCGGATTAAGGTGGTCGGGCCCCTAGGCTCTGTGTGTGAGGCCCCGCATATCATTATGCTTTACTGGACACTTTTATTCAGTGCCATACATAGTCCACACACACAGTAATGTGACCTGGGACACACACACACACACACACACACACACACACACACACACACACACACACACACACACACAGTAATGTGACCTGACACACACACACACACACACACACACACACTGAGACAGCCAATACTACAGTGTTTCCTCTACATTCCTTCAAGGGGTGGACCACCACAGTAAGAGAGTTACGAACAAAACACAAACACAAGCTCAAGGCCCAGTGCTGTCGAAGCAGCGGTTTAATAATGACCCAGAAACACTGGCTCTACAACCACAACTATCATCAGCAGCAGAGCCGGCTCTCCCTTCTAGCGAACTAAGCGGGTGCTTAGGGCCCTGCCGCCACTAGGGGGCCCCCTAACTACAGATGGTACTCGCCGGTGTCGCTGCGGTTTAACAGTCAACCAACCGTGTAAAATCGTTGTCTTTCCCTGGACTTGGAAATTTGACTGCAAAAATGAAACGAGTCTATCCATCGGGTGCAGAAAAAAGGGAAAAAAAATCCCATTATAGTAGAGCTACTATTCTAATGAAATCCAAATTTTAAGCATGTTTTACTGTAGAATTATTTTTGCATTAATTTTTTAACTTGGCACATTACACAATGCACAAAGAGCCGCCTATTGCTTTTTCTGCACAATTCGCGGTGCTATTTCACAGCAGCCTCAGAGGATGCGTTAAAGTGGACATTATCCCATCATAGTAGAGGCAATACTCTAACGAAATACACATTTTAAGCAGTTTTTACTCTAGAATTATTTTTGTATAAACTACATGTACGGTATAACAATGACACTGTAAAATGTAAAAACTGTTACGTAGAGTTTTCATAGCCTTGATTTATGTATAGGCTATATTTTATAACTAAACATTTTATATACACATTTGGCTAATGATTGTTCGTTGAAGTAGTGCTTTTGTAGTTGGAATATATATTTAAAAAAAAACAACAACTCAAACTAGAATCTTTTGTAGAGCTTTTAATCTCTTTGATACATCAAGAGAATATGTTTAAATCACTTTAGAAGGAAGGACTCCAGCAACACCTGTAGTAGGCCTATGCAACAACTTTATTGAAGATGTTTTTAATACTAAAGGCTTTAAGCCACCTAGTGGACAAAAACAGTTATTGCTGTTTTAAAATTTACAAAGCATTCAGACAGTAATAAAGTAGATTTGGCAAATCTGTAATCTTTACTTTTACTGTTTCAGTGAGTGTACTTTAATAAGCAGTAAAATAATTGTTGGCAATCATGTTAAAGAGGTACAGATGAAATGTGTAAGGGTTAGATTGTATACAGTTGCAGGTTTGTGGTGGCAATACTCCATTACTGCAAGGCAGGGCCCCAAAATGATCCTGCTTAGGGCCCCCAGATTTACATTTACATTTACATTTAGTCATTTAGCAGACGCTTTTATCCAAAGCGACTTACAAATCAGGACTAAATTAAGCGAGTCATCATGAAGAGGCAAAAGACAACAACAACGCAAGAAGTGTTCAAAATATGAAGTTCAGGCATTATTCAGAGTAGCATAAGCATGATAAGTGGGGTTTTAAAGGGAAAAAGTTTTTTATATTTTTTTTATATTTTTTATATTTAGATTTACAGAGCCGGCCCTGATCAACAGAGATGGAGATATCACCCTCTGCCACCACAGCCACTGAACTATTACAGAGGAGATATGCAACTATAAACTGCAGAGCAACAGGACTATTATTCTGCTGAACTGTGGAAGAACTAAAGCGGCACGGCTTGATCTTTGGGCGACCAATCAGCAGAAAGGGGCGTCTCAAGCCCCGCCCACATGTGGCTATCGAATATTCAAGCCATAAATCCATTATATACCCCTCAATCTAAATATAAAATCAAGCCCAATTCTCGTTTATTTATTTATTTATTTTACAATGAATAAATTAGTCGTTTCCTCATTTTCTGCTTTCAATTTTAAATAAAAAAACGAATGAACTTCTTTCTTGATTTTCTGGCAGAGAAGTCCTTAGTAAGGCCAGTAAAATACTAAAATCCAATTTGCACAGAACATTATTTTCAATGGGCATCAGAGACGGGTGATTCAGTCGGTTTGGCCCATCGTGGATCTCAGTCTATGTTTAATTAGTCCCAGTTTAGAAAAAGAGCTGGCGTTGGTTACAGGAAGAGTCATTAATACCCGGAGCGCTATATCAACATCTGGAAAAGCTGAGTGTAGTCTCCTTGCTCTTATGAGTTGACCTTGCTGAGGTTTCCTCGGTTTCTTTGATAAATTGTCTGAATTGTACACTTTTATCCACACAATCCTCCTCTAGATCACCTGCATATCTTCTGCAGATTCGCTGCTCCTGTGAGAAGGTCTTGTATGGGGATGGATGTGATGTAGGAGTGATCCCCCTATCCAGCTCGCCAACCAGACGGCCTATGACGGCTTTTACTCCTCTACAATTCTGTCAAAGTCCTTGGGTAGAGAGTAACATCAGTCAGGGGCATTCTGGCTGCAACTTTTCAGAAATGAAAGTCAGGTTGACGTCAGAAACAGGCTTTTAGCCGACAGACTTTGGATTTTGGTTGGAAATGAAGGTCAGGTGACATTAGAACTCGACTGATGTTGGTTTCTGACGTCAACCTGATTTTCATTTTCAACGTTGGGTTTGGTTTTCTAAATGTGAACTTTGTCACTGTTTTGGAGCACACTAGCTTATAGCTAACAGTAAGGCTAACATATTCATACTAACAGCCAAACAACTTTAAACAGGGCAATATTTGAGGGAACAGACATTAGTGTGTCCAACACCATTGTGGACGTTATTGAGTGACTTATTCAGTCTCACATTCAATCCCACTGGAACTGTGCTCTAGAAATACATCTGATATTGATATGAGGGCAGGCAGAGATTCAGAGGCATACGGTACTGTCAGTAATACACACAACAATGCAACAATAATAAAACAATGCATTGACACTCTCTCTCATTCATTTCTCTGTGTCCACCACTCTAGTTCACATCGATTGCTCCTGTCTGCCGTGAGTGTTTTTGCTTCGGTGCTGTAAGCTCCGTCTTAGCCTCGTATTTCCTTGTTTTGAACCAGAATTTACTACAATTTCTAGTTGTTTATACTACTACTAAATACGGCTTGCCCAACATCGCTGGCTTCCGTTGCTACTAGCACAACACGGTAGTAATTCGCTAGCCTGCTAACGCGCCACCCATGCGCTCAGCTATTTTTATTTATTTATTTGTCTCTCGCGCGCTCGCGCCTTTGAGTTCATAAAAGCTCAGGTGAGTAAGAATCACTCAACAAACACGGTGAGTAATGTCTTGTCCTGTTATTATCATGCGTCGCGTCTGAATGCGTTGTTGTTTTTGGAGCTCTATCGATTTGATTTATAATTCTTGATTTTTCTCGCTGCCTGCTGTGAGTGTGTTTGCTTCGGAGCTGTAAGCTCCGTCTTAGCCTCGTATTTCCTTGTTTTGAACCATCATTTACTACAATTTCTAGTTGTTTATATTACTACTAAATACAGCTTACCCAACCCTGACGCATAACACGCTAGTAATTCGCTAGCCTGTTAACGCGCCACCCGTGCGCTCAGCTATTTTTATTTATTTATTTTCTCTCGCGCCTTTGAGTTCATAAAAGCTCAGGTGAATAAGAAACACTCAACAAACACGGTGAATAATGTCTTGTCCTGTCATTATCATGCGTTGCGTCTGAATGCGTTGTTGTTTTTGGAGCTCTATCGACTTGATTTATAATTCTTGATTTTTCTCTTTAAACCCGCTTACAACGAACATTTTCTACTCTTCCTCACTGAGAAGCACTACTGCTCAAACCTCATTGTTACAACGCGGACTGTTGAGCAGACGCGTCTCAAGCCTATTAGTGATCCAACGCTGCATACTCTTAAAGGTTACGTCCGTGGATCACGGCTGAACGCGTCTTCTCCACACTCACTTATAAACAAACACTTTTTTTTCGCCTATCGTGCGTCTACTCTACACCCCTACCACTAAAAAACCTCATAGTTACAACGCGGATTGTTGAGCAGACGCGTCTCAAGCCTATTAGTGATCCAACGCTGCATACTCTTAAAGGTTACGTCCGTGGATCACGGCTGAACGCGTCTTCTCCACACTCATTTACAAACAAACTTATAATATAAATTAGTATTAATATTGATAGCATCACTGGTAGCTTCGTTGCTAACTCACTGTCCATCTGTTAAAATGGCGAATATATCAGATGTAAGTAGTCTACCGCTTGGTGCAGGTGAGGACACATTTGAGCTTCACGCACTGCAGTCTGAGCTGGAAGCTGTTGAGAAACAGATCCACAACCTTTTATTGAGACAGGCCGAGCTGAGAGACCGGTGTTTGGCTCTTGAAACATCACGCGCCGACGCACACAAATCAGTGTTTAACGTTACTAACCCGCTGACTCCGACCGCGTCTACTCCGTGCGTTCCTCAGCATCGGTCGCAATCAGCCATGGTCTCGTTCACTCCGGCTCCAACACGCCACCACGAAGCCTGGGTGGTTCCGCAGCGGAAGACGCGAGTCAGGTTTAGACCAAGACTTTCTCCGACCCTCCCGGTTTTCGAGTTATCGACACAAAACCGCTTCTCCCCTCTACGCGAAACAGAACGCGATGCTGTGATCATCGGCGATTCCATCGTTCGGCACGTACACGCTACGTTAGGTACAAGTAAGGTGCAAAGTCACTGCTTCCCTGGTGCTCGTGTTTCTGAAATCGCTGCTCGCGTTCCCGAGATCCTGAACGGTGACGAGCGCGTCGGAACTGTGGTCCTGCACGCGGGAGTGAACGACATCAGGCTGCGCCAGACGGAGATTCTGAAGAAAGACTTCAGGAATCTAATCGATACGGTACGCAGCACATCGCCTGAAACAACGATCATTGTGTCAGGACCGCTTCCCACGTACCGACTAGGGCATGAAAAGTTCAGCAGATTATTTGCGCTAAATGAATGGTTAATGTCATGGTGCAATGAGCAGAAACTGCTCTTTGTAAATAATTGGAATCTGTTTTGGGAGCGTCCTAGGCTTTTCCGTGCTGATGGCTTACACCCAAGCAGATTCGGAGCGGATCTTCTGTCAGATAACATCTCCAAAATGTTAAATACCCTTTGACTAGTAACCAAAAGTCCAAATCATAGTCTCTGCTGCACCAATTCAACTGATATAAATACTAGTGTAGAACATTGCATAGAAACCGTGTCTATTCCTCGTTTAGTGAGATCAAATAATAAATCTAATGCAGGATCTAGGAAAAATCTAATTGTTATTAAAACAGAAAATGTTGCTATTAGTAAACAAAAACTATTTCTAAAGCTAGGTCTTCTAAACATTAGATCACTCACACCTAAGGCAGTTATTGTAAATGAAATAGTCACAGATAATAGCTTCGATGTACTTTGCCTTACTGAAACCTGGCTTAAACCAAATGATTATTTCGGTATTAATGAGTCTACTCCTCCTGGATACTGTTATAAGCATGAGCCCCGTCTGATTGGCCGTGGCGGAGGTGTTGCAACCATTTATAAAGATATTCTAAATGTTACTCAGAAAACGGGTTATAAGTTTATTTCATTTGAAGTACTTGTACTAAATGTTACGCTCTTAGATGTTAGAAAAACATCCCTATTATCTCTAGCCTTGGCTACCGTATATAGACCGCCAGGGCCTTACGCTGATTTCCTAAAAGAGTTTGCAGATTTTCTCTCAGACCTATTAGTCAATGTCGATAAAGCATTAATTGTTGGAGATTTTAACATACACGTAGATAATCCAAATGATGCGTTAGGAGCTGCGTTTACAGATTTATTAAATTCATTTGGGGTCAAGCAAAACGTCACCGGACCAACTCATCGTCTTAATCATACACTCGATTTAATTATATCACACGGAACCGATCCAACCGATATAGATATCATTCCACGAAGTGATGAAGTCACTGATCACTACATGGTAACTTGCATATTACGTACTGCTGTAATATGTCATGCGGCGTCGCGTTATCAACCAGGCAGAACAATCCTCCCATCCACCATAGATAATTTCTCAAATTGCTTATCTAATCTGTCTCAGCTGCTGCCTGAACCCAAACAAACAGATGAACTAGAAGAACTAACTAGCACTATGAGCACCATTCTCTCTAGAACATTGGATGTGGTTGCACCTATTAAATTAAAAAAGGTCAGAGAGAAAAATAAAGCACCATGGTATAACAATACTACGCATGTTTTAAAGAGAGAAACCCGTATTTTAGAGCGTAAATGGAAACAAACCAATTTAGAGGTCTTTAGAATCGCGTGGAAAGACAGTATGTCACGTTATAAAAAGGCCCTAAAAGCTGCCAGGGCTGAGCACCTCCGCAAACTAATAGAAAACAACCAAAACAATCCAAGGTTTCTATTTAACACCGTGGCTAGACTAACAAATAAACAGACGTCACCCGAACAAAATATCCCGTTACAGTTCAGTAGTAATGATTTCATGAACTTCTTCACTGAGAAAATAGAAAGCATCAGAACCACAATTATAAACGTTCAATCTTCAATCGCGCCTTACAATTCAGCTTCAATTATCACCCCGAAAGAACAATTACAGTGCTTTACAACTATAGAACAAAAAGAGTTAAATAAACTTATCACTTCATCTAAAACAACAACAT
The DNA here is from genome assembly GCA_021554675.1 of Leuciscus idus. Lineage (NCBI taxonomy): Eukaryota > Metazoa > Chordata > Actinopteri > Cypriniformes > Leuciscidae > Leuciscus > Leuciscus idus. Next base: position 55,098 of record JAJAVR010000034.1, on the reverse strand, counting down.
GTTTATTAGATCCTATACCAACTAAACTACTGAAAGAAGTGTTACCTGTAGTGGAAGAGCCTCTCCTCAATATTATTAACTCGTCTTTATCTTTAGGTCATGTTCCAAGAACATTTAAACTGGCAGTTATAAAACCTCTCATTAAGAAACCACAATTAGATCATAATAATCTAGCAAATTATAGACCCATTTCAAATCTTCCATTTATGTCTAAAATATTAGAAAAAGTGGTGTCCGCTCAACTGGGCTCTTTCTTGCAACAAAATGATATCTATGAAAAGTTTCAGTCTGGATTCAGACCGCATCATAGCACTGAAACTGCGCTCGTTAAAATCACAAATGATTTACTTTTAGCTTCTGACCAAGGCTGTATCTCAATACTAGTTTTACTTGATCTTAGTGCTGCGTTCGATACTATAGATCACACAATACTCTTAGATCGACTACAAAATTATACTGGTGTTCAAGGACAAGCACTAAGCTGGTTCAAATCATACCTATCTGACCGCTACCATTTTGTCTATTTAAATGGAGAAAAATCGATCATAACTCCAGTAAACTATGGAGTGCCGCAGGGATCTGTATTAGGCCCTCTGTTATTTTCAATATATATGATGCCACTTGGAAATATTATAAGGAAACATGGAATTAGTTTCCATTGTTATGCTGATGACACTCAAATATATATTTCATCACGGCCGGATGAAAACGCTACATTTTCCAAATTGACAGAGTGTGTTAAAGATATAAAAGATTGGATGACGCGTAATTTTCTTTTATTAAATCCAGACAAGACAGAGGTAATACTTATCGGTTCAAAAAACCGCCCACAAAACCTCGCACAATACAACTTTAACATCATAGGATGTCCTGTTACTTTATCCTCTACAGTAAAAGACCTGGGTGTTATACTCGATTGCAACCTGTCTTTTGAAAATCATATTTCTTATGTTACAAAAACAGCCTTTTTCCACCTTAGAAACATTGCTAAGCTACGTAATATGCTATCAGTTTCTGATGCAGAAAAGTTAGTTCATGCATTCATGACCTCGAGACTGGATTACTGTAATGCTTTATTAGCTGGTTGTCCTGCATCCTCAATAAACAAGCTACAGTTAGTCCAAAATGCCGCCGCTAGAGTTCTTACGAGATCAAGAAAATATGATCATATAACACCGATTTTATCATCACTGCATTGGTTACCTATAAAGTTCCGTATTAATTACAAGGTATTGCTACTGACTTATAAAGCCCTAAACGGCTTAGCTCCAGTCTATTTAACGGATCTTCTATCACCCTATAATCCATCGCGCTCTTTGAGATCACTAAATTCAAGGCTTTTGGTCATACCTAGGATATCCAGAACCACCAAAGGAGGGAGAGCATTTTCACATTTGGCTCCAAAACTCTGGAATAGTCTTCCTGATACTGTTCGTTGCTCAGACTCGCTCTCCCAGTTTAAAACTAGATTAAAGTCGCATCTCTTCAGCCAGGCATTCATATAATCCTACAGTTCAAACTACAATCCGGCCTCTATCCAATGCCAGAGGAGAACTGGCCCCCGACTGAGCCTGGGTTCTCCCAAGGTTTTTTTTTTCTCCATTAAGGCACCTGATGGAGTTTTAGGACACCATTAGGTCACTTGATGGAGTTTTTCGGTTCCTTGCCACTGTTGCCTTTGGCTTGCTCAGTTGGGGATATTTTGGGGATATTTAATTTAATTTTATCAATCAATAAATTCCTCTTGAAACAAACTTTGTTGTATTATTTTAATTTAATACTGTGAAGCTGCTTTGATGCAATCTGTATTGTGAAAAGCGCTATACAAATAAACTTGACTTGACTTGACTTGACATTTACTTTTTACTTTTGATACTTAAGTACTTTTAAAAACAAGTACTTCTGTACCTTTACTTGAGTAAAAATAGGTCTTTACAACTTTTACTTGTAACAGAGTAATATTTGACCAGTAGTGTCTGTACCTTCACTCAAGTAAGGAAGTGTGTGCTTTGTCCAGCTCTCCAGATGCTGACGTGGAGCTGTGAAGTGTTTCCAGATCCAGGAAAACTGGATTCCTCATGACTCGAGCTCTGCCTGTACTCCAGATCCGCCAGCAGAGGGCAGTGATGATCTCACATGCAGCGCTGAGGAGTCTGGGAAATAAACCAGTGACTCCTACACTCATTATTACTGACCACTGCTCTCTCCTGTCATGAGGTGCTGTTTCCATGACGACCAAAGCATTGTCATTATAACCATCACAGGATATAATTAACCGATAATGTTACATCAAACATAGTCACTAAGTGTCATTTCACAATGATATAAAACCGCTGATGTGTTTGCTGTGAGAGTATATAGGCCACAAATGTTTTGATTTTTATTTGATATTTTCAAACTTTTTTAGGAAATCTGGTTCTCAGATGAGTTTTTTCCTGCGTAAAGCGGCACAACTTTCTTACACTGATCATCTCTGGCAGTAAAAGCCCATCACAGGAGTGTTAATGTGTGTGTTTCTCAGATGAGTTTCTGTTTGCTATAAAGTGATGCCCTGATTCTCCTAAACATATTTAACTGATGATGATGATGATGATGATGATGATGATGACGATGACGATGACGATGACGATGATGATGTACAGAATGCGCTGAGAATCAGGTTTGGTCGGATAAGAGGAAAACACAAACTCTTCTGTGTGGATAATAGATGATGGGGTCTGATTCTTCTTCAGTGTTGAGTGGGTTCAGATCTGTGAGCTCAGTCATGTGTTCCTCAGTAAATCATCTCTACAGACGTCTCTCTGCTCAGGGTCAGTCACGCTGGAACAGATCCTCCAAACACCTTTACTACACATTAGCACCTCACTGATATAACCTGAATAAACATATAGTACATGTGTTACTAAGCTGTTGTTACCTAAAAGTACAATATCTTTCTGAGATTGTATGATGTAATAATATTTAATCTGACTATAATGACTAGAATAACCAGCCCTATGTATTACAGTCCTGTACATCGACACTTAACCCTATAAAGCTGCTGTATTATACTCCATACATGATCAACACTTCACTGATAAACCTGTCAATCTCCTCCAGTCCGTCTGTGTCTGATTGATCGTTTACACTCTTTTATCAAGTCAAAGTCTAATCTGCTGTCAAATCACTGATTTTACTTTGATATTGTTAGTGATATTTCAGCTGGACTGAAGCAGCTTTACTTGATCATCATTTATTATAAAAATCAGGTTTTGTTGTAGCCGTTTGTCTATTATAACTGTTGTACTGGAGTTTATTTATTACAAGTTATGTATTTGTTTATTATTTCTATTATTTAGTATGTGCATATTTATATTTGTATTTATGTACTTTAGTTGATTATCGTGCGCCTGTGGGGTTAGGAGTGTATACGTCACCGCGTGTGGGCCCAATAGCCCAATAGCTAAATAGCTAAATAGCTAATCATTGTTCCCTGAATCCACAGCCAACATCAATAGGCCGACACAGGGTTATTATTTCATCTCAATCATCATTGCATTATATGTTTTAAAACTACAGAGCTTTAATCATAAAACTAAGCATTTAAATATCATTTTACTAAGACAGTATTGACATTTATATGCATTTTATTTTGATGTGTGCTATTCTGTTATAAATATCTCATTGAGTTGCATTACAAGCATCAAAATTCATATAAGTATCAGCATCTGCAGAAAACATAATATTTTTGCACAGTTTGAGTCTCTGATTAAAATTGAGCTGTTTTTCCTCCATATTCTCACTATATCAGATTATATGAGCCATAAAAGCCTGAAGCATCAAATATAATACAAAACATAAAACATTTTAGTCTAAATAAACTGTTCCATTAAAAAAAAAAGATTTCTCTGACTGTTATATCATTAGTCAGGGTTAAAATATTAAAATGACTGATAGCGTTTAATCCCTAAACCAGTGTCTTATATCAGCAGGTTATGACCATATAGACCACAGATTCTTGAGAAACACAGTAAACCTGATTTAGATTTATGCAAGAATATTTATTAGTTAATCATTGATTTAGCAAACGATACGGAGGAACAGTTTATCTATTGTTATGTGAGATTACATGTTAATATCACTACGTTTTTACATTTTTAAAATAAATGTAGAGAAAGGAATAATTTTAAATACAGATCCAGTATTATTTCTTCATATTTCCTAGTTATCAGATGATATTTTTATTGATGATCTGATTTGCTGCTTAAGTATTTAAGGCTTTGAACTGGACAAACATTCATCAGTTTGTGTTTTTAAGAATGTGATCAAGAGGATAAACATTAATCTGATTCATAATCCACAGATTTGAACTAGAACTTGATCATATTTATGTCTTTTGATCTATTATAATTCTCAACTTGGGCAGTGTTGTATATTATGGTATAATTATAAATAATTTGCTGATCACTTTTCAACAAATCAGAGTTGGTGTAGGAGTGTTGTGTGTAAGTTTCACTTTATAGGAAACAGAAACTCTAGAGAAACACAAGAACACAAATACAGAAACAGGAAACTGCTCATTTATTAGCATGTAAGATGACATATTAATACCATCATTGGATTTTATGAACCGGTTTAGTTTGGACCCAGAGAACAGGGAACGTTCCCTCAAAGTTATGAACTAACATTTTTACAGTAACATCTGGTCTTTAATAATGTTCTCAAAACACTAGCACAAAACATTATTTATACATTGATAATGAAGCGTTTCTTTACTAAAATGTTTTAGTTGGATGTTCTTTAAAACATTTTAAAAAAACTGGAGAAAACATTCAGACATAACATTTTCATAACTTCATGGGAACGTTAGAAAAACGTGATTAAAACATATTTCTGTTAGCCGAGGAAATGTCATGGGTTTGTGTTCAGAAGAAAGTGAACTGGATGAATGAGTTTGATCTCTCACACTGTAATTTGATCTCTCACTCTTTACATTGTTCAGTTCCTGGAAACATTGAGATGAACAACATTGTTATGCGTCATGATTTGCATCGTCGTAACCTCAAAGGGTTGGGCCTTATCAGACTATAAATGAGCAGTCATTTGCCAGCTTTTATCTTTACATGATCCACCAAACCAACTGCTTTAACAAAAGCTATATTTTAAACAAATTTAGATTTGATCCTGGGGCAGGAGGTAATCTGGCATACAGGTCTATCGGTGGAGTGATTTAATTGTAGGCCGACATACAGAGTCTCTCCATCTAAGAGAGAGTAATGTATTGGTGGCTCCTGCCCCGGGAACTGCTAAAAAAAATGAGGGGTAAGTTATTCTGATCTGATTGAGTTAGTTTGGACTACAGTGCGTTTGATTTGTTCCTCATTTCTCTGTTTCTGACTCCTGGTGTCCATTACAGAGGTCTTCACCAGAAGACTCTCGGCGGATTCTACTGACACAGGTTTCTCTGTAAGTATTTAAACTGATGTTCACGTTCACTGCTTCAGACACTGATCATCATGTGCTGATGTTACTATTATGCTTTAAAGCAGTGAGTCTTTTTCCTCTTTTGCAAATGTGATCCGCTTTTAAGAGGAATATTAATGGCTGTGTGTAATAATTACATTTATGTTGCCTTTAAAGAGTTATACTGGATCGGTAACACAGAGACAGGGCTCGACAGTAATGCTCGTCTGCTTTAGGGAAGTGAAGAGAATTATACTTAGCCTGATTAAACGGCACTAACAAAACATAACTAAGGAAGCATTGAAATGCGAGAATGATACTGATTTTATTACATTCAGTGTAAATGGCTATTGATGATGGATAATGTGTTATTAACAAAGTTGTGCCCGTTAAGGCTTGTGTAGCCTATCTGTGTGTGAGAGACTCTCGTGAAGAAATCAAAACTAATGAGTGCAGTTTTTATATTTATGATTTATGACATATGATTTAGTTGAGCAACATCACACGACCAAGAGTGCAATAGTCAAAGACGAATTATAGAAGTTTAAGTTTACTTTAATTTGTTACACAAAATATATATTCTACAAAATAATTTGCTCTATAAAATTGCTATAAAATCTAAGCCATATGTCTGACCAAGTTGTGTTCCAAGTGTGAAGTTTATATCACAAAAAAAGAGGCACAAAGTCTCTTTTCCTGGACTGTTGAATGACCTGCCGAACTCAACCTGAGTCTTTAGAAATGACTAAAGCATCTTTTTAGTCTTGACCCATTAATATGAACACTATTATATTTCTATCTATTTCTTTCTATTTATTAAAAGAAAAGCTTGGTACATGTACTGTGCTAGACGGTGGGACTCATCAGCACTCATAGTGTTGCCCTGTTGGTGGTTTCACTGCTTCTAATGAAATGTTTAGTGAACCCAAGAAATGTGTTTTAAATGTAAGCCACATTATTCACTGTGCAATAATCAAACATGCGTATAAAACATTTAAAATTAGTTGTCAAAGAAATGTTTCATTGTTAATCAGTGATTCAGCAATAGATTCAGAGGAACAGTTTATCTATTGTTGTGTGAGACGTGTCTAATGTTTTTAAATGTTTCTACTTACTGCTTTTCTTCAGATTGAAGACGTTCAGGTGGAGGGTGTGGATGATGATTTAACTTTAGGAATGAGCCGTGCTTCTTCTCTAGCCGTGAGTTACAACTTTGATCTCTGTGAATTAATCTTTCATTGTAGAATCAAAGTCCAAATTAACTTTTACTTCACTGCAAGACATTAAGACTTTATATAGACTTTTGCTTCTCCAGTAAATGTATCTTGATTTAAGAATGTTTAGATATTTGTGCTGGAAAACAAGAAGAACATCAGACATCTAAACATAAATAACTGCAAACTAAACTAAACACATAATACTAAAGTGCAACAGAAGATAGTAAGATATCAGTTTCTTATTCCTATCTGAACCGATCTCAACCTGTCTCGTGTGATATATTCCAATAGTGGCCAATAGGGTTGCCAACTTTCTGAAATGGAAATAAGGAATTGATACATTTAGATAAATATATTTCATACATTATAGCATATTATAATACAACTTATTAGGCCTATATATTTATAGAATAGCAAAGTAGGACTAATCAGTATACAAGGCTGAACCATATAGATGTGAAATATAAAGGCTATCATGATCATTTGTTTAGTTTATAATACGTTTTATTTTTAACTTAAAGGTAGGGTAGGTAGGAATTTTATAAAAAACTTTTTTCCAAATTTGTTTAAACTTATATCAATACATAATTAAAATGTAAGTACTCTGAAAAAAAAAAAAAAAAAAAAAAAAGAGTATAAAAATCGAGTGACTCTAGACCTTTTAATCTGCATTAAACACAGCTCATTCTTTCCATTCGGGACGAAACAAAGGATTGGCTTATGCGACTGTCACTCTCTCGCAACCATGGCAACCACCCTTTTGCCACAGGATCTGCCCACTTGCGCAAACCCGTTTGATTTGAGGAATTCAAGAGGCACGGAACCTAGGAATAGCAAAACAATGGCAGAGAAAGAGCAATCAAAATTCACATTACCGGCATATGCAGTTAGCGAAGGCAAACAAGGCAAAAAAGGAAGACAGTACTAGAAAAGGTAATGAACAAAAAGTCTTTGGATAAACAAAGAAATAAAACGTGTCAATATCCTCGGACCCTAGTTGCACGACCTCCTCTGCTTCGCCCTCGACCCCGGACCTGTCCTCGAGCTGACGATGCGGTACTTGTCTCTGGAGTGTAGTCCTCATCAGAGTCAACAATGCTTTCATCATGGAAACTCTTACATGCAGAACACCGTATATGTTATGAATCTTACACGAAATTCATCTTCATCACAGTGTAACTAATGGTAATGGAAAAACGTGTATCAATGCAACCTGTTTTTAGCTTTGCCTTATAGATATAACTAGGTCGTTAGCGAAACGAAACATATATATTTTAAACTTTACCAATATCAATATGCTAGCTTGATAGTGAGAAGGCTACTAAAATACATCTTATTTGTTTATATTCATAATGATAAAGTTAGATTTTTTTATTACATGTGATGCTGACATGATGTCACTACATGCACTGTGCTCCTTCCTCTCAGCTAAATAATGCGTCTTCCAGCTCAGCGGTCGGAGTCGTGCGTTCATGTGTTTTGGGGGCGTGGCTTTGGAAGGAGCCCAGAAGGGAGAGGGTGGACTGAATGGAAATAATGAGCTGTCTTTAAAACAGTCGTGAGAGGTCGACATACACTCGATTTTTATACTTTCTTTTTCAGAGTACTTACATTTTAATTATGTATTGATATATAAATAAAGTTTAATCAAATTTGGAAAATAAGTTTTTTAGACAATTCCTACCTACCCTTAGCCTGACTACGTCAGACTTCCTACTTCCGCTAATTTCATTTGGCTCCTGTAGTCAGTCTGAGATAGCAGCCTATCTTTCAGTTTTCCACCGGCCTGAAAACAGCCGGCCAATCAACGAACAGAGGGTGGGCTGAGAGCCGTGACGTAGACGCTGATTGTACCGTGGATGCGTAGATTTACTTCACATAATCTGCAAAAGTCGTTCACAGCCATGGTCACTCCGGTATTTCACTCGATGGTTTAGTTTTTGCATCATACATGTGTTTACAGTGGAAGTTAGATGCGGCTGAGCATGCGCATAACACACGCCATAACCAAACGTTATGTGATTGGCTTACGGGAACCAATGATTTTAAACTTCAGACAAGCGCCCCCCCGCGAGAGAGAAAACACTTCTCTATTATGCCATTCCAGACTCTGTCTACGAAGCAAAGTGAAGTAGCAGAGTCTGGTATTACCAGGCTAACCTACCCTACCTTTAAACAAATACAACATATAACATTCAAAACTCATTGGCTTAGACTGCATTTTAAGAAAAATAAACAACACAACTCATTCTTACATTTCCCGCTGTTGTCACTTGTCATCATCGTTGCTACAATACGTGACTCACAATGACTGAAACGACCAATTAAAAAGGGCATTCTCTGATGATGTTCAAGATGTCTCAAGATGTTAAAAACACTACGCTGATCATAGACAAACAGGGGGAGAAATTAGTAAGTTATCTACTGCACCGTCTGGGTTTTTTTTCTTATCATAGCCTACAAATGTCTTCGTTCATAGTCTGACATAGGCTATATTAGAAGCTATGTGTCTGTCATGGATTTGCACTGAATTGATTCTCAAAAATACGGAACAAAGTGCGTTCCGTATCAGTTCAATGCGGAACAAGACTTTTATGTGTCAAATACGGAACGATTCCATATTATACGGAACGGTTGGCAACCCTAGTGGCCAATAGAGAAACATTACAGGAATAAAGCATCAGAATAAATGTAAGAAATAATATAGAAATATACAGAAAAATCAGTATTGCATTACAAAATAAAAATGATATAATAACACATTAAATTTACTGTTACCTCAATAACCAAAGCAAAGAAACAATAATGAATTTACAATCTGTTCAGATATTGAGTTGGCTCTTACTGTACTGTTATACATTTAAATGTTTAAATAACTTTCTATTGTTTCAGGATTACATTAAGGTTGAAATCATACTAACAATTGGCTCTGATTCCTCTTTTCTATTATAGATGAGAAGCAAGAGAGAGATAATGAACATAAAGGGCTATAAGGCCAGAAGGTAAAAAAACAACATTATAACAGTCCCAGCTTCTTTGCACTGGTCAAGCTACATTTCAAAAGGGGGTCACCTTGTGTGCAATGCTCAATTGGTCTCAGTTGAAAAAGATCTCAAATAAACTCTTATACAAATAAGTGTAGTGTTTCTTTCTTTATATATTCAAAGCTTTACTCATTCATTATCCAAAAACCCAATATATCACAAACCATACACCTGTATACAGATATACAATTCATTCATGAGCTAGTATATACATGTGAGTATATCGAAATGTCCAACACAGTCCTCTGAGGTTCACGAACCCCAACAGTTCAGAAAATGAAAGAAACCAGTCTTATCTGTAGTTTGAACATAGGTGCAAAGGTGGATAGTGATGAATTAGAAGGATGACCAATGCTTAGTTGTTTTGTGAGCCGTAAGGTTTCCCAGCAAACAAATCAGAAGAGTGCTTCAGTAGTATAAGCAGGGCGTTTGGTCATAAACACTTAGCAGTATACACAGCTGATGAGCAATAGTTACATCCCAAACAAATCCTCTACAAGAAAACATCAAACACATAAATTATAGATTCCACATCAGTGCACACAAACAATTAAACTTACGTTTGAGCAGGAAACGAACAGTTCCTCAAACAGGATTGGGAAACAGTTAGCAAACAGCCATGAGGCAGCATCAAACAGACCTTAGCACTTACTCCACTGCTTCCTGTTTAACTCATACAATGTGCCCCCTTGAATCCCCCTAGTGGCTAGGAAACAAATAGCACCCACAATTGGACTAAACAAATCCCTGTGACAGGCAGTGACTGTTACAACATGTATATATTATACAGTATCAGGAAACACACATTTGATTTCATTTTTTTCCAAACCAGGCTTAAAAACCAGAAGTTGTTTCTTTGGTAAGTTGATCTAATATTTAATGTTTTAAAAATGTTGTAGATTGATGTGCTGATGAGAATAGACTAAAATGACAAAATGTGTTTTGAGAAGAATGTCTTTGTAAGATTTTCAGTTTTGCTCAAAGCAAGTTTTCAGTAACTGTACAATACAGTAAAAATATGGTATTTGGGCTAAAAAGTGCCCTTGTTGTTGGGGCTAACAAGTTTGAACTAATAAAAACATTGCTTTAGCCAAATTAATTGGATAAAAATCCCTGCTTGTGAAATAAAGACCTCTCAATACATTCATATGATTTCTAAATAAAACAAAACTAACAAAAATGCTTTTCCCCACAAAACATGTTGTTGTATCAGTGTTAGGGCTGCACGATAAATCGCATGAGATTGTTATGCGCATCTCGTCAGTAAAGCCGGTTCCTTGATTAGTAGTAAATCGCCATCACCTGCTCTCAGATGGAGCGGCATTTACTACAAAGAAATTATTTCTGAAATAAAGAAAAACATTAATGGAAGAGAGATAATGATAAAAGCTATTCATATAGTTTCAAAATATAATCCTTGTGTAGGCAGAAAAGGTTATGATTCGTGTATGATCCAGTTAGTTCGTTTCTCTTTGGAAATGTTTAATACATTTAAAATAAAGGTTTACATTGTTTTTCAGGACTTTTATGGAACTGGCAATATAGTTGAACAGCTTAAGGTCCTGATTAATGATAAAAATCCTATGATTAAAAATAAATTATTGCAGTTAAAAGAAAAGATGAATGAACATCACCGTAGATCAACATTTACATGTTTCCAGGGGAAGTCAAAACATAAAAAGACAAGTAGAACTATTAAAGAACATATTAAAAAACAAATGCTTGAATCTAACTTACTGAACAGGAAAGAAATAAGCTTCATTATAGATTTCAACATTACATTCCCTCCTGAGAAAAAAACATTTGATGAGTTCAATAACTTTGGAAAAGAACAGGCAGAGGAGCTGAAAAGACATGTGAAGAACCTGAATGTTAGTGAGGAAATTACAGAAAAAGTTTGTTCACTTTTTCATTCTAAGTGGTTTCAACTAGTATATGAAGAATATGAAGAGCTGATATATGGGAAGATGAATGATTACATTAACGCTATTGCTGTTATATTTGCTCACGAAAATATAAAAGCCATTACACATCATGGCTGTTTTAATCTGATAAGACTGAAGTTAACTGATTAATTTTTAGTTCAGTCTGTCTCTGTCCTCTCCTCGTTTCTTGTTGTAATGTTGTGTATTATTGTGTAAGTGTTTCATTCATTTGTATTTGTGAAGAGATTATTTCTGTAATCGTCTCCATAAATCCATCTGATGTTTCCATGTAAAGACTGTCAAACTGCTGATTCTCCATCTCACTGCTGTTGAGTGTCATTCTCTCACAACTGCATTTATTTAATAAATCTATTCTTACTTTCCGTTGTCTCCCGTTTTCTGTTCTTGCTTCTCTATCAGCCTGAATATAGAGAGATCTTTCAGTGAGATTATTCAGTTGCATAAACATTAAATTAAATTCACATTTATTTGTATAGCGCTTTTTTTCACAGCAGCTTTACAGAAAAAGCCTCTAATTTAGAGAGATCTGTACTCAGAGGAGATAATGTCAGATTAATGTCCATATGTCAGAAATGTTCAGTTCTAAGATAAAACAAATCATGGCGTTAGTTAGTGTGGTAGATTTGTCCCCTACGCATCTGACTTAGGTTGAACCGAATGTCCCTGACACCTGAAAATATTATACTCAGTTGAGTTGCCTCTGACCGCTCGGGTTGACGCCTATAGGCCTATACTCTTATAAGAGTAGCTATTCTGAAGGCCTAAGAATTATACTTATCTGACTGCAATCTAACCCCACTTAAGAGTCAAGCGACGTCTCGCCCCCTTTCGAACACTATCACTTGGTAATAGAAGTAAGGTCTCTAGTGTTTCGCTAAATAACTTGTTCCACTAACTAACTTGCTGCTCAGCAATAATAACCGACAGACTCCAGACAATGCCTTCGAACATGCTTATTCACAGCCGGAGTATCTCGGCATAACGAGCATGGCGAAAATAACATGATACATTTCATAATTTCACAACCATTTGATTGGTTCTTCATCGGCAAACCCTTCTGTTACTTGGTAGAAGCAAACCTTTATCTCAAATCATTAGAAAAATAGAAAAGGTTAGAAGTTCATTTGATTACTCAGTATGTCATGAGACTATTCTAGACTGTTATATTTTTGATATTGTCTAGCCAGCATCTCAGTATTTTCCACTGGTTTCGACACAATCTTCAGAGTACATTTTGTTCAAGTGTTAGAATTTTAATGTTAAGTAATGTTAGATGTTAGAATTATGATTAGTTTGATATACAGTTTTTTATTAATTAAAAACTCCATCACATTAGCAAACATCGTGTCCTCATTTTAGGCAGAAACAATGAGCCGCCAAGAACTACTCTTACCAGATAGCAATTAGCCAGAAGAGCTAATCAGTCTTACTAAACTGATTTATTTAGAATGAATTCAGTTCAACTGTATGTACAAATGTCTTCAATTCAATTAAGTACGGGTAATGAATTATTGATATATGTAAATATAAGCGTGTTGATTTGTGTGATGATGCTGACGTGGAGCTGTGAAGTGTTCCCAGATCCAGGAAAACTGGATTCCTCATGACTCGAGCTCTGCCTGTACTTCAGATCTGCCAGCAGAGGGCAGTGATGATCTCACATGCAGCGCTGAGGAGTCTGGGAAATAAACCAGTGACTCCTACTATGGCGTTATTTTTTAGTCAAAAGTTATGAGCGTGTAAGACATGCTCACGAGCACATTATGTTATTTCACACGCGCAAAAATGAACCTTCAGCTGGCATGATAAAAGTACTCGCACACAAATTCAACAACCGAGAGGTGTACAGGTAGCTGCGAGCGAGCGCCCGGCATACTCTCATAGGTTAACTCTGCTTGTACAGTGGAATCCTGCTCGCGCGCAGCGGGCTTCTGCTCGCGGAGTGCTGTTTTGCTCGTGCAGTGGATTTCTGCTCGCTCAGCTGATTTCTGCTCGCTCGAGTCTACATGACTTTTGACAATTTGGGGGCGGAAACCAATGAGGGCACTGACCCTCTTATGATTGGTCACTTTCATCATGGAAAATCTTGGGAAATCCTAACCCCGCCCACCTTCTGACGCAGCGCGCGTCACTCAGCTGGCTCTGCTACTCCAGCTATCTCTGTGTATATTTTAGACAACGAAATATGTTATAAAACACCATACTAACTCTTTTCGTTTTCATTTAAAGAAATCTTAAACATGATAGCCACACAAATGTGGTTCAGGCAACGCGTATTGATTATATTCACTGCACATAACGTTTGCCTATTTATAAAAAAAATATATATATAAAACACAAACCTGCCTCTTTTCGTTTTAAATATAATATAAAAACATTAAACATTTTAATATGGTCCAGGCAATATGTGCATTTGTACTAAACAACAGATTTTGTACTAAACAACAGATTTTGCAGTAAACAACATTACAGTTTTTAAAATTTTTACATACAATTATTACAATTTAAAATGACAAAACTCAACCCAGTCTCTTTTTGTTAAATTTCAGTTTTATCAATATTAGCCATGATAAAAGTATAAGTAAATGTATAAGAAGCTATACAAATAAAGCAAACAATTCAGTCAAACATACAAAGTCAGCGCTAGTCTAACCATACAGCGATGACCGGGCGCTCGGCGCTCATGTACCCCGCCTGGAACAGCCTTTCCTCGGCTATAGTCGTTCTGACGTTCGCCGCTTTCTCTGGCGTCTCTGTAGTGGTTAAACATGAGATATAATTCGTCTTGTGTATATCTAACGGGCGATTTTTGGTCTCGTGAATCTATAATTTATTCCCTGGCCAATCGTTTTGGCTGAGGGGAAGTTTCATAACTTTATAAGCTATTTAACTTTACCGTTGTATGGTTAGACTAGAGCGCTGACTTTGTATGTTTGACTGAATTGTTTGCTTTATTTGTATAGCTTCTTATACCTTTTACTTATACTTTTATAATGGCTAATATTGATAAAACTGAAATTGAACAAAAAGAGACTGGGTTGAGTTTTGTCGTTTTATATTGTAATAATTGTTTTAAAAATTTTTAAAACTGTTGTTTACTGCAAAATCTGTTGTTTAGTACAAATGCACATATTGCCTGGACCATATTAAAATGTTTAATGTTTTTATATTATATTTAAAACGAAAAGAGGCAGGTTTGTGTTTTATATATATATTTTTTTTATAAATAGGCAAACGTTATGTGCAGTGAATATAATCAATACGCGTTGCCTGAACCACATTTGTGTGGCTATCATGTTTAAGATTTCTTTAAATGAAAACGAATAGAGTTAGTATGGTGTTTTATCACATATTTCGTTGTCTAAAATATACACAGAGATAGCTGGAGTAGCAGAGCCAGCTGAGTGACGCGCGCTGCGTCAGAAGGTGGGCGGGGTTAGGGTTTCCCAAGATTTTCCATGATGAAAGTGACCAATCATAAGAGGGTCAGTGCCCTCCTTGGTTTCCGCCCCCAAATTGTCAAAAGTCATGTAGACTCGAGCGAGCAGAAATCAGCTGAGCGAGCAGAAATCCACTGCGCGAGCAAAACAGCACTCCGCGAGCAGAAGCCCGCTGCGCGCGAGCAGGATTCCACTGTACAAGCAGAGTTAACCTATGAGAGTATGCCAGGCGCTCGCTCGCAGCTACCTGTACACCTCTCGGTTGTTGAATTTGTGCGCGAGTACTTTTATCATGCCAGCTGAAGGTTCATTTTTGCGCGTGTGAAATAACATAATGTGCTCGTGAGCATGTCTTACACGCTCATGACTTTTGACTAAAAAATAACGCCATACTTGTGAACTCTGATGAAATCACCAGCGACAACACAATTCTGAGGTAAGTTGATCTAATATTTGATGTTGTAGATTGATGTAGCTGATGAGAATGAATAAAATCCGCAAATGTGTTTTTCATTACATTTTCATTTACCGTTTTTCATTAAGACGAGACAGGGCAGGCAAAAACATTCTTTTTTACTGGTCAATTTTGATATTTTGGGATATTATTTGTCATCAATAACATGTCTTCTTTCAGACTTGTGGTGAAAAAAAGTCAGAAATCCACATTTAGGTCTTTATTTTACTACACTTTGTCTGTTTGCGTCTGTAGATTTCTCATAAATTCAACAAAAGTTGGCGTTCTTAATCAACATGCTGCTCCCTGTCATCACTTGCACCGTTAGGAAGCTCTCTCTCTCCTGTATAGTGCTGTCGGATCCAAATATGGTCATTTCCTTTTTATCAGCAACCAATTGTGAAAGTAAAAGGGCTGAATGCGCAATCTCATTGGCTGATGATAAATCTTTAAAGCCTGTTTTCTCAAAATGACTTTTCTCTCATTCTCCAAGTCTTAGCGCATATTTAATTAGATATAGCCTAGTTTGCATATTTAAACATTAAATTACAGAAAACTTGTAATAAATTTTTTTTCTCATCTTAATGTAGGTAATCAACTGGGAAAGTTTCATGGTGATATCTGCTAGTTAAACAATTTACCCTATTCACCTGTAGTGTCTCGCCTTAACTGTAGAATAAGTAAAACATATTGCTTTAAAACATATTCACCAACAGAATAAAAAGCCCTGCTAGTGAAGTACAAGACACCTCAATACTCAATACTTTTCTATGATTTCATATCAAAACAAAACAAACAAAAATATCTTTCCCACAAACAACGCTAATTTTCCTTATGATGAGGCTTTAGCCCCACAGAAGACTGAATGATTGTGTTCCTCATTGCTTCAGATATTTACAGTCATTCATGTTATTTTACCAGGGCCATCATGATGTTTCCTGGGGTCACCAGCCATCAATCGGGTCATCGGCGGAGAAAACGGAAGGCGATTCCATCTGAGGTGGGCTTCTGGTCCGAGACATTTACTCTTTGTCACATGACAGCTGCACATGTACAGAAATAAGAGTTGATTCGTTCACCTCTCCTTGTCACATGACCGCTTCATAGGCTCTGATGCTGCGTTCATGCCATGTTATAGTTACCGTAATTACAAGATGGTAACCCGTGAGGTTCCACTCTGAGCTGTTCACAACCTCGGACTCGGAATGATGTGTTTCTATAGCAACATTATCACATTCAGAAATAACATTTTCAGAACTTACTGGGAACATTAGAAAAATGTTCTTAGAACAGATTTCTGTTAGCTGAGGAAATGTAATGGGTTTGCGTTCAGAAGAAAGTGAACTTGTTGAATGAGTTTGAATAAAGCAAATGCTGATCAGGGTTGTGAACTCAAACTCTTGTGTACGTGGATTTGATCTGTCTCGCTCTTAGCTGCTTTAAGAAAAGCTAAATTTTAAGTAGTTCTATTGAGAGTTTTATTGAGATTATAATGCTTATGGTTTTATGCTAATTTCTCTTTTATCTGATTTCTGGTTTGCGTTATAGAGTTCTTCACCAGAAGACTCTCGCGTTATACCGAGCTCTGACCAGATTCCTCTGTAAGTACATTAAACTGACGTTCACACTGCTTTACACGCTGCTTCATCATGTGCTTGATGCTACTATTATGTTTTAAAGCAGTGAGTCCTAAGGGTTTTTGCGAATGTGACCCTGTTGAGGGGAAAATAAATGAAGAGTCTGTGTAGGGCATTTATTAAGAGCATGATTATGTGTATCATTTACATAACATTCTGTGATTTATTATATTGTGTATCTCTCCATGCCATCCACAATCTGTCAGTGGATCTCCAGCTTCCTGACGGACCGGCAGCAGCTAGTGAGACTGGGGAAACTCACATCCAGGACCCTCACCATCAGCACTGGCGCCCCCCAAGGGTGCGTTCTCTCCCCACTGCTCTTCTCCCTGTACACTAATGACTGCACTTCTAAAGACCCCTCTGTCAAGCTCCTGAAATTTGCAGACGACACCACTGTCATCGGTCTCATCCAAAATGGTGACGAGTCTGCTTACAGACTGGGGGTTGAACAGCTGGCTGTCTGGTGCAGTTATAACAACCTTGAGCTGAACACGCTCAAAACAGTGGAGATGATCGTGGACTTCAGGAGAAAATCCCCAGCACTCCCCCCTCTCACCATCATGAACAGCACTGTGGAAGCAGTGGAGTCATTCAGGTTCCTGGGCTCTACCATCTCCCAGGACCTGAAGAGGGCAAATCACATTGACTCCATCGTGAAAAAGGCCCAGCAGAGACTGTACTTCCTTCGCCAGCTGAAGAAGTTCAATCTGCCACAGGAGCTGCTGATCCAGTTCTACTCAGCCGTCATTGAGTCTGTCTTAAGCACTTCCATCACTGTCTGGTTTGGTTCAGCTACCAAATCGGACATCAGGAGACTACAACGGACAGTCCGGACAGCAGAGAGGATTATTGGTGCCCCCCTGCCAACCCTCCAGGACCTGTACTCTTCCAGAGTGAGGAAGAGAGCAGGTAAAATCATCACAGACTCCACTCACCCTGGACACCCCCTGTTTGAACTGTTACCGTCAGGACGGCGACACAGATCACTGGCCACAAGAACATCCAAGCACAGGAACAGTTTCTTTCCACAGGCCATTTCCCTTCTGAACACTTAACATGCCCCCCAAGGCATATGCCTGTAAGTGCAATACTCCCACTGTCTAGTGCAATAAACTCAGGTGATATTTATATCTATATTATTCATACTACTCAAAATACTGTAAATATGTTTATAATCTGTAACATGCACTAGACTCCCACTGTCTAGTGTAATATTCTCTAATTCAGGTGATATTTATATTATTCATACTACTCAAAATACTGTAAATATGTTCATAATCTGTAAATGTTTATTCAGACTAAACCCAACTGTGACCCTACTTTTTTACTTTTATACTATTTTTATTTATTTTTTATATATTTTCATTCTTAGAATTTGTATTACTATGTTCTTGTTGTATTTGTATTTGTATATGTGCACTGGAAGCTTCAGTACCAAGAAAAATTCCTTGTGGGTGCAAGCACACTTGGCAATAAAGCTCTTTCTGATTCTGATTCTGATTCTGATCACTTTTGCTCTTTTTTTTTTTTTTTATAGATCTATTACCAGAACTGAACGATGTGAGAAGATGCATGATGGAGATTTTATCATGATTACTGATTCACAGGTCTTTTATAGAGACTTATATACCGAAAACAAATCTTTGGAATATTTATCAAATCGAATTCAAAATATGAATAACTACAGCGATTTTAAACCAAAATATTTAGAAAATAACTATAATGACACTTTTAATGAATTGTTAAATAATCTTAATGAAGACACAAAGAAGTCTATTAAAGCAAAGGAACAGCTTGCTTTTGTATTTTTTAGAAGAAAAGATAGATCATTTGACAATAAAAGAACTAAAGTTTTAAAACTAAAGTGGCTCTCAGTAGGAGAGCATACTGAAGATGAAATAATTATATTACTACTACAAATTTATCATGAAAGTAACTGTGATTATTCTGAAATGTATGTCTTCTCTACAAATAACCCATGTTTAGCAAGGAAAGACTATCTGCCCTGCATGATCGGGGTTTTCTTTATGGCATATATATTAAATGTGAAGCATGGCATAAAAACAATTACTGGATATACTAAACTTTATGGCTTAAATGGTTCTTATGAAAACCGTTTGCCTTTTTACCCTATTAAAGATTGTATTTATACTTTTGATTCCCAAACATTCAGAAGCAAAGATCTAACCTGTGCCCCCTCCAAAAAAAAGCTAAAAACAAAAAAACATAAAGATGACTTACAAAATGTTACATTTTTAAAACCAGTTTATGAACTAATTATTGCAGAAGAACAAAATACAACATTTCAAATGAGAGCTACTGTACCCAAACCACAATGTAATCTTCAGAAATCTTTTCCAGAAATATCCAATTCTAAAATTTATAATCAACTTAATACAATTAAAGACAATTTGTTTAAAATAGATCCAGAATTAGGTGAAAAAACCTTTGATGATTTTTATACATGTGGTTTAGAAATATTTAAGAAATATTCCAAGGAAATAGATCTTTTAATTAATTATGATAAAAATATTTATGAAAAAATCCACATACATCTGCAAACACTTTTCTTTCCCTGGTGGGCTAAAACCCTGGAAGAAGCGTCCAGCAGTTTCTTAAATGAGAAACTCAATCACAATCTTCAAAATGGTGCTTTGCATCTTTTTTCAATGGACACCGTAGAAATAAAGAAAAAAATGGGAATACATTTTTTTGAAATTGGTCTTGTGAATTTTAAGTATTAAATTGTGTCTGTTCTTGTAAACATTTAAATAAATATACAAATTTGGCTCTATCATTGTCGTTGTGCAGTATGGCTTTATTAAAGGAGAACTCATTTTTTTGTACATTTGGAGTGCTGTCAGTACAGAGAACAACGACAAAAATCAGTGTTGCCTACACCGTGTTATCCTCTTTTTAAAATTTGCACCCTGTTGACTTCAATGGGGCAAGTTTTAAACCTGCTTTTAGCCTCTTAACATCCTTGATGTCTCATTACAAGTGCACAGGTCATGTGAGTGATTCCTTCTGAGTGAACACGGTGAATCTGACTGCAGTAGATGTGAAAGATATGTATAAAAATTATGTTATTTCAGCCAGTGCAAATACCTGTGTTTACATCCTGTTTTCGGTCGAAGTCCACAGTAGTCGATTGCCGAGTTCACGCGCTGATCATAGGTAACTAAACCTATGCGCGTGAACTCGACAATCGACTACTTTGGACTTCAACCGACTGACTAACCCTGTTGAAGTCAACAGGGTGCACATTTTAAAAAGAGGATAACACGGTGTAGGCAACACAGATTTTTGTCGTTGTTCTCTGTACTGACAGCACTCCAAATGTACAAAAAAATGAGCTCAATGTTAAAATTGACCGGAGTTCTCCTTTAAGTTGGCTTGGGAAAGCCAACTTACTGAATTCCTATTTAAACTTATTATTATTCTTCTGACCCAAAATTTATCAACTCTAACTCCTCCTAGAGCTTTAACTCTACAAACTCCAAACTCAGGTCAGACCTTCAGACTGTTTTGACTTGGTGTGCTATCTATCTATCTATCTATCTATCTATCTATCTATCTATCTATCTATCTATCTATCTATCTATCTATCTATCTATCTATCTATCTATCTTTTTTCTATCTATCTATCTATCTATCTATCTATCTATCTATCTATCTATCTATCTATCTATCTTCAAACTTTTTCTATCTATCTATCTATATATCTATCTATCTATCTATCTATCTATCTTCAAACTTTTTCTATCTATCTATCTATCTATCTATCTATCTATCTATCTATCTATCTATCTATCTATCTATCTTCAAACTTTTTCTATCTATCTATCTATCAAACATTTTCTTGCTTTCTTTCTTTCTATCGGTCTATCTATCTATCTATCTTCAAACTTCTATCTCTTTCTTTCCAACTAATCTATCTCTCTTTCAAACTAATCTATCTCTCTTTCAAACTAATCTATCTCTCTTTCAAACTAATCTTTCTTTCTTTCAAACTTATCTTTCTTTCTTTCAAATTAATCTTTCTTTCTTTCATTTTTTCTTTCTTTCTAACTAATCTTTCTTTCTTTCTAACTAATCTTTCTTTCTTCCTTTCTAACTAATCTATCTTTCTTTCTTTCTAACTAATCTTTCTTTCTTTCTTTCTTTCTAACTAATCTATCTTTCTTTCTTTCTAACTAATCTATCTTTCTTTCTTTCTAACTAATCTAACTATCATTCTTTCTTTCTAACTAATCTATCTATCTCTTTCTTTCAAACTAATCTTTCTTTCTTTCTTTTCTTTCTAGCTACAAACTATTTTCTATCTATCTTCAAACATTTTCTTTCTTTCTTCCTTTCTTTCTATCGGTCTATCTATCTATCTTCAAACTTCTATCTCTTTCTTTCAAACTAATCTATCTCTCTTTCAAACTAATCTATCTCTCTTTCTAACTAATCAGTCTTTCTTTCTTTCATTCTAACTAATCAGTCTTTCTTTCTTTCTTTCTTTTTAACTAATCCACCTATTATTCTTGCTAACTAATCTATCTTTCTTTTTTAACCTATCCATCTTTCTTTCTTTCTAACTAACTAATCCACCATTCTTTCTTTCTTTCTTTCTTTCTTTCTTTCTTTCTTTCTTTCTTTCTTTCTTTCTTTCTAACTAATATATCTTTCTTTTGAACTAATCCATCTTTCTTTCTTTCTTTCTAATCCATCTTTCTTTCTAACTAATTTATCTTTCTTTGTAACTAATCCATCTTTCTTTCTTTCTAATCCATCTTTCTTTCTAACTAATATATCTTTCTTTTTAACTAATCCATCTTTCTTTCTTTCTTTCTTTCTTTCTTTCTTTCTTTCTTTCTTTCTTTCTTTCTTTCTAACTAATCAATCTTTCTTTCTAACTAACTAATCCAGCGTTCATTCTCTTTCATTCTAGCTAATCTATCTATCTTTCTAACTAATCCATCTTTCTTTCTTTCTTTCTATTTTCTTTCTTTCTATCTTTTTTCTAACCAATCTTTCTTTCTTTCTTTTCTTACTAAGCTATCTTTCTTTCTAACTAATCAGTCTTTCTTTCATTCTAACTAATCAATTTTTCTTTCTTTCTTTTTAACTAATCCATCTTTCTTTCTAACTAATCCATCTTTCTTTCTTTCTTTTTAATTAACTAATCCACCATTCTTTCTTTCTTTCTACCTAATCTTTTCTTTCTTTCTCTTTCATTCTTTTTCTTTCTTTCTTTCTTTCTTTATACCTTTTCTTTCTTTCTTTCTTTCTAACTAATCTATCTTTCTTTCTAACTAATATTTCTTTATTTTTCTTTCTAACTAATCTTTTTCTTTCTTTCTAACTAATCTTTTTTCTTTCTTTCTAACTAATCTTTCTTTCTTAACTATCTAACTAATCTTTCTTTTTAACTTATTTCTTTCTTTCTAACTAATCTTTCTTTCTTTCTAACTAATCTTTCTTTCTTTTTCTTTCTAACTAATCTATCTTTCTTTCTCTTTCTTTCTAACTAATCTTTCTTTCTTTCTAAACTCTCTGGTCCGGCTTTCTCAAGCCAACTTAAAGTTTGTCTCAACAAACTTTTTTTTTCTAGTTTGTGATGCTCTTGAGTGAGAATATGTGTGTCAGATTCATGTTCTGTTTCGTCTTAGTTTTCTCTGTGTTCAGTTTCTGTTTGCCTGTTTTTCTTTGACACAGTTTTTGACTCATTGTTTCATCACATTCACATATTAATGAACTCTTTAGATCCTTTAAGCCTTGAGTTCTCCTTTATTCTTTGTCCTGTATTGTTTAACGTTTATAGAAGAATGGTTGTGTTCCTCTGTGATATATATATATATATATATATATATATATATATATATATATATATATACATATATATATATATATATATATACATATATATAGAATATCATACATATCATTACATATACATACACACACAGTATGGATATTTGTTTTTAAAGGAGTCATAATGTAGAAATTTCACTTTTCCACGAGAATCAATGTATGTTATGATTGCATAATGATTATACACTGGCCGGGAAGCCGATATTTAAAAGTGAAGCGTTTGTTTACCTCGGGGTTTGTAAAATAGGCCACGTGCACGCGCACGAAAAAACGAGATTTTGATTTCTTCCCCTTCTTGACGTCAAGACGGGGGAGGATATACCAAATATGGACACCGCAAACCAATGCCGCGGGAAGCCCGCCCCTCTCCCCCTCAGATTCAGTTTAGTTGACTCGAGAAAGATGGAGAAATCGAGTGCACACCTGAGATGCTCTGTGGGTGACTGCCACAAACAACATGCAAATGTGTTTTATCTACCAAAAACGGACGAAACTATCAGGGAACAGTGGATGAAATTCATTTTTAATGACGCTGTCCCAACAACTCTTTCAAGTGGCGTATCGTTAGGTGTGTGTGCTAAACATTTTACACCGGAATCTTTTACAAATTTGGGGCAGTATCAGGCGAACTTGGCCTCGAAGCTCCGTTTGGGAAAAGGTGCCATCCCAACCATCAGGGACTTGCCAGAAATTGAAAAGGTAAGACTGTGTTTTTATTGCTCTACTGTGGTTAACAAATAGCAGCTAACTGCTAATGCGGCTATTGTATGTAACGTTACCTTCGAGGTAAACACGGGGAATGGACTCTACGAATGCTAGCCACATCTTTCGACTTTGTTTTACACTAGCAGCTACAGTAGTGACGGTACAGGAGTCCATGCTCAGTGGCTAAAACTGTTTAAATGCAAGTATGAAAACAATATACCACTAAACATTATTAGCCAAACTCATGCAAAACATGCAGTTTGAAAATAGCTTTCAGTTAGTGGGGCTTCTGTAAGAATGTATATGGCAATGGTGTATTTTTTCTTTTTTCTTTGGTTGTGATTACAATTTCACTAACAATAAGTACCGTCACATTTATTGAGCTATTGCAGTTTGTAATGATGCTGAAGTTACCTGCGGTGTCAACCCCCCTCCTTCCTGCAACCAATCAACGCGCCCCTCATTTGCATTATTATAATGACCGTCCACGACAGCCAAAACATCGCATCAGATCTCGCGAGACAATAATGCCTTTAGAAATAAGGGTCTGAGGGGCTCTGTGTTGATTTTTTTTCCACTTTTCTTTTTTAGAAGTGCCTAAAATACTATAATAGAGCATTTGGGTATCCAAGGTAACACAACATTATGACTCCTTTAATCAAAAGAACAGAACACTAAACTTGGTTAGATATTGGTTATTGTAAAGTGTTACCTGTGTATGTTGAAATGTTTCCATCTTGATTAAAGAAACAGCTTGTTCCCGACTCAATGTCACCAATCAAGGCTATAAAGTGACGCCCTGATTCTCCTAAACATATTTAACTCATGATGATGATGATGATGTACAGAATGTGTGCTGAGAATCAGGTTTGGTCGGATAAGAGGAAAACACAAACTCTTCTGTGTGGATAATAGATGACGGTGTCTTCTTCTTCAGTGTTGAGTGGGTTCAGATCTGTGAGTTCAGTCATGTGTTCCTCAGTAAATCATCTCTGCAGACGTCTCTCTGCTCAGGGTCAGTCACGCTGGAACACAAAACATCCTCCAAACACCTTTACTAAATATTAGCACCTCACTGATATAACCTGAAGTAAACATATTAGTACATGTGTTACTAAGCTGTTGTTACCTAAAACTACCATATCTTTCTGAAATTGTATGATGTAATAATATTGAACCTGACTATAATGACTAGAATAACCAGCCCTATGTATTACAGTCCTGTACCTCGACAAGTTATAGAGAGACAGACACAGGTCTAGGGTCTGCAATAAACCTGCATCGAATCTCTGCGATGGGTTTCTTGAGTTTTTCAGCTCTAAGATCGATAAGGTGTGATGTTGTATGAATAGCACTTCTGTTTTAGTTGGTTCTGTTCCCTGTACTTCTCATTTTTCTGGCACACCTTTCACAAATTTCTCCACACTTGATTTGCTGTCTCTGAGCAAAGAAGTTTCACAAATGAAGGCTGCCACCTCCATAGTTGATCCTGTAGCTACTAGTTTGCTTAAAGCGTGCTTTCCCTCGGTTAGCTTCGTTGTTTTGAGTATTCGTAACGACTCACTGTGCTCTGGTCAGGTACCAGCTGCTTTTAAAATGGCTGCCGTTACTCCTGTACCAAAAAAGACAAATATCGATTTGGACAATTTCAATAATTACCGTCCCATCTCTAATCTCCCTTTCCCAGCCAAAATTCTCGAGCGAACTGTGGATGCCCAACTATACACTCATCTGGCATTAAACAATTTGTCAATCTGGCTTTCGCAAATATCACAGCACTGAAACAGCATTAGTGAAGGTTACTAATGATTTGTTAATTGCTGCAGATTCTGGTTGCCTGTCAATTCTGATTCTTCTAGACCTCAGTGCGGCTTTTGACACGGTTGATCATTCGATTTTACTCACTCGTATGGAATCTGTGTTTGGCATCACTGAAACAGCATTAAATCTTACCTAACAGACCATAGGCAGTGTGTTGCCCTGGGTGGATACAAGTCCAGAGTTGGCTCTGTCAAGTTTGGGGTCCCTCAGGGATCGACTCTGAGTCCTTTACTTTTGAACATGTATATTTATCCTCTTGGTCAGCTCCTTAGATCTCTTGGTCTTAAATTCCACTTGTATGCAGATGACACCCAGATCTACATTCACTCGAAACCTGGTGATCAAACTACAGCGGCTGTTGTTTTTCTGGAACATTGCATTTCTGAGATAAAGATTTGGATGAATCTAAATTTTCTTTGCCTTAATAGTGATAAAACAGAGATTATGATCATTGGTTCTACTCACAAGTGAAGCCGGATCTTTAAAGTTTAATGTTGATGGCTCTGATGTGGAATAAAGAAACCTGGGGGTGATCTTTGATGATCACTTAACATTTGACCCTCATGTCCAGAACACTGTTAAAACGTCATTTTTTCACCTCAGAAATATTGCTAGATTGCGTCCCATGTTATCATTTACTGTGGCAGAAAAATGTATCAATACATTTGTTTTCTCACGTATTGATTATTGCAATGCTTTACTAGCAGGAGTTTATACTCCCAAGTGTGATCTCCGTTCCTCCGACTCTTGCCTTCTGACGGTTCCCTCTACTCGTCTATGGGTGACCGGGCTTTCTCTTCCCTTGCTCCAAGTCTCTGGAATTCTATTCCATATGAGATTAGACATGCTGAATCTTTTAGTGCTTTTAAATCTTTGCTTAAAACTCTTTTTTTTAGACTTGCTTTTAAGTGATTTAGCAATGTATTGGTTGACTGTATATTTGTATTTTGTATGTTAGTTGTATGTTTAGTTTTATTGTTTTGATGTTTTATTTTGCTTGTTATCTTATTCTTGTCTGTGTCAAGCGCTTTGAGAAGTAACCAGGGGCGGCTGGCCAATAGAGGGCGCTAGGGCGCCGCCCCCCCTTGAGCAAATACCATAGACTGTAGGCAAATACATGTAAATACATAAATAAATCATATATACAAATTATCAATATTTGTGTGTTTGAGATAGTAAATGCACCTAGTATATGTGAAAAATATGATAGAAATTCAAAATGTCAGTTTTTTCTACACGTCCCGTCTAGATCTGTACACGTGATCAGCTCTGGGGCGCTGGAGAAAGCGCCCCAGAAAGGCGGGTCTTTGGAGCAGCTTAGCCAATTGCTGATTTTAGATATAAATGTTTGACATAAACTGTAGCCAATCAGCGAGCTAAAATCTAGTCAGCTATGGGCGCTTCGCCTAGCGCCTCAAACTGCGCGCGGCCGCGAGGCGCGAGCAATGGGCGCGAACCACGACTAAAGTATCGAGTTTCATTCTATAGGGCGCCATTTTTACTGTATGATAAATTACAACGGCGAACAAAATGACTCCAGACGACTCTAACTCGATTCAATCTCTTGTCCAATATCCGTTTGAAAGACGAAGCTTAGTAAATAAACTCCGTGTGAAAGAGCTGGGCCCAGATCAACCAGATATTTCGATCAGACAACAGGCAAGTGATAAAGGAAAGCAGTACGTGCGAGGCTTCTCACGCAGCTGGTATACCAGAAAGGCTTGGTTGGCTGGATGTTCTCATGTTAATGCCTTATTTTGCTTTCCGTGCATACTTTTCAAAAATACGGGGACAGATCCAGCATGGACAGTTACCGGAATGAGGGATATGAAGCACTTGTCAGAGAAAGTAACGAAACACGAGAACACCAAGGTACACATGGATAATTCCGTCAAGCTAGCTGTACTGGGAAGGGTTAACATCGCGACGCAGCTTGATGAAGGCCACAGGGTTGCGGTGAGGAAACACAACGAGGAGGTGGATAAAAACCGGCACATCTTATCAAAAATAATCGACTGTGTGAAGTTTTGTGGGGCTTTTGAGCTGGCCTTGCGTGGGCATGACGAGACCGACACCTCGAACAATCCTGGCATTTTCAGGGGACTGGTGGACTTCGTTGCTTCACTCGACAGCGTGCTGGAGAAGCACCTTAAGACAGCCACCGTTTTTAAAGGTACGTCAAAGACGATTCAAAATGAGTTATTAGACTGCATGCTGTCAGTGCTGAAGGATTACATTCTGGAGGAAGTCAAGAGCGCAGATTTCATCTCCATACAAGCTGATGAGACAACTGACATTTCCACCCACTGTCAGCTGGTGCTTGTGCTACGTTATTTAGATGGCAAAAACAACATACAAGAGCGGTTTTATGAGTTTATTTCGATCCAGAATGCCACGGCAGACACCATCGCTACAGCGCTTCTGGAGAGGCTAAGCATCATACTCCCAGATGGACAAAAAGCCAAACTTATAGGCCAAGCTTACGACGGAGCTAATGTAATGAGGGGAGCCACCGGCGGAGTGCAGCGCAAGGTGATGGATGTCCATGTAAACGCTCATTACGTCCACTGTTACGCGCATCAGTTAAATCTCATCATGCAGCAGGCAACGTCACACATCCCCAAAATCGGCACTTTTTTTTCCGATCTTGCAGGATTTTCTGCTTTCTTCTCCAGGTCACCCAAGCGAACCACCGTACTTGACCAAGTGGTTGCCCATAGACTTCCCAGAGCCTCTACAACACGTTGGAACTTCCACAGTCGCGCTGTAAACACCGTGTACGAACAAAGAGATGACCTCCTAAAGTGTTTTCAGACCATCAGAGATAATGGAAACTTTGATCCCCTTACTGTCAGAGAGGCTGGGGGCTTTGTGAGGATGCTTGAAGACGAGTCTTTCTGTTTTTTTCTGGCACTGTTCCACAAAATCATGCCACATGTGGACATGCTGTTCAACCAGCTGCAGAAAAGGAACATCGACGCAGTTTTCATCAAATCACTTGTCCAGAAGTTTACAGACAGCGTGCAAATGATCAGGTAAATAACTTTATTTACGATTGGCTGATAAAACTTTTGTTAGAATTTTTTTTTAGAGATTTGTGTCTAAATGTGCCTAGTCATCCAACTGGATGATTATCAGAAGCTCATTACAATTATATGCATTTCAGTATTTTAAAAGCAAAGAGACTATTAGATTTGGATAATAATGAAGGTAAAGTAGTTATCAAAAACAGTTTCTAACAACAGGCTTATTCTAGAAGATTGTTATTAAATATTAACTTCTTGTCATTTAGAGACTATAATTTACACAGGACACATCAGAATGCATCCAGCTTAGAAATATAATAGAACAATGATAACAATGTAATTTTATGTACATCACAGATGACTAGCTGATAGGCATAGTCCTTATGTGTGTGTATATGAGTCAGTGGATGTGCACTTGTGGGAGTTAAGAAGTCTGATGACAGGTTAACAACTTAAACTCTATTTTTGGACCAGGGCCTCTATTCCCTCTCTGTGTGGTGATGGTGCATCGGACCAGCAGCAGCCTATAAAGCGACGAAGGATACTGGGAACAGGAGAACAACAGAGGCTGGCTACAGAGGTAAGTTGAGATGTAACAGTCAGTGTTTCCTCTACTGAGATTTTTATGTCTGTGGTGGTATGTAGCTATGTAATAAAAAAAATAAAACAAACCTTAGGATGGCATATTCCCACATCTGACTGATCGATTGATGGACCAGGTGGTCTAGAATTTATATTCTTGTTAGTTCAGTAGATTCTGGTTTATGACAAAGCAGTCACAAGCAGCAAAATAATAGCAGTTTTCATTGAAAAGAAATTCAGTGTGTGGCACATGTTGTCACATGTGACAGAAAAAAAAGTGGTTTATATATTTAAATTAAACCTTGTTTTGTAACGGAAACCAATAGGGAACTAGTGAGGAGAAGTAAACGTAGTGTAAAGTGCAATTAGAAATAATGGTGTTAAAACCTTTAAAGGGATAGTTCACCCAAAAATGAAAATTGTGTCATCATTTATTCACCTTCAAGTTGTTTCAAACCTGTATGAATTTCTTTCTTCTGCTGAACACAAAGAAAGATATTTTGAAGAATGTCAGTAATCAGACTTGATGAACCCCATTGACTTCCATAGTTGGAAAAAAAAAATACTATGGAAGTCAATGGGGTCCATCAACTGTCTGGTTGACGACATTCTTCAAAATATATATTTTTTGTGTTCAGCAGAAGAAAGAAATTCATACAGGTTTGAAACAACTTGAGGGTGAGTAAATGACACAATTTTCATTTTTGGGTGAACTATCCCTTTAATAATCATACTTGACTCGTTCAGTCAGAATCACTTTCATTAAAATGGCTTTATTGGAAATTTTATGCTGATGAATCTTTTACAGGTATGTGATACCATCCTGACCCATGCCAAGGAGCGGTTCTCCTTCACCCAGCACCTCATCAGCGCAACACTGCTGCATGGAGAGCTCTTCCCACAACACTGTGTGAAGTTCCCTGACACAGCGCTTGAAACAACAGTGGAGGCATACCCCATGCTGAACAAGGCCAAGCTCAAAACAGAACTGTCCCTCATCTATGAGAACGACGAGTTCAATGCTTGCAGTGGTGCAGTACCTCTGTACCAGTTTTTCATGGAGAACAACCTTCAGAGCACTTTCACAGAGACTGTCAGTCTTCTCAAGATCCTCATCACCACACCCATGACTACAGCTGAGTCTGAGAGGTGCTTCTCTACTTTAAAGAGGATCAAGACTTTCCTGAGAAACACCATGACGCAGGATCGCCTGAATGCTCTGGCGATGCTCTCCATGGAGAAGAAACTTATCAGGGACATTCCTGACTTCAACAAAAGGGTCATTGAGAGGTTTGCCACTCAGAAAGAGAGAAGAGCAAAATTCCTGTACAAATGAGATCACACACACACACACACACACACTCACACTGTTTATTTGTACATAGTAATTTTATAAATATAAATTGTCTTAAAGGGATACTCCACTGAAAAATGAAAATTCTGTCATCATATACTCACCCTCAAGTTGTTTCAATCCTTTATGAATTTCTTTCTTCTGCTGAACAGAAAGTAAGATATTTAGAAGAATGTCAGTAACCAGACAGTTTTAGATACCATTGACTTCCATAGTATATTTTTTTCTTTCAATGGAAGTCAATGGTATCTAAAACTGTCTGGTTACTGACATTCTTCTAAATGTCTTACTTTCTGTTTAGCAGAAGAAAGAAATTCATAAAGGTTTGAAACAACATGAGGGCGAGTATCCCTTTAAAGGGATAGTTCACCCCAAAATGGTTCGGTACGTTTTCGATACAGCAAAAAGAAAGAAATGCCAGAGAAATTTCCTTTTTTATTACCGGTATTCTTTTTTCAAAAAGAAAAATGGTTTTACCATTTGTGGGTGAACTATCCCTTTAATACTATGTTTGTTATTTACTGTACATTTTGTGGAACATTTGTTTAAAATCACAAAAAATTGTTGCAGGTAATTGTTGTTTCCCTTTCAAGGGAACTCGAGCTGCGTTTGAGACGCGGTGGGAACGCTCTGCGTGATTGCGTCGTGAAGCACGTGTATAATCAGTCCAATGGAACGAAGGAACGTCATCAGTGACGTCACCGACCAGGAAGGTATAAATAACCCTTGAGATCAGATCAAACTAGCTTCTGTTGTCTTCAGCAAGCGCTCTCTGTATATCTGTCCCTGTCATATTTATTGTTGTCTGTCAAGCTCAATATATATATATATAAAAAATGGCGAATAAGCAAGAATACAAGCGTTGTGTTGTGCCCTGCCCTCGTTTCATCACGGGTGGGGACACACATCTGCTTTGTGTTTTTTGTTTGGGAGTGGAGCATGCCCAGTCAGTTCTCGAGGGAGCTGACTGTGAGCATTGCGTTAAGCTGTCCTTGCGGACGCTCCGCTCTCGCCGGGCGTTCTTCGAGGAGGACGGTTCGGTTCGCGTTCCCCGAGGTGCGGGTCCCGCTGCTGCCGAGGCACAGCGGAGGCTTTCATCTTGGGGTTCGCATATGGATTTAGTAGCGGGGTTTGAGACGGGCCCCGCCCTTTCTCAACCCTTACCTGCTGAATCCGGTGCTTCAGCCCAGGAAGGAGCCCGCTCTGCGGCTTCTCCTCCCCGGGTTGAGGCACCATTGTTGCGGCTATCCAGTTCTGAGGAACTGGATACCGTGGAAGTTGAACATAATATTGAAGACGAGTGTTCGCCAGCTCGTATTTCGGGGGATGAGGAGCTTATGGAGGTTTTAACTCGTGCTGTTGCCAAGTTAAATATTGAATGGCCAACTGATAATGTTGATATTGTTCAAAAAAAGAGTCTTTTAGATGAACGTTTTTTGCCATCAAAAACACGACCTCCTCGTCGGGAACTGCCGTTTTTTCCCGATCTCCACACTGAGGTGTCGAGATCGTGGATTAAACCAGCATCTTTCAGAGTGCATAGTCCACAAACACTGAACTATAGTAATATTAAAGATATTTCCCACTATGGTTATTTGACGATGCCTCCGGCGGAAGAGACGCTTGCGAGCTATCTCTCTCCCGAGTCATCGTCATCACTGAAAGCCCCGACGTTACCCACCAAGCCATTAAAAGCCACTTCTATGATGGTGGGTAAAGCTTATACGGCAGCAGGTCAGGCAGCAGGATGCTTGCATACTATGTCTATATTGCAAGCGTATCAGGCTGACCTGCTGAGGGACATGGATGATTGTGAGGAAGTTAGTGCTGACGCAATTCGAGAATTGCGTCGGGCGACAGATCTATCTCTCCGGGCCACCAAGGCCGTTCTATGGCAGCCCTGGTGGCCACGGAGCGCCATTTATGGTTAAATTTGTCTGATATAAAAGATAAAGATAGATCTGTTCTTCTGGATGCCCCGCTTTCGCCTTCGAGTTTGTTCGGCGATGCTATAAATTGTGTTGTAGATAGATTTACTGAATCTAAAAAACAAGCAGCGGCATTCCAGAGGTTTCTTCCTCGCCGATCCAGTGTCCCAGGGACTGCTAATGTCAAACCAGAGCAGTCCCGACCGTCTACGAGCTCCTCACAACAGCAACAGCAGTATAGAGTTCAACAAAAACAAAGCGTCGCCTCTCGGGCTCCGCCACAGCCTGGGGAGCCCAGGGGGCGGCCGCAGTTCAAGTCAGTTAGAGGTAGACAAGATCTGAGGACTGTCATCTCTAAAAAGGCTTGGGACAAGAAGAAGTCCTGACGCCCAAGGTGTCAAAATGTTGAGGGTGGTCCCCTCGGGGGAGGGACGGTTCCGAGGAATCGTTTCTCCTCCGCGCCCTCTGGGGGGCGGTTCTCTGAGGAGAGCCGCAGCGCTGCCACATCGGTTGTTCCCTGCCGGTTCGCCGTTTCAGGGCACCGAGGTGTCAGCGTCCCCGTGCGATCCTCCGAGGAGGGTCGTAGAACGGTCAGTTCGGTTGTTCCCTGCCGGTTCGCCGCTTCAGGGCACCGAAATGTCTGTTCGACTAAATCCAGAGGCCAGTCTCGAGAGGCTGGTTCCCTTAGCAGAATTTCTGGTAGCGTGGAAACTTCTACCAAATATTTCTCAATGGGTCCTGCATGTAGTGGAAAAGGGTTACAGAATTCAGTTCGGGTCGTGTCCGCCCAGATTCCAGGGGGTTCTGCCCACAGTGGTGGACTCCGAGCAGGCTCTGGTTATGGAGCAGGAAGTAATGACGCTTCTTCGAAAAGGAGCTATAGAAAGGGTCTCTCCTCCCAGCAGAGAGTCAGGGTTCTACAGCCGTTATTTCATTGTTCCAAAAAAGGATGGGGGGTTGCGTCCTATTCTAGATCTGCGTCAGCTAAACCGCAGAGTACAGAAACTCAAGTTCAAGATGCTTACGCTCAAACAGATTGTATCACAGATTCAGTCCGAGGACTGGTTTGTGACAATAGACTTGAAGGACGCATACTTCCATGTATCGATTCATCCTCATCACAGGAAGTTCCTGAGGTTTGCTTTCGGGGGCGAAGCATACCAATATCGGGTTCTTCCCTTCGGCCTAGGTTTATCACCCCGCACTTTTACAAAATGTGTGGATGCAGCGCTGGCTCCACTGAGACTCCAGGGCATTCGCATATTAAACTATCTAGACGATTGGTTGATTCTTGCTCAGTCAGAGCAGATGGCAGTTCGGCATCGAGGTGTCGTTCTGGCTCATATAGAAAAGTTGGGGTTACGGCTCAACTCCAAAAAGAGTGTGCTCCTCCCAGCACAGAGGACCACTTTTCTAGGAGTAAATTGGGATTCAATAACAATGCAGGCACGTCTGTCTCCTGCGCGAATATCAGCGATTCTCACAGCCGTAAAAGGGGTAAAACTAGGCCAGTCACTCACTGTCAAACAATTTCAAAGATTGTTGGGGCTCATGGCAGCGGCGTCCAACGTAATTACTTTTGGCCTTCTGTACATGAGACCTTTGCAGTGGTGGCTCAGGACCAGGGGGTTTTCCCCGAGGGGAAATCCGTTTCGCATGATCAAGGTCACGCGGCGATGCCTTCGTGCTTTGGTCATGTGGAAGAAACCTTGGTTCCTCGCTCAGGGCCCAGTGTTGGGGGCGTCTTGTCGACGCGTAACGCTTTCGACAGACGCTTCCCTCACGGGGTGGGGCGCAGTCATGAGCGGACGCTCAGTGTCAGGTCTTTGGCGGGACCATCATCTGTCTTGGCACATAAATTGTTTAGAAATGATGGCCGTATTTTATGCTCTGAAACACTTCCTGCCAGACCTGAGAGGCCACCACGTGTTGGTCCGCACGGACAACACGTCGGTGGTCTCATACATCAACCATCAGGGGGGTCTGAGGTCTCGACCACTGTGCAAGCTGGCTCATCAGATCCTCCTATGGGCCCAGGGGAAATTACTGTCCCTCAGGGCAGTATATATTCCGGGGCATCTGAATGTAGGAGCAGATATTCTGTCAAGACAGGGGCTGAGGCCCGGGGAGTGGAGGCTTCACCCCGAGGTGGTGGAGCTTCTGTGGGAGAAATATGGGCGAGCCCGAGTCGACCTTTTCGCATCATCAGACTCAACCCATTGTCCTCTTTGGTTCTCCCTCACACATCCAGCCCCTCTCGGACTGGATGCAATGGTGCAGGTGTGGCCGAGGCTACATCTGTACGGGTTCCCCCCAGTATCTATGCTCCCGGGAGTTCTGGAGAGAGTTCGCCGGGAAGGGGCTCATCTACTATTAATAGCTCCGTACTGGCCGACCCGAGTTTGGTTCTCGGATCTGGTATCACTTCTGGACGGCTCTCCGATGGAGATTCCCGTCAGGAGGGACCTGCTGTCCCAAGCAAAGGGCACGATATTTCACCCTCGCCCAGAGTTGTGGAAGTTGTGGGCTTGGCCTCTGAGGGGGCCCAGCTCATAGAATCTGGTCTCTCGACTGAGGTCGTTGAGACCATCCTTCAATCCAGAGCTCCTTCCACGAGGAAACTTTATGCTTTGAAATGGAAACTATTTTCTACATGGTGTAGAGATCGTAATTTGAATCCTGTTAACTGCCCTATTGGTACAGTTCTCGATTTTCTACAAGACCGTTTCTCTGCTGGATTATCTCCTTCCACCTTAAAGGTGTACGTAGCGGCTATATCTGCATATCATACCCCTCTGGCGGGTACTTCAGTTGGGAGAGATCCTCTAATTATTCGTTTTCTCCGTGGCACTTTGAGGTTGAGACCTGTATTGCACTCTAGAGCACCGGCATGGGATTTGGCCATTGTACTTGAGGGTCTGGCTTTGGCTCCCTTCGAGCCCATTGAGGAGGTTTCAGAAAAGTTCCTTACTCTAAAAACTTTATTTCTTCTTGCTATTTCCTCTATCAAGAGAATTGGTGATTTACAAGCCTTGTCGGTGGCTCCATCGTGTCTGGAATTTGCACCTGGTATGGTGAAAGCATTTCTTCACCCTAGACTGGGTTACATTCCTAAGGTCCCTACCAATGTTGGGGGCCCAATTGTGCTGCAGGCCTTTTATCCTCCACCATTTAATACCCCAGACCAGGAAAACCTGAATCTGTTATGCCCTGTGCGGGCGTTGGATGCTTACGTCCACAGAGCTGCCCTGTGGCGTAAATCGGATCAATTATTTGTCTGCTTCGGAGCACCTAAGAAAGGGTGTCCTGCATCAAAACAGATTATGAGTAAGTGGATAGTTGAGGCTATTTCACTGGCATATGAAGCGGCCGGACAGCCTTCACCTTTGACTGTTCGGGCCCATTCTACGAGGAGTATGGCTGCCTCTACGGCTTTAATTTCGGGAGTTTCCCTTTTAGACATTTGTAATGCGGCAGGATGGTCCTCCCCGCATACGTTTGTGAGATTTTATGACTTGGACCTCTCCACTCCTGGGGTCAGGTTGCTTGCTTCTTAGTATGCTCAGGGTACTTCATACAGAACAGGCACATCGTCATTATGGCTGAGTGGGTATGGGGTTCCCACCGCGTCTCAAACGCAGCTCGAGTTCCCTTGAAAGGGAACGTCTCAGGTTACGTATGTAACCCTGGTTCCCTGATAGGGAACGAGACGCTGCGTTCGCCTGCCATACTTCCTGCTTGCCTTGATCGACTTGCTTCAGGCTTATCAGAAGCTAGTTTGATCTGATCTCAAGGGTTATTTATACCTTCCTGGTCGGTGACGTCACTGATGACGTTCCTTCGTTCCATTGGACTGATTATACACGTGCTTCACGACGCAATCACGCAGAGCGTTCCCACCGCGTCTCAAACGCAGCGTCTCGTTCCCTATCAGGGAACCAGGGTTACATACGTAACCTGAGACGATTTAATCAGCTAATTAATCACTAAGTATTTTGTTTGAGTTAAATTTCAAATGCAAATAGAAAGTTTGTGCAATATGTTTGTTTTTGTGCAAAAATGCCTCAACCTTTTAATATTGGCATTAAATAATTACTTTTCACAGAGCACTGGTATCCTGGGTGGTTATTAATTATAATAGGATTTTTTTTATTTATATAGCCTTTCCAACAAGGTCGCTTTACAATATAGGCCTAGGTTAAGGAATTGAACTAAATAAACCTCAACATCAAAGATAGACATACCAAGGGCAGATATAAATATACAGAGGTCAGTTACAAAGTTAGGTTAAAGATTCAAGCAAGTAACATAAACATTCATAATAAGGTAAAATGTAAAGATTCTGAGCTAAAGAGTAATATTCAGACAAAAAAAAAGTTTACCGCTATTTAAAATAACCGAATATGACACAGCCCCACCTAACATATTTTTCACCAGCCGCCACTGGAAGTAACATTTAAAAGCGCTATATAAAATAAAGTTATTATTATAGGGAGTTTTAAAACAGCTCAAACGGAGAGCAGGAAAAGAGTTATAGTCATCCATTATAAATACAGAAAGTGGAAATAGTGAAACAAAGTCAGGGATAAAAAATAAAAAAGACTGAAATAAAAAAAGGAGAAAAATTGCAGTTGAAAAGAATAGAATTTAAAAGATTCTAGAGGTTAAAGGAATTACATAGGAATCCTAGCAGTGAAAAGAGCGCTGATAAGAAACGGGATGAGGAGATAGTTCCTGACAGAGACTAGACTTATGGGCAGTGAAGACAGACGATCGCTCCTGCTTCATAAATAGCTCAAGAAAAGAGGAATGTTTAAGGTCAGGAAAACAAAATAATATGAAACAATCATATTTTAAGTATGAATTTAAGAGAAGAATAGTGAGAGACATGTAAAATTAATAATAAAACTATTAAACACTAGAAATAAAGAGACTAAAGAGAATGCTGGAAACAATAAAAAGGTCAGCAAGCAATAAAGCTCTTAAACTATAGAGATATCTGAGAACTAGGAGAGTGTGGAAGCAAACAGAGAGAGGATGATAGAAGGAGACCTTTGACTTCTGATAGGAGAGGAATCCAGTCGGACAACTGGAGTTTAGAAACCTAAAGAGAATTACTGGAGCCGTAGTTAACAGATGCGGACAGAAAACAGATAGAGGAGAAGAACACAGCGCTTACACTGACTGTAGAATTAAAACATCTAAAAATGTGAATTTAAGTGGAGGAGCTATAACATTGATTAAGTTGGTATAGCTATAACAAAAGCTAAAAGCTATTGACAATATGAGAAGTTTAACAGGGGAAAAGAGGAAATATTGGCAATGAAAGGAGATGTTAGTTATTGCATCTAAAGACCAAACGCCACCATTAAGTGTAAGGTGTTGTGGCCAATTCATGATCTTTGGTTCAGGT
Organism: Leuciscus idus; assembly: GCA_021554675.1. Classification (NCBI taxonomy): domain Eukaryota; kingdom Metazoa; phylum Chordata; class Actinopteri; order Cypriniformes; family Leuciscidae; genus Leuciscus; species Leuciscus idus. The sequence continues at coordinate 17,224 of JAJAVR010000034.1, read as the reverse complement.
CTTCAATGTCTGGTTCAGGTCTCAGAAGAAATCTTTCAGAGTCGGAGTTTCAGGTCTTCAGGAGAAATAACTTTATTGAGCAGTTCAATAAAGTGAGATGGTAGCTAAGCATCTGATTTTATAATGGTCTGCATTGGGGTCTTATACCTCAATTTACGTCACTTAATGTCCATTCTGGTATCCAATTAACATTCGTATAGTTATCTTTTTCTCTTTGCTCCTCCTTATCACTTCACCACGATTAGAAACACCTGCATTAATGTCTAATTTCTATTGGTGGCCATACTGGCGCATGCGCTTTATTAAATATGATTTCATATATGGCTTTCTGGGTACTTTTCCACTCTTGTCCTTAAACACCCTTTCACCCAGTTTTCCTGTCCTGTCCTCAGACGACTTCTATCCTCACATACACTCTTGACAGGTTCAGTGTTTCCCATCATTTTGTCCCCTTTACCCTGTTTTCTCTGTTTCCTGTAATTTTTGGGCCTCTCGTATTTTAGCCCTAGTTCCTTTAATATTAGTATCATGCATCTGGACTCATGTATGAGACAGATGAAATTCTCCAACAAAGGTTATCAATGAAGGATGAGATACCTATAACAGATAGAGTACACTGTAAAACAAATCCGTAAAAATCCGGTACAATGTACCATATTAATTTGAAGGAATTTTCCGTATTTGTCTTTTACAGGACTTTTACCCGTATTTTGAATCATGCGTTGCATTGTGGGAACTAAAAACTGATCGGCGCGAAAAGTTTGAGACGCAAGCGCCATTACACACACACAGGTGACGCGGCCAAAGTTGCTTTTTAAAGTCGGATTTCGGATGTCAGGAAGTCATTCTGACACTTCTGTGGTAAAAAAACGAAAATTATATTTTGCTAAATGTCAAATAAGCTGTTTACGTAACGTTATTTAGTTGCCACCCGGCTTGTTAGGCAATGTCGGAGCCGTCGCGTTTATCGTTTTATGCATATCGTCACACATTGAAAGATTTAGTTCACACTCGTGGAAGTTCCCCTGATTGTATGTGTTAGTGTCCTCGTTGTAACTGGTTTATTGGCTTTTATTTTGTTGGTGATGCGGTTTATTTCTGCCGAGCGCACCCGTTAACCAGTATAAAGTGCAGTACGTTACTCGTGTTTTTGGAGCAGTTTAATGGCTTCAAACAAAAGCTACCAGATGAATTGTCAAGAAAAGGAAAGGCCATTTAAGACTTGCTTGATTTAAAAGGCATGAAGATACACTGTGAAGAGACTGTGTGTGAAGATGCTGTAACGTTACAGCTGGATCAAGGATAACACCACATTTTCTGCCAAATGAGGTACGTTAATGTTATGTTTACGTAAGACTTTTTATTGTCTTGTCTTTGTTTTAGACAACACACAGACATTATACACACACTACACATATTATTTGACTTTAAACCCCAAATAATGACCTTGAAAGATTCATTTACATTTAACATGACTGCTGTTATACTTCTGCCTGTAACGTTAGTCATCTTTACCAGCTCCCTCCTCATTAGTTTGTTTCATAGTGTTTCTGTTGTTTTCTTATCTATTGACAGGACTTTGCTGATGTACTGTGGCGTAACTATCGGTAAGCAGGGTAAGCGGTTGCTTACGGGCCCGGACCAATCAGGGGCCCGCCCGCGTTACTGGAAGATATTGATTGACAGCCGGGTCCACCTATCGCATTTTACTACTTTTAGTCTGATCGCATTTTAATTTTTTGCGAATTGATTTGAATAAATAATGACAACAACATATTTGACTGATAATTAAATAAATGTTTGAAACGAACAATGATGAATTTGGTGTAATTTGTTTCGAATTGGGACTGGGGAATCCCCGGGTGAACATGCGCATTGCGTGCAAAACAGTAAAAAACATTGAACTTGAGACAGATATGGAGTCGTCAAAATTTAAACACAAAAGTGGCTTTCAAAAGCGCAAACGAAAAGAGGAATTTGATAAATTAATTAATAAATTGCCAAAAATAGGAAGCTTCTTTAAAAAGATGACACAGGGGGAGATCGAGATTGAGATGGAGCAATTGAGTGAAGTGAGTAAAGCACCTGAAGCTACCGTTGGTAGTAGCAGCTCCGTGGTTAATGCTAGCACCAGTGGATCAAGCAACATCGATGCAAAAGGTGAAAATGTTGAGGAGGAAGGGAGTGAGGCATTCACTGCGCGCTCGGTGGCCTGTGCTAACACCAGCGGGTCATCCAACAGCATCGAGGAGAACGAGGTAGATATGCCCACCACTGCTAATATCTCCTTGCATGAGCATCCAACCGACATGGGTCATTTTCCTGAGTATCTAGACTCAAATGTCAAACGATTTATAATATCTTCGGGGTCGTGCAAACCTACTGGTCCTTTCCCACGGGATCCCGCACAGGATAACCGCTCCTTTACAACGGCATATTACGTTTGCAAAACCAAGTCTGGTTTGGAGATACCGAGGACATGGCTGTGCTACTCCCCCACACTAGATGTAGCCTACTGCGAGCCCTGTTGGCTTTTTGCCAAGTCAACATGGAAGACAAATACCTGGCGTAATTTATCAAAGAAAATTCAACAACACGAGTCATCCACTCTACATAAAGCTGCATGTGTGATATGCGACCTTTGGCGTCAGAACAGAACTATGGATAAGGATATGGAGAGGGACATACTTCATGAGGCCAGCTTTTGGAGACAGGTACTACACCGTGTGGTTAATGTTACGCTCACTTTAGCAATGAACAACATTCCGTTTAGAGGGCATAGGGAAAAAATAGGGGAAATTAACAATGGTAATTTCCTTTCTGTCATTGAGCTCCTGGCAATGTACGACCCAGTACTTAAAGATCTGATTAGCCGCCCTGCTCGCTCGATCAAGTACCTAAGCCCACTCATACAAAATGAGCTAATAGAAATTCTAGCAAAACACACCCAGAAAGACATTCTAGACGAAATACGATCAGCTCCATTTTTCTCTGTGATTATGGACACAACACAAGATGTGGCAAAAGTTGATCAGATGAGCCAGATCTTCAGATATGTCATAGTTGAACGAGATGCTCGCGGTGTTGCCACTGATGTGACGATCAAAGAGTCCTTCATTGGATTTCGTGAAGTTAGCGACTCATCGGCCAGCGAGCTTACTCGGGAGATTGTTGCGTCTGTGGAGGACAACGGCTTAGACCTTTCCAAGTGCAGAGGGCAAGGGTACGACGGTGCCGCAAATATGCGCGGCATATACAGTGGTGTCCAAGCCAGGATAGCTGCAAAGGAGCCAACGGCCGTGTATGTACACTGTGCGTCACACAATTTGAATCTCATTCTTAATGATGCGGTGAAGATACAAGAAGTAAGACAGTTCTTTGACATTGTTGAGCGCATTTATGTGTTCTTTGGGCACAGCATAAAGAGATGGGCAATGCTCTCAAATAAAACACACAGTGACGGGACAAATGACGAGACAAACAATGACTCCAACATAACACTGAAAAAGTTATGCCCGACTAGATGGTCCTCACGTTACGAAGCAGTAACCGCTGTGAGATATCGGTACAATGATGTGATGACAGCATTGGCAAAACTTTCACTGACAAGCAGAAAGAAAGATGAACGGGACGAGGCTGCATCGTTGAAACAGGCAATGGAGAAATTCTCATTTGTTTGTCTTGTTGTCCTCCAAAGCAAAATCCTGGAGCGAACTAATGTGATATCAAAACTTCTACAATCCCAAGACATGGATCTGGCTACAGCAGTCCAGCTACTGGACTGTGCCATCAGAGACCTAACTGCGTTCCGAGAAAATTTTGAAGATGCCAAACAAACAGCGAAGAGCCTTTCAGAGAAGTGGAGAGTGAGCACTGCATTTGAGAACACTCGGTTGAGAAAAGTGAGAACGCATTTTGATGAGCTGTGTCAAGATGAACGTTTAGCAGATGCTGAGTCTTACTTTCGCGTACATGTGTTTAATGCCTGCCTTGATATTGTCATCTCTCAGTTGACCCAGAGATTCGCCGGTTTACGATCAACAGTTAACAATTTCAAAGTTTTACTGCCCGAGACCCTTTGCACTGCAACAGACGATGAACTGTTTTTGCAAGCAAACAGGCTGGTGGAGATTTACAGAGATGACATTACTACTGATTTCCCAATGCAATTGTTATCATTCCGTTCATGCTTGAAAGACAGTATTTCACAAATGAGAACAGTGCAACAGCTGACAAAGATGTTGATCGTCGAGAACAGCTGCATCACTGCGAGTTTCGGGGAGGTTTGCACTGCTTTCATGATTTTTCTGACCATCCCAGTGACAGTGGCCTCTGCAGAGCGTTCTTTTTCAAAATTGAAACTGATAAAAAGCTACCTCAGGAGCTCAATGGGACAGAGTCGTCTCTCTGGACTTGCCATACTGTCAATTGAGAATGCCCGAGCGCGCTATCTGGATCTTAAGGATATGATCGACAACTTTGCACAGAGGAAAGCCCGGAAAATGCAGCTATAATGTAAGTGAGCATCTTTTTTATGTATTTGGACCTAGGCCTATGTGTATTAGCAGTGACAGTAACAGTAACAATGTGTTATTATGGTGCGCCGTTCCCAGCATTTTTTTTTTTTTTTTTTGGTGCGCGTAACGTCATCACGTGTTGTAGTAGGGGGGCCCGCCTTGATAATCCTGCTTAAGGGCCCGATGTTGGCTCGTTACGCCACTGCTGATGTACTGTGCATCCCGAGCACCACCCTGCATGCTCCTTATGGGTTTGTATTTTGTTTTATTAGTATTATTCTTTTTTTTTATCATCATGAGTATTCAATATTGGCAAAACACATTTAAATTTAAAGTCTGAGGAAAACATTTTATAGAAAAAGTTGGTTGCTGAACACCCCCTTCAAAGATTTTATGCTTATATGGTCAGTAGAAAAACATTGTATAGGGAAGATTTAAACAACTATTTTTGGAGTGTTTTCTGAAGTGATCGTGTAATGTTTTTCATTTTGTAATATCTTATTTGTTTAAGGTGATGGGCATTCAGGATTGCTGTCATTCAAGAAGTTATTATTGACCACATCTCCTACCCCATTGAGGCAGTGAGCTACAAAATACCCAAAGAAAATGGCACTTATCCTGGAATTCATATGAAAACTTTTCATAGAGCATGTTGTTGTGTTACTGTTTATATAATTGAAAATAATGAAACATATTATAAGGTATAGTTGAGCAGACAAGCTAACATGACATGCAATTGGAGTCCACTGGAAACAGAAGTCTTAGCATTTTATTCAGTGTTTGAATTTGAAAGAATTAGGGATGGCAGCTGATAATTTAACGAACGTAAAATACTGTATGATTGTTTTTCAACATCAACCTGGTCTGTATGATACTTTGTAGTTCAATTTCCTTTATTTAATTTCTTGTGTAGCTAAAAACATAATTATTTTTCTTCATATCCAACTTTCCTGTGCAGAAATCCTGAACGAAGGTCGAAAAGGCTGAGATGAAGAAAACCAAACGTCTACACATTCCTCCAAGACTGCTGAAGTTCCTGTATGAACCACTGAAAACCCTTGTAAAGTTTAAGCTTTTGTCAAATCTCTTAATGGACCTTTAACTGAACATACCGAAGAAGGAAAGTTGTTCACTCCAAAATGAAAATAATGTCATTAATTACTCGCCCTCCTGATGTTCCAAACCTGCAAGACTTTAGTTCATCTTCAGAACAAAAATGAAGATCTTTTTAATGAAATCTGAGAGCTATCTCTTCCTCTGTTGACAGCTTACACAACTACCACTTTCAAGCTCCAGAACGGTAGATATTACTTCATAAATTTGAGGTTAAACCACTGGAGTCACATGGATTACATTTATGTCTGTATACCTTTCACAACCTTGAAATTGGTAGTTGCGTAAGATGTCAATGGAGGGACAGAAATCTCTCAGATTTCCTCATAAAGATCTACATTTTTGTTCTGAAGACGAATGGAAGTCCTGTGGGGTGTGGAACAACATGAGCGTGAGTAATTAATGACAATTAAAAATTTTGGGTGAACTAACCCTTTAAGGAATATGGTGTTCTTCTTAGAGAAAAATGGCGTCAACACTAACAATTCACTCTACTATTGACTGTCTAAAGCTATTTTTAATGATAAAAGCAGCAGACCTGTATTCATATTCCATTTGTTTTTGTTTGTTTCTTTCTGTATTGTATTTGTATTGTATTGCATTTGAAAATGTTTTGAATCTTGACTTTCACAGTTTATGAAGTTTTTTTCAAAGAATTTTGTGAGCTATTTGGTGCAACACCAATATTGTGCAAGTTCCTGTTTTCAGCACGTGAGAATAGGAAAACAGAATCCTTTGATAGCACAAAGTGTCAAGATGGATGAAGAAAGGACATACTCGTTTTCAAGTGAAACAGAGAGATGGAAATGAGTTTAATATACTTAAAATACTTAGTATACTTTAATTCCCTGTTGAGACACTTTGGAACGATCTACATTGTTAAAAGCACTATTTAAATGAAGATGACTGGACTGAAAACAGAAGAATAGAATATAAAAGCCTGGCAGAACATAACGCAGAGGATTGTGAGGATTTGTGAGTTATATTTAATATGATAAATGGGGAAAGATGACCCCAGAGCAAAGAAGTCAGGTGATGAGTAACATAGAAAACTCAAATATAAAAATACTTGAACAGAATAAAATCATCATTAAAAAAAAGAGAAAAGAAATACAGCTCGATGAATATAAAGAGCAATAGATAAAAAGAAGGAAAGGATACACTGAGAAATGCTTGGCCTGTTGAAGAGAAACATCTGTGACCAAAGGGTATAATTAAATTGAATTTTAAAGATATGGTATTAAAGATTAGATTAAAGAGAACATAATCTAATGGTATTATAATCATTAAAAAAGATGGAAACTCCTTTGTTAATGAAAAAATTAAATGTCAGGTGTCCTCAACAACAGAGCCAATGCAATTTACAGATAATATTTTCATTAAGACAAGAAAAGTGAATGAGTAGGAGAGAAATTCAGCATTACAATGATAAAAGGTGCAGATAATTCACACGCAGGAAGAGACTCACAGAACGTCTTAAGATTAAATGTAAATGTTGAACAAGAATAAAAATGAATATGGAGTAAATTTATAGAATTAAAAAAGAATTACTATGAGCTTTACAATGTAAAAATGATTGTGGAGTAAAGACTATAGTGACTAGTGAAGAATATGCTCATAAAAAACTCATAAACTACCACGATAATATCCAATTAATATAACGGGACAGAAGAATTAAATAAGGCAAAACAGGAGTTAAGGAAGATTACTTCTGCAATAACAAACAGTCCTGTACAATAAATACCCAAACGAGATGAAACTTTTAGATAAGTAACAAATAAAGCATTAAACGGAGTAACAGAGTCAGATAGGCGTTATGGTATTAATGCGGTTGAACAATTGAGGGAAGGTTAATTTCTCTTAATATTGGATTTGGCGAATGGCTTTTGGTCAGTTCCTCCAATATGTATAAAGTGTTAAAGCTGGGAGAATCCAGAAAATAAATTTCTTTCAGTAGAGATAGACTAGCAGCTATGAGTAAAAGATATGCAGAATCACCAGGTCTTGCAAGAAAATAAATTAAATAAATAAATAAATAAAGGAATAGACTAATTAATACCGATAAAACAGTGAAGGGGCATTAAACTAAAGATAAGTATAAAATGCAAAAAAACTAAATTATTTGAGCAAGTATAGGATAATACACTCATAGATCCAAATGTGAGGATGTTAAATAAAGAATGTAAAATGCGTCAGAAGAAATATGAATGTATTTAAAGGGACGATAGTATATACAGATAGATCAAAGACTCTTGAAGAGTATAATGCTCAATAAGTGTGTGTTATTAAACATAAAAAGTGTGAAGAAATGAGAGACAGGGGCTTACGGTACGTTCACACGGGGCGTGAGCGTCAACGCTTCCCATTGACTTTGAATGGGTGACGTCAAGCGTTGCCGAAAAGAATTGTGGATCCGTCGGCGGCGCTTCACTGGCGTTGCTCGCGGCAGAAGTTGAGAATTTTTCAACTTCTGCCGCGAGCAACGCCAGTGAAGCGCCGCAGACGGAAGCGTCAGCCAATAGGATCGCTCTATGCAAATACAGTAGCCAGGCGGCAGCCAATCACGTTCATCCTGTTCAAGAGCAGCAAACTGAGGATACATTTTAAATTTCATTGGCTGACGCTGCTATGACCATGGCGTCAGTGCCAAACTTCAGCCACGCCTTCCGTCAAGCGTTGACGCTGACGCCCCGTGTGAACGTACCGTTAGTCTTGGGTACAACCAAAGTCCTTTTAGGCAAGTCGTGCCACTCGGCCGCCATCTTGGCAACGCCTCCGGGCAGCTATTTCGGACTAACAAGACCAGGCTCCTATCTAAATGAATGGGCAGAGAGTCAGAACTGCACTTTCACTGGTCACCGGGACATAAAAATAAATGATAAAAGGGACATAAAATATGATAAAAATCGCTGAAAAAGTTTGATGACTTTGCCTCAAAATAAGGTTTAAAATGCCTTTTCCCCCACAGGTTATACCTTTACTACGCATGCGCAAGGGTTCACGTTCACGACACCAAACTTCATTCACGTCTCTATCCAGAATGCTGGTGTTGTGCCAAGCACTTAAACAATTATATGTATTTAAATGTCTGAAACCTAAAATAAACATTATGTGGTTAAAACACTGAACAGTTGTGATATAGCCTATGACAAGCGCTGAGCGCGTCCGTCTTTGGCTCAGCGCCAGCCACAGCGCGAAAGCACAGGTTGAATATGGCAGTTATGTCACATCACTGTACATTCGCTCCTTAGTGGTCAGCTGCTGACTGTTAAAAGCAGATGATTGGCTTTCCAGAGGGAGGGGCGGGACATGTGCATACAACCGCCATCTTTGCCGTTACGGGTTTTCCTTATATAGTTGTATTGAGGATTGAGGAAGTGGCATGTCTCATATAAATTGTCTCTGGTACAACTCAATATGTAGGAGGTATAGCTGTATTAAAAGCACTAGAAAGGCTAAAAGAAATAAATGCTACACAAGTTATTATTATAACGGATAGCAAAAAGGTTGAGACAAGTTTAAATGAAAACTTAGACATTTGGAGATAGAACAGCTTCGTTAAGTTTAACAGAAAACCTGTTGAACACAGTGACTTATGGAAGAAGATTGATGATCTAGTTAGGGATTTAAACCTAACAGTGCTTTATCAGCATGAACATTCAATGTGAAACACAGAGATAGCTTTAAGAAACAAAGAAGTTTCTGCTTCGCGGTATACACCAGAAAGTAATGTAACTGGAAAATGTGCAGTAGGAACTTTAAAAAGTTTCTTTAGAGCAAATCATAAGGACATAAGATGGGATGAAAAGATTGAGGAGTCATTATATTATAATGATCTAACTAATGTAAATCAAAAAGATAAAGAGAAAAAATAACCAATATAATGACAAATGTCAGGTTGTGTAGATAATATTGGATAAAAATGATACTAAGAAAGATAAAGTATTAAAAAATAATAATACTAAAAGGGTTGATAAACATACAGTATGGTTATTAGAAAATGAGCTTTGGAGTAAGAAAAATGTGATTTTAGTGGAATAAGAAAGGAAGGAAAGTAGAATTACCTTTAAGGAAAAAGACATTGTATTTTACCAACGGTGTAAAATAACTAATTAAAGACCAAGAGGAAAAAAGAAAGAAAGAATATAAATGACTTTTAACATGCTCTTTTATTTAAAAAGAGTGAAACAATATAAAGAAATAGGTCTCTTACCCATATTTGTGATAACTAGAATGGAACAGAACAAACTCATTCTAGCGTGTGTGTGTGTGTGTGTGTGTGTGTGTGTGTGTGTGTGCGTGTGTGTGTGTGTGCGTGTGTGTGTGTGTGTGTGTGTGTGCGTGTGTGTGTGTGTGTGTGTGTGTGCGTGTGTGTGTGTGTGTGTGTGTGTGTGTGAGAAACAGCAAGAATGCAGATTTATGGGTAATAAATCTACTGATAGTGTGTCTCTGGATGGAGCAAAGCTAAAGAGAATAAAATAAGCACAGTTGAACGTGAATAAAAGTGTTCAATAACATGCATCATATGTGATACAAAGCTAAATATGAAATGAGACTGGACATGGCAGAGCAAGTAAATGAGGCTGTAAGCAAATAATGTAAATAATGATAACAAAGACTTTAATTCACGATCTGTCCAAAAAGTTGTAATCTGCCTAGTACTTTTCCTAAACATTTTGTGAATTTCTGTTACCACAAACAAACACTAAAAAAAACCTTCTCTCTACTGTCTTACAAACAGAGGGTACAATCTTATTAGCACGACGCTAAATGCTTACAGATAGGTCTTCTCTAGCAAGAGCATACACACAATATTAACATGTAACTGTTAATCTTCCCTGCCAACAACAAATTTCATCTCTAAAAGCAAACTTTAGAGGCTTATCTTTAGTTAACCAAACTCTACAGCTGTTTGTTAACTACTTCTCTGAACGGTGCAGAGGAAAACACATTTGTACTGGTCTGCAAAGGTTCTTTGAATGGAGTGAAACTCACCGAATCGTTGGTTGTACAGAAAAATTTCGTCTGGAACTCAGTCAGCTTTGTTGAGATCTTTGAGCTTGAAGTTTCAAGATTCAGTCTGGAACTCAGTCAGGCATTGAGATCTTTTTGGAGCTTGAAGTTTTCAATCTGGAGGAAGCTGGAAAGATTCAGTCTGGCAATCTTTGTCAGATCTTTTGTTGAGCTTGAAGTTTCAAGATTCAGTTCTTTGAGCTTAAAATTCTTTGAGTTTCCTTTGTCTCCATCCGGGTCACGGCACCATCTGTTGTAAAGTTTTTCTTTCTTCAAAGCAGAGACCAGGAGACGTTGGGATCACGTTCAAACAGAAGCGTTTCTTTATTTGAGCGCGGCTGCGGTGCTTGCAACATAATCTAAAGTATATAAATTTACACAGTGTCTTATAGGCATTTTAGGAAGAGGGGCTTTTGAAGGTGGAGACAAATTCAAACAAAGCATGTAAATGAGTATACAGGTTAAGGTAACACCCCAGACTGAGGGTCTGGCCAATCCTAATTCAATCAGCATTTGGGTCCGAAAGCCATTTGCAGAACAACATCAGTCTGAGTGAAACTGAGGCTTCAAGAGCCATTTACAGACAATAAGGAGAAAACAGGAAAGGCAACTTTGCTGAGCAGAATCATTATCTTACCCTTAAATACTAAATACAATATTCTTTACCGTGATGTTATGTAAGTAAGCATATTTGAAATAGATTCTTAAAATTTGAATCCTTCAGAGCAAAGCTAAAGAGAATAAAATAAGCACAGTTGAACATGAGTAAAAGTGTTCAATAACATGCATCATATATGATTCAAAGCTAAATATGAAATGAGACTGGATATGGCAGAGCAAGTAAATGAGGCTGTAAGCAAATAATGTAAATTTGTTGGCAATGGCTCGGATATCTAACACCGTAAGTATAGGAATTAAGAAAACCCTTAAGAGAAGGGGAATATGTGTTGGTGGATTTTTAGAAGGGGAATAAAGCCCAATTTAAGGAGAAAAATCTTCTAACACATAAAACGAGAACTTGAAATCTTAAGAACTCGTAAGTTCAGAAGCAAATACTGAAGAGTGTTTAAGAAGGAGCCGAATGATCAATGACTAAGAGATGTCTTACAGAGAGCTCAACTTTATGTTATATCTTTCAGGAGACAGAGTCTGGATTGAGATGTTGGGCTAACAGAGGTGTCCCAGAATAACACAGTGACAAGAGAAAGGCTTGTTTAAAGCAACAACATGGAACTTTTCCTCTGCGGTCGCCCTACAGGTTGGAAGCGGAATTGTCCATTACCGCTGTCGTAAAATGATTTACGGTTACTGTCAACGCATTCTCATCCCCAAATCGTCACTTTCAAACATTCTTCAATATCCGACGCACGAAGCGTCAATATGAGACGCTTCGGTTATGGGTAGGTTTAGGTCTGTGGTAGGGTTATGCGTCTCATATGGACGCTAAAGGGTGCTTTGTGCGTCAGATATTGAAGAAATTTTGAAAGCGTCAGTATATGACGACTTGGGATGAGAACGGGCTGTTACTGTATATGAAGCATGCAGGTTTTTTTCATATGGGCAATGATAATAATCTTCCTCCTTTCATAATTTATACATGTTTAGTAGACTAAACATTTTAACTCAAACATTTGCGATTTGAATGTCGATTGCAATGCTCAAATCTGAACGAGAATGATAGCGATAGCATCCTAACCATCTAAAACTAGCATGTTAGTGTTTACTAGCTACCAGATTGATAATTCGCTCATCTACTAACGTTAGCTGATTCATGAAGATAAATGGAGGACCAGATAGTTTCCGTAACGTAGCCAGGCAGACAACAGATTAGAAAAACTAAAGATAGTATGCAAGCAATTTACTTACTAGTTCAACAGCATGACGGCCAAGTCAGCATCGGTCTGACGATAAGCTCACGCCAGCGAGCAAACGCTCGACCAATATTGATCCTCGTCCTGCCTTTCAGTTTATCACTCTCCCTTTTCCTCTTCCGACTCTACTCCGACAAAACCTTGGACTTCTTACGTTTCGCTGCTGCTTCAGCCATGACGAAAACAGACGCACGAAAACAAACGCACTGGTTGGCCTGTCACGGCCGAATTTGAGGAAGTGGTGGGCGAAGTGACGTATGCCGTAAAGCAGTCGAATTTTGTAGTTCTTTTTGAGCTCTGGTTACTACCCGCACCCCGAAGTTACATAGTGCCAGTAAAGCGATACAGACCCCGTCAGGCTCTGGCAGACGTCTCATTCAACCTATTGTAAGTCGATGTACCATCACAAGGGTCTTGGAAATATATTATGAAGGTTGAAAAACTACATGTTGTTACTTTAAGTCAGTTGTTGTGGTAACATTGATGGACATAGCAGTAGTCATGGTGGTGTTCTGGGTTGTAGTCGAAATTTTAATAAGAATTTGACTACAATAAATCAAGACACTGTGAAAAAAAAAGAAAGGTGAGACATATAGATCCTGGCTACAAAAAGGATGCAACCTTTGTGATAGAACAAAGAGATTGATTGATTCAGAACAATTGACCAGAGGGCGCCCCAGTCCCAGAGGGCTCCCCGGTCCCAGAGGGCCCCCCAGTCCCAGAGGGCTCCCCGGTCCCAGAGGGCTCCCCGGTCCCAGAGGGCTCCCCGGTCCCAGAGGGCTCCCCGCTCCCAGAGGGCTCCCCGCTCCCAGAGGGCGCCCCAGTACCAGAGGACGCCTCAGTCCCAGAGGACGACGCCCAGTCCCAGAGGACGCCCCAGTACCAGAGGGCGCCCCAGTCCCAGAGGGCTCCCCAGTCCCAGAGGACGCCCCAGTACCAGAGGGCGCCCCAGTCCCAGAGGGCTCCCCAGTACCAGAGGGCTCCCCAGTACCAGAGGACGCCCCAGTCCCAGAGGGCTCCCCAGTCCCAGAGGGCTCCCCGGTCCCAGAGGGCTCCCCGCTCCCAGAGGGCTCCCCGGTCCCAGAGGGCTCCCCGCTCCCAGAGGGCTCCCCGGTCCCAGAGGGCGCCCCAGTACCAGAGGACGCCTCAGTCCCAGAGGACGACGCCCAGTCCCAGAGGACGCCCCAGTACCAGAGGGCGCCCCAGTCCCAGAGGGCTCCCCAGTCCCAGAGGACGCCCCAGTACCAGAGGGCGCCCCAGTCCCAGAGGGCTCCCCAGTACCAGAGGGCTCCCCAGTACCAGAGGACGCCCCAGTCCCAGAGGATGCCCCAGTAGCAGAGGACACCCCAGTAGCAGAGGACACCCCAGTCTCAGAGGACGCCCCAGTCCCAGAGGACACCCCAGTAGCAGAGGACACCCCAGTAGCAGAGGACACCCCAGTCTCAGAGGACGCCCCAGTCCCAGAGGACACCCCAGTAGCAGAGGACACCCCAGTAGCAGATGACACCCCAGCCCAGTCCCAGAGGACGCCCCAGTAGCAGAGGACACCCCAGTACCAGAGGACACCCCAGTCCCAGAGGACGCCCCAGTCCCAGAGGACGCCCCAGTCCCAGAAACCTGTTTAAACCTGTTTAAAACGAAGTCTACCTTAGTGACAACACAGCCTAATATACACTACCAGTCAAAAGTGTGGAAATTTGCTAATTTGATTGTTTTTGAAAGAAGTCTCTTCTGGTCACCAAGGCTGCATTTTTTATTAAAAATACAAAAAAAAAATCTGTAATATTGTGAAATATTATTTTACATTTTAATAACTGTTTTGTATTTTAATATATTTTAAAATGTAATTTATTTCAGTGATCAAAGCTGAATTTATCATCATCACTCCAGTCTTCAGTGTCACATGATCCTTCACAAATCATTCTGATATGATGATTACATGCTCAACAAACATTTATGATTATTATCAATGTTTAAGCAGTTGTGTAGCATTTTTTTTTTTTTTTTTTTTGATGAATAGAAAGTTCAAAAGAGCAGTATTTATCTGAAATATAAAGTTTTTGTAACGTTCAAAAGTTTTGGGTCGGTAAGAATTTTTTGTGGGGGAGAGCTTAAAGAAATTTATTAATGCTGTTCTTTTGAACTTTCTATTCATTAAATAATCCTGAAAAATAAATTGTACACAACTATTTTCAACATTGATGATGATAATATATGTTTCTTGAGCAGTAAATCGGCATTTAAAATTAATAACAGGATTTCCTAATGTTGTTTTGCCTCTTGACAGCTGCATCGAGGAGTGAGCACAGAAGTGAGGGTATGTGTACTAATAGTCGGGGAGCCAAAGTCTCAAAAGCTCAATAAAATGGGTTGAACCTGACATGGTCTGTTATACTTTTTATTTGTGTTTTTTCTGTTAACTTTGACCCTAAGAACCAATAATTGGAGGGTCTGCTCTGCCGGAAATATCGCGAAAAAAAATTGTGGCCATTTTAGTGTATGCAGCCTTTATTTTTTATCAGAAAAATGTGAAAAATGATTTTTTCCCTCAAATCCTCAGTGGGTTTGGTAGGCTGTCAATAAATGCACTCCAGATACAAAGAACACATTTGCTGACAACATCCACTGAAAAAATAACTCTTAAAACACATTTCTACATGATTTTGCATCAATTTAATGCAAAAAATTAGGCGTTTTCTCACTTTTTTCCAATATTTTCATCTTTACTTCATTGGCAATCAACTATTCCCCCAAGTTATGACATCAGTCAATATGTCATTCTTTTCACCAAACAGTATACTCACTCCACAGAAAAAATCATAAAAATCCAACCAAAATCAATGGACCTGTCATGATTTCACTAATAGTTGATCAGCAGGCTCAGAACCTCAATAGAATTGTAGGCTACTCTCAAAATTCCGAAAGACATGTAGTCCATGAGCCAGGGGGGTTGATCGGTATCATCGGGGGAAAAAATGCTATCATTGTTATTTGGCAAGGTATACACCCCTAGTATTAGAAAAATCACTATAGCAGTGCAGGGGTGGTAGCGAAATCACTTTTTTCAGCTCATGAAGTTACTAACCCCCTAAGATAAATTCCGTTTTTGAAATCTGGTGTATATCTGGTTTAGGCTCATGCTAGGGATATTGTCAATATTCTATAATATGGTGCTTGGTATCGCTGGAAAGGGGACCTTTTAGGCTTTCATTTAAGCCCAGTACTGAATCTGTCTGACAAACACAGAGGTCACATGACTTCTTTAAACCAGAAATAACACACATTTTTTCACAATTTCCGCCTAAACTAAAAATCCGCCTAAAATCGCTGTGCCATGAAAGAACACCACGGACACAAAACTCAACAACTTCAATACTCAAGGCACTCTGATGACTCAGAAAATGTATAATATACCCATACTATTTATTTGTGAGAGCCTTAAATTAGACTTGTGCAGCCAGCACAAGTCTTCAAAATAGAATAGAGCCAATAGAATGGACAAATAGAATACCCTAGTCCAGGGCCTAATGTTGTAATAAAAACACTTGTAATTGGTGTAACAAAATGTTTCTATCATGTATTTTGATATTCACCCACTTTCAGTTAGAATGTCAGAATGTAGCTCATGCACTGAATGTTGATGGATTTTGACAAGGTTTTGTCAGTTTTGTGAAAAGATTGTTGTTCAGTTGACTGGTTATAACAACACTACCAACTATACCATCTTCAATCAACATCCATTGAGTTCCAGGGGTATTCAATCTAAGTACAAAATACTTTTTCTCTTGTGCTTGTGAATTGGTGGGGAATAGTAGCAGTAGCTAATGTAAGCTTGGTGTTTTTCACACTAAGTATACTTCTTTTAAACTTAAAATAAGAAAGTATACTTTCAGTCTACATTTTATGTACTTCTCAGAAATATACTTAAAATTACACTTCAGTGTACTTGATTTATACTGAGAGAAAAGTCCAGGGCCCGTATTCATAAAGATTCTAAGAATCCTCTCAGAAAACTCTTAATTTTGCTTAAAAGGAGAACTCCGGTCAATTTTAACATTGAGCTCATTTTTTTGTCAATTTGGAGTGCTGTCAATACAGAGAACAACGACAAAAATCAGTGTTGCCTACACCGTGTTATCCTCTTTTTAAAATTTGCACCCTGTTGACTTCAATGGGGCAATATTTAAACCTGCTTTTAGCCTCTTAACATCCTTGGTGTGTCATTACAAGTGCACAGCCATGTGAGCGCTGGCTGAATTATTATCATTTTTATCCATATCTTACACATCTACTGCAGTCAGATTGACCCGCGTTCACTCTGAAGGAATCACTCACATTGGCTGTGCACTTGTAATGACACATCAAGGATGTTAAGAGGCTAAAAGCAGGTTTAAAACTTGCCCCATTGAAGTCAACAGGGTGCAAATTTTAAAAAGTGGATAAAATGGTGTAGGCAACACCGATTTTTGTCGTTGTTCTCTGTATTAACAGCACTCCAAATTTACAAAAAAATAAGCTCAATGTTAAATTTGACCGGAGTTCTCCTTTAAAAACTTTTACGTAGGAGTCTTAGCTTAAAGGAGTCATAATGTAGAAATTTCACTTTTCCACGAGAATCAATGTATGTTATGATTGCATAATGATTATACACTGGCCGGGAAGCCGATATTTAAAAGTGAAGCGTTTGTTTACCTCGGGGTTTGTAAAATA